>VYZM01020548.1:336098-360632 GCA_013398915.1 Dromas ardeola
TTTTTGCTCTCTCTGACTGTGCATTCCTGGAGCAAGAGGTTTCTTTCCCTGTCTCCTGGCTTTATTTACATATACATATTTATTTACCCACAAAACAAGGATACTGGAGCGATGAATTTG
Organism: Dromas ardeola; assembly: GCA_013398915.1. Taxonomy (NCBI): domain Eukaryota; kingdom Metazoa; phylum Chordata; class Aves; order Charadriiformes; family Dromadidae; genus Dromas; species Dromas ardeola. The sequence continues at coordinate 336,219 of VYZM01020548.1, forward strand.
GAAGAGGATGGTGATGTGTAAGAGCTCCTTTTCCCTGAGCCGAAGCATGGAGGAAGGGCTGGACCCCCATCCACCCAGGCTCCCTGGAGCAGCTGCCCCTGCACTGAGCAGGGGACAGGCGGGAGGGGATGGCATCCCCGGGACACTTGTGACAGAGCCCACAGCAGGAGGACACCGTCACCTAGCAACTAGTAAGCAATGACTAACGCTTCCTTGGGTGTCAAACATACCATGTCACAGATCTCTTTCCAAGGAAGTGCAAAACGGGGAAGAGCAGGATTTGGAGAGAGAGAGAACAAGAGAGACACGAGCGTGAGTCAGCCCCTGGATAACCTTGAACGCATTAACAGATGGCCGGGACCCAATGAATGGCGTTTGCAAAAGCACCACCGTTCAATCAGCAATCCTTGTTTTCTGCTGGAAAAAAAAAAAAAGGACTGTTAAAAGGAAGCGGCAAGGCCGGGGCGGAGGGGTGTCTGATTGCATTGCAAGGGGGCGGCCGCTTCCAGCATCTGTCAGTGCATGGCTTTCAGGAATGTATATATATAAATAAATGCAATGAAAAGGTCCCCAGTTCCAGTGAAAGGAAATGATTTCCTCCTCAAGTGATTATGGGCACCATTATGCAAATAGTAGCCAGGCCAACAAAGCAGCCTCATAAGGAAAGGGGAATAGAGCCAGCAAAAGCTGCTCCAGGATCTCCAGGCAGGGGGGAGCAAGATATTACCCGCTTAATGACACAGCCAGCAAATAGTGGGGTGCTATCGACATGAGGGGCAGAGTCCGTGAGAGAAGCTATCAAGGCACTTCTGATGGGTGATTTTCTTGACAGTGATGGGAAAAAGAAGAGAAGAAAAAATGAAGGAGGAGGAGAGGAGAGGAGAGGAGAGGAGAGGAAACAGGAAAAAGGAAAAAGGAAAAAGGAACTAGGAAAAAGGAAAAAGGAAAAAGGAAAAAAAAAGGAAAAAGGAAAAAAGAACAGGGAGAGGCCCCGGATCTGCACTGTGGAAGTCCAAGAGCTTTAACTTCAGTTTGTGCTGTACAGGGCAGTCACCGTAGCTGATCAGGGCTGCCCAGCTCTCATCTTGGACACTGCCGAAATTGCTGGAGCTGTGCCTGACCCGCAGAGCTCGGCTGTGTTCTTTTCTTCTCTCCTTTGCAAGCATTTAGTGGTAGCAGATAAATAAACTGACATCAATCATCTGTGCATAGCAGCATGATCACCTTACGGGACTCATTTCCTCTCAAAATACACAAGTTTAATTTCTATTTAGCTTTCCTTAAATTTTAATGTCTACTTTTGACATAAATATTTTAGTGTTTGGGGAGGGACAAAGTGGAAACGGGTGAGAGGAGACACCATTCCATTGGGCTGCAGAGCAGGAGCATCCATTTCTCTACCCCTGCACGAGCAGCAAACACCCAGGGTCTGGGGATCTCCTAGATCACCAGGTCCATCCCTGAGCTCGGGATGGTTGTTAAAACCAGTGCCAGCTGCTGGGGTGGGCTGGGAGCCCCTGAGCTCCCTAGAACATGCCCCATCATGGGTGCTGGAGGTGCTGTACGGGCAGAGCTGGCTGCAGCGGGGGCCAGCGGGGGACATCCAAGCATGTAATCCTTCCTAGCAGCACCTAATCCATGCCATCGCTTGCTGCACCTTCCAGGGCCCCGCAGTGTGAGGACAAGCCTGCCTGGGGGGTGGCAGGCATTGCACGGGGGTCCTGGTGAACAGTCAGAGGGTCGTGGTGGCCTGGGAGTGCTGAAAGCCCCCAGCACAGCCCGAGGGGCTGCCTGGAGCTGGGGCTGAGGGTACCCTGGTGCTGCTGCTCTCCCAGCCCTGCCCTTAGAACAGGGCTCCAGGAGGTGGATACGTGCTCCATCTCTGTCACTGCCGTGCACTTGCACCAAGGAGAGAAAATACGTGCTGGCTTTTCTTCAGCATTAAGCAAATCAGTTTGGCTCGTTATTTCTGCAAGACCTTTAAAAAAGTATGACCTCCAGCTGCAAAAAAGTCAGCCAAAGTGTGAGTCTCAGCAAATCCTCCTTGGGCATGGCAGGGTTAAGGAGGGGTCTGCCTGCACGCAGCCCCCCAGCTAGGCAGGTTCGGCTTCAGGGCAGCAGCCTGCCTGATGTTGGGGTCCTCCAGCATCGCCCACAGCGGCATCGCTCTGCCCCTCTGCCCACCACCCACCACCAGCGGCTTTTCTGTGCCATGGAGATACCCTCAGGACAGCGGCATCCCTAAACAGCGCAGACATCGGAGTCATCAGGCAGCAGACCTGACACCAGCCTGCGCCTCGTCTGCCATGTTTATGCAGAGATCTACAAACTCATCCCAGAGATTCCTGGGGCTGCAGTCAGATGGTCTCTATAGGCCAGAAACAGTTTATTTCCTTATATATAAGAAAACATACAGACTGCAAGAGCAAAATGGCTCCCAAGTTCCTTTCCTCTTCCCTTCATGGGTATGGGGCACTTGGCTCTCCTGCTGATGGTGGTGGCAGAAGGGACTCCGGCCCCCCGGCCAGGCAGGTTTCCCTCGGCAGGCATAGTCCCTGTCCCTGTGGGACACTCCAGCCAGGCTGCTGCATTGCTCCTGGTGGCAGGACTTGGCAGTGTCCCCTCTGGGACTTCTGCATGACTTAGGATTTGTTCCTTGGGGCATCAAACCACCAAGGACCTCTCCAGGTCCAGCAGCTCCATAAGGGAGAAGCATGGCTCCAGCAGCCCCGGCTGGCCCATCCTGGAGGGGCGGTGTGAAGCACCAGCCCCCCCCGAGGCTGGTGTTGTGATTGATTTGTCTACGCACGCTTACACACAGCCCTGCCTCTCCATCACGCTGTACCACATGTGGTTATCGACGGTGGAAAACAGGTGCAGTGTGCTATCGAAGCCATATGGTAACCGTTTAGTCTCACTTTGCTGCGGGATAAATTACGGCAGAAAGAGCAAGGCAAGAGAGTCAGACCGAGCCAGAGCCGATGGTTTGGAAGTTCTGCAGATGAATCTTTTTCAGCCCAAAACCTGGGCACACGCTGGCCTGCTCCTGTTATTTCAGAGATGTTATCTCCCTCAACCCCGAGGGAAACACCAGCCTCCATTCTCATGACAAATACCCTGAGCTCTTTGCCCAGAATGTCCAGCCCTGGCTGTGAGCTACTTCTAGGTGGGTGACAACAACTAGGCAGGTTCAGAAGGATTGGAAGCAGCGTGGTTTGTGCATTTATGCAGCAGCGCAGACCATTTCATGTGCTTCTCAGCCTGCTTTGGGTGAGATGCCACTCCTGGAGGACTGACCTGCGATCCCCATGCGGTCTGTGGGGACCTTGCAGATGCACAAAACCCCATGGTGGGAAGATGTGGGCTCCTCACATTGGCTGCGAGGTGACCCCACCATGTGGACTGCAGAGTGGACACTGCTTTGGCTTTCCCTTTCCACCTCTGCAGCATGGCGCTGGTTGCTCTGACCTCCCACAAACCCACTCTCACACATTCGTTGGCTGGTGAAATGACTGCCTGAAAGAGAAGCGATTTGCACCATGGGATTTACCTGGGAGAGGAATCCTACAGCACACAGAGACCTCCATCCAGATGCCATCAATCCCTCTGTCAGGAGAATCTCTCTTGCTGGTACTGCTGGAGTGAACAATGGACTGACTAGCGCCTGTGTTGGTCATGGTTTGTAAATAAAGCGCTCCATCAACCAGGCTGTAGAAACCGATAGGCAGCACCAGGCTCGACAGGCCAGGACAGATTACCCCTCTGAGCTATTTGCAAATTTAGGGATGGGACTTGTCTCAGCACAACTCCTCATGCTGGACACCAGCGCAATAGCAAACACTGTCCAACCCCACCAAACCAACTTGACCCCTCCTGAAAAGCCACCAAGATCCTGTTGTTCACATATTCCTTCCTTCCCTCTTCCTTTGTATTATTATTTCCAGCCTGGTTTGGGTCTTTTTAACCCCTGGCCTCATGGGCTTACCTTCATCTAAGAGAAGTTTATGGTATAAGATACATGCCCTTGCCCTTTTCAGCCCAGAGAAAGCTTCTCATGACATGACAGAAATCCAAGAAATCAACAACTCTGGAGGTTTGTAATAAGTCTGAATCCTTCCTAAACCCAGACACTCAGCACGAAGAGGGGTCAGTGATCCCCAAGCTCCTTCCCCTCTGCCTCCTGCCATCCGTCTCTGGGCGGATGAAGGGAAACAGATGAGACATGCTTGGGACACCCAGCTGTCTCAAGGTATGTTCATGGTTTGTGTCTCTGGAGCAGGCGCTGGGCAGGACTGTGCTCTGGGTTCCCCTCGTGCCGGAGACACAGACCTCCCACCCGGAGATGCTGGGAGCGCTCCCAATGTCTCCTGCTTCCTCTGGGGCTCCCCTTCCCAGCTCTGGCCCGTGCAGCGCCATGGGCGGCAGCAGTTGCAGGGAGTGACCCTCGCTCCGTGCAAGATTCATCTCACATGTACACGCGTGTGCATGTGTGTGGGTATGTCTTGTCAGGCACACGTGTGTCCAAGCAGGAAGGGTTCAGGCTGTCTCGCCTCCCTTGGAAGCCTCTCTGAGCCAGGACTCTCCCCCTGCTGAAAGGAAGGGCTCGGTAACAGCATTTAACCCTTCTGGGGGCTTCACCATCACATGAAAGAGCCCCTGGGACTGCCAGGGAACCAGACCAGCAGATACATCCATCTTCCCTACTTCTAGCCTGCAGGTACAATAAACACAGCTTCAAAAACACCCATGCAACATCACTTTACTTGCAAATTCAGACCCTCACACTCTCTCTTGTCACTCACACTTACACCCTGTCCTCCCTGCCCCTGGCCTCGCATCCCTGTCCTGCTTCTTTCCTTCCCACCCGCCTGTTCCCCACCTCTCCCCGGCGCGGCAGCAGCACCCTGCGGAGCCACCGGCATGGCTGGGGTGGGCAGGGGGGGGCTGAGCCTCAGCTGGGGCTCCGGGGAGGACGGAAACGCTGCGGAGCTGCCCAAGGAGTCTGCTGCCAAGGCCCATAAATAAGGCAACCCTGTTTGCTTTCTCCTTGTCCAGCCCTGTGCAAATATTTACCGCCCCGGTGACCCATGGAGGCAGCGCAGGCAGCAGCCGATGGGAAGCAGCAGCTCTGCGAGGGGTCGCTGGCGCGGCAGAGGCATCTGCTTTGCTCCAGCTCTGGGGATCTCCAGTCTTTGCACAACCGTAGCAATTTAGCAGGGAGTTTTAATAACCTCACTGGCTGCTTTGAGGACCTCATCCTGAGTCCGTCGGATTCTTTCTGAATGACTTTAGGCTGTGATTTTCCAGGGTGCAGGGGCTGGAGGGGAACACCGGTGGGTTGATGAAGGAGCACGGCACACGGAAGGGGCATGGAGCCTCCTGCCACCCTCTCCCCGGCTCAGGAGCTGGGCAGCACTTGAGCAGGGCTGGCATTAGTAAAGGACGTTAGCTCTCCACGCAGCCCCAGAGTTGTACCTGCGAGTGATTCACATCCCTCGTGACACAGGGTGAGAGAAGTCTGTCAAAACCAATGCAATGCACTCGTAGCAGGAGATGTGCGTGTCAGGCTCTGTCCGGGGAGGTTCCTCAGTTTCACCCAGGGCCCTGCACATCTCATCATCCCTTGCTTGCTCTCTCCATCTGCACTTGTGTCTCCCTCGCTCAGTCACTCTGGGCATGCGTTTTCCCTCCTGCCCCGTTTGTTGGCCAGTGGCCCGCTTTTTCATTTAAAGATAAGCCTGCACATCTGCTCAGCTTGGCGGGGGAGTGCAGTGCCAGCCCCGCAGCCAGCAACAGGCACATCAGGCCTCAGAGCATCTCCCACCTTTTGAGATGAACGGCGTGTGTGGGGAGCAGCAGGTCAGACAGGAGAGCAGAACCACGCTCCTGTTTGCTTCTCCTGGCATCACCCTCTGGTGGGTAGGTGCTCTGGGGCGATGGTGGAAGGGAAAGCGTTAATTGCCTCCCTCTGGCTAAAGAATGCTGCAATCAACTGGCCCAATCGGGATTTGCTGGTGGGAGGGCTGGGCCAGCTGTAGGCTGTGTATTTATTGCAGGGAGGGTGGTGATGGGTGGTTTGGCTGGTTGTCACCTTAGGGTGGGTTGTTGGGACCAGGGTTGGTGTAAGCTCTTCTCCTGTTGGGTGAGGGACCCTGGCCTTCTGCTATGGCTGAAGGAGCTCTGCCTGATTTGCTCTGCCTTTAGCAAAGGTGTGCTTTTAGCTTGATTTTTCTGTTTAGCCCTGCAGCCAGGATTCTTTGTGGATGAGCAGGGGCTGGATACAGCTCCAGTGGTGACTGTGATTCAGATGGTACCAATGGAGGGACAGCGATGTCTTGTCCGTCCTGGTAAGTTTGCCCTTGGTCTTTTTTTCTTCTGACCCACTGCATTATGTGTGTTTCTCTGTAATCTTCCTACAAGGGAGTTGGGAATTCATGAAAATATGAAATGTCCTCCTTGCCCTTTCAGTGTCCCCAGTGCTGGCAAGCTCCACATCCAGCCAGACCTGTGGCTGAACAGATTCACTAACAGCTTTCTTTTGTAATATCTCAGCCTGGAGAAGTTAATTATCTCCAAATATTGAAAAGGGCAGATGGATTTTGTAGGATTTACTTGGCTGTGTAATTTTGGTGCCCCAGAGATGCTATTTGGTCTGGCTGCGATGAGTGACACATCATTGCACCCGGGCGCAAATGTCACTTGAGTATATTACTTCCTCCTTCTCCTGTTATTTGCCCACCAGGGAGAACTGTCTCTTCCAGGCTGGCCTGGCTGTGTCAAGACTGCTAATGTTCTCACCTAGCCCTCTCTGCTCTGCTGTGTGGCTACCTGAGGACGTACTGGAGGCAGGTTTGCAAACTTCCACCCTGTTTTTAATAGCCAAAGTTCTGGGACTGGAAGGCAGAGCTGCAAATCGAGTGCTTCTGGCTCAAGCTGATATACAAATGTTGGGAAAAGCTTCTGAGCTCATCCTGTGTGTGGATGCAATGAGAGGCCGGTTATTCCCTGGGGCTGATGAGAAGTCCTTGCTCCAGCTGGCTGGAAGATGGCCCTTCTCAGCCCCTCTTTCATCACCACTATTCCTCGAACCTCCTCTCAAGGGTTTTGGGGAAATCTGTGTTAATGCTCTGGCAGAAAAATGAGTGGTGGGGTGTGAAGGCTTTCTTTCCCTGGGAGGAGTGTGTTCTCCCTCTCCGGATCTGGGGAGCGCTGGCTGCAGGAGCCGGGCTTGGCTCTCCTTTCCCTGCCTGCTTCTTCTGTCATGGTGGTGCAGGACCCACCTGTTTGCAGTTGCCCAGCCTGGGTTGCATTTAGGGACCAGGGATGTTTCGGTGTGATGCTCAGACCAGAGATAAGTTCTCCTTTATTTTTACGTCTTGTTCATCTCTTTGTGCTTTGTTTCAAGCAGCGCAGCAAAGTTAAATGTGCCATCGCATTATCAGCATGCTCAGCCCAGAAACTAAATAGAGATGTTCCCAGTGAACTCACTTTAATCTCAGTTTGTTTGCCAAGCAAAGCAATCTCCCCATGCAGTTATGGCTCTCAGAAGTTGTCGAGGTGGAGGTGACTGCTAAAAAGGAGACAGGCGCATAGATTTTTCTTGTGTGCTTGGGTTTAATGCAGGAGGTGAACTTTGGGGGACCTTTGCAACACTCCACTTCTGTTTATAGGCAGAGGTTGACTCTTGTGTTTGGGGGATCTGGGTCAAATAGCTAAAGGGCCTGTCTTCGAGGGTTTACCAATTGTTGGAGTTGATTGAATTGGACTGGGGAGGGCAGTGACCACAATGCTTCCCTCCTAGCCTCCAGCTGGTTTGACTTGCAATGCAAATGTTTTCTCCTGTCACCTCTTAATGATCCTTTTTCCCCTTGCGGGTGTATAATTTCCCCTGGAAGTCTCGAGTGAATGGTTTCCATCACAGTTATTTGTCCCTTTCTTTTCAAGTCTTCCACGACTTCTATAGAATTGCAGACCTGGCATGATTTGGGGTGGGAGTAGATTGAATTGCAGTATTTCATCTCGGGCTGTCAAGTGAGCCTGCATTACCTTCCGTGGGGCTGACAGCGAGGAGACATCAAACCTGCTGGGATATATAAAGTGAGCTGACAAGTGGCCCAGTTTGCAGAGCGGAGCTTTTGCTCCGAAGTGTGTTCTGGGTGAGCAGCATCGTTCCCCAGGCCAGCGGAGAGGGGCCTGGGATGGAGGAGGAGAAAGGAATGCTTGGCTCGGTGGAGCCAGGGAGGAAGGGGAGAACAAATGCTCTTCTGGGGGATACTATTGGAAAGACATCATAGAGGAGTTCATAAATCCATGGGGCTTCTCATGGCTGAGGCTTGATTCATCTGCACATCAAAGGAGACAAACAGCCCCTTGGTGAGGCTGCAGGAGTCAGGGGGAAGAGGGGGTGGCTGAAGGACCAGGCCCCTGCACATCAGCCCGAAACACATGTGCTTCGAAACCCCTCGCAGGCAACAGGCAGCAGTGGAAAACACATCCCCTGCGGTCTGCGATGTGCGGTGGGTACCTACATGTGCTCGGGGTCTACTCCATGCCTTGGATGACAGATATTATAATGCTGGCTGGAAAACACTGCTGGCATCAGTGTAATTTTACAGTGCTCTTTTGCTGCCAGTGCAACGATGCAAACCCAAAAAAGAGGCAGGACTCTGGAGAAATGTCTGTGTCCCACTGAGTGACAACCAGGTGGCCGAGCTCTTCGGTCAGGTCCACCCTGCTCCTTAGCTGGAAGGTCCCTCTAGGTGAGGGAGCTGCAGGATGCCACCCCCTGGAACTGGGGGTTTGTGTACTGCCAGCTTAACTCAAAATTCAAAGGGTCATGTGGATTTATGGAGAACATGGGGCATGGCTGAGCAGGACACCAACCCTGGGCTGGCATGTCACTGTTCCCATGTGTATTATACTGAATTATCGAACACCAGAGCAACTGTCTTCTCTGTGTCCCCTATGTGAGAAAGCTGAGGTGTCCCAGATTTCTCAGTTTAGCATGAGAAAAATGCTCAGAAAAAAACTCTGGCTCGCTTGAGACCCTGAAACTTGTCAGTCTGAAGCTGTGCCTTGTTCAGAAGGGCCAGGGCTGTGCGAGGTGGTCTTTCTCCCAGGACACCCATGTGCTGCATCAGCTCAGGGATCTGCTTTGCTGCTTTCCTTGGTGTCCAGGACAGGCGTCTCTCCTCCCCGTGACATCTGCCATTGCCTCACAGGAGACAGGACCTGCTCGCAGCTCTGTTCCCTCTGAAATAAGGTGGAATGGTTTGTCGCTTCAGGCTCCTGCCTCCTCTCCCGTCTCAGGGCCGGTGTCAGGTCTGTCGATAGGAGAGGGCAGCCTTGACAGGAGATAAAGCACGTGCCATGTTTATTGACCGCTGCTTCTACAGGGGAACTAAACCTTTCCTCCCTGGGGGACTGTACTGCTGATTGATACTTAGGCAGCCTCTTGCTATGTGTTTTTCTCCTCTCTGACTGTTTCTGGTGCAGGTGGTGTGGGCAGAGGGAGACGCTGAACCAAAATAGCCACTTTTCCCAAGCCCCAGACTGGGCACAGAAATCCCCACTGCTTTGGGTGGAGGGGGAATCTTGTTTTCAATCCTGGAGGGAAATGAAAAGCAGGGTTTGTGCAGCAAGGCATGGGTCCTGCAATGGGAACAGAGCCACAGGGGCTGTGCACAGTGTCTTCAGACAGTCCTGCAGGTCAGGCAGGTCCAGACATAATGTGACACTTGCGCAAGGACTGAGTTTCCAACATCTCCAGCTTCTTCAGACCTAAATGCAGCAAGGTGGCAAAGGCCCTTTGCTCCCAGGAGAAATATAGCTTAGTTCTTGTGTGGCTAGATCTTGGGAGGACAGCTTTTAGGGGTACAGCAGGCTTCAGAGCAGCTCCCATCCCATTTCCCTAATTCCCGATGGGAAGAGCTGAGCAGGGGATGTCGCAGCTTTGCAGTGTCTCTGGTGTCCCCTTGAGTGTCTCTCCTCATCCATCAGATGAAGGACAGGAAGGTATTCTCACTCCTGCCAGACCACGATGTCCTGTAATCCTACTGGGGGTGCAAGGCAGGATTTGAACCTGGGGCTTCTATAACTTTGAGTGTTAATGGTGGTTGAGATCCTTTAAAACCTTTGAGCCTCAAAGGCTCCCAGAGAATTTGACAAAGCCCAGTCCTGCAGGGTTCACCTTGTTGCCAAAATACAGCCAGTTCTGGGGATGGAGCAACACCAGGATTAATGCACATGCTCTGCGACGAGAGGAAAACAACTGTCTCAACACAGAGCAAGCTGCTAGGGGAATATTGGGAAGGATCCACCTGAAATACCCCTTGTCAGAGTTTGGGTCAAAGCATGAGGAACTTGTAGTCCTCAAGGTGGTCCCTCTCACAGCACAGTAATCTGCAAAACATGTTGCTGTGGCAGCTGGGGACCCTGTGAGCCACCACTGATGTGATTTCTCCTGTCCTGGACCCAGCTTTTGGGTACAAAGATGCCCGGAGCCACCAGAGCTGCTGCTGCTGCCCCTGGCAGGAGCTTAGCACATCTTCCAGCAGTTCTTCTCTTCCCTCACACTTTCCTCAAGTAGAGAAAGCATCGCTGGAGGAGAAGGCTCTATAAATCAACCTGCTTTATTGCCATGCACTGTTAAACTACTGCTGCATTTCACCCTGGAGATGGCTGCATTTGAGTGCAGGATGAATTGATTTCTGTATACCAAAGGTCAAATCTTGAGCTTCTGACTTAGTTCTTAGTCCGTACAAAGACAAAATCCCCATTGAAGCAAGCGTTTGGATATCAGCTGCTCTATAAATAACACAGAACTAAGTGAAAACTAAGCCAGGCTCTGAAGTTTGCAAAGTGCTTGGGGATCCTTGGAAATGGATGGTGCCGGCGTAACTTCTGATTTTAGCAGCAAAGGAAAGAACAGAGCCTCGGATCACATAGTGGGGAGTGTGTTTTTTTTTTTTTTTTCTTCCTTTTTCAGCTCTTCTGCAGCCTTACTTCCTCTTTTTGACAGAGGAATCCCTGAGAAGTGCAGCCTTGCTCCGAGCTGTTTGGTCTGATCACCTCACAGGAGCTTTTTAGCACTGGGAGGATTCAAACGGGAAGGAGTGCAGCAGGCAGATGAAATCTCACATTCCCGCTGCCCTCTGCATTCCCCTACTCTACGTTTCACTGTATCCAGCTCTTTTTCCGAGTTTGGTTTTCTTTTCCCCGAGGGAGGCAGTTAGCTTAATGAGCTAACGCTCCTCTGATTGTTTCTGGAGATGCAGGCAGTGCCCCATCTCCACTGCTGGCCTTGCTCGGATCCTGCCAGATAAATCATGCTGATTTAAAATTGATCGTTCTGGGATGTGGAAGAAAGTGGAGTGGGCGGATTTACCCCATTAGGGTGCATTGATCACCATTACTGCGTGTAATCAGGGTTAATCTCAAGATTAATTGGGGGGATTTGCTGATGGAAACGATCGGCAATTTGTGTTAGTTACTGCTCTATTCGCCTCTAATGGCTTAATCAGATTACAAATTAAAAGTGGCTTCTTCCAGAGAATCTCCCTGGACTTCAGCAGGAGCCGGAGCAAGAGGAGAGAGGCAGACCCAGAGCATATGGTTTGCAACTCCGAGCTCAATTACCCAGACAGGAGGATGGATGGATGAATGGAAGATGGAAGAGCTCTGCAGTGCCCATGGGGAGCCCTGGGCTGGGGCAGGGAGAGCACCCACAGGCTCCAGAGCCAGGGTGGCTGCAGCAGGCTCCGGGTGCCTGCTCTGCCCTTGCTAATTGTGAGCTGGGAACACAAAAAGGGCATGCGGGGAGTTGATATAAATGCATTTTATTTAAGGATTTCCCTGGGGGGAAAAGGAAAACAACCAACGCTTGGTTTGACTTGTGCAAGGTATGGGATGCGAAGCTGGCATGGGTGGCTCTCTGCTTGCTGGCACCAGCAGAAGTAGTGCTCGGGCCATTTTGTCATGGGAAAACATTTTAGGAGGGAGCAGGAAGAATTTAAACTCGGAGCAAACCATTAAAACAGTGATTCCGCAGCAAATAAATTAAGGCTGATGAGCTGAGACTGGTTAAACTAATGATGGAAAGGGGGTCCTGTCCTGGAAAGAGATTCATCTAGCAGGAGCGGAGCTGAAAGCATCTGAACTCTATTAGCTTAGTAGATTATAAAGCCAGAAGGGTCTGCCTGTGAACATCTCAGCTGAAAGGATGCAGGAGAGGGGCCTCGCAGCAGCAGCAATCACCTGGGGATCCACCACCCACAGAACAGGCCGTAACTGGGAGAAATTAGGAACTGTCAAGTCCAGCTCTCCTGTGAAAAGGCAAAAAAAAAAAAAAAAATCTTTTATTTGGAAGCACAGTCCCATCAATTTACCTCAACAGATGGGTCTGGTTATAAGCGGGGAGGGCTCAGTCTCACCTCATTCCTAATCGGTGCTGATATCGATTGAGTTTTTGATACATGACAGTCAGATATAAGTGCTGGAGATCTATTTATTCAGCTATTTATAAAGACATTAGCAACGCTGAAGGAAAAAAAAAAAGGAAAGTGAATGTTTCAAGTGGCTGCTGACAAGTTAGAGCAGTTTAATAAATCACTCGTAATAAACTACTTTGCGTGTGCTGAGAAATGCCACTGACTTCTTTAATAAGCCATTCATGATGAAACAGGCAACACTTAAAGAACAGAAATTCATTTGCGGGGCTTGTTGATGTGTTCTGACTGTTTCCCTGCTGTAAATTACTCGCCAGGTATGTCTGCGTTGGTGTGTGCTATCTGGCCTGTGTATAAATCTGTTGGTAAGTCCGTAACTCACGGGGAGGGCATCTTTGCCAGGAGCTGCTCCCCATCAATTAAGAGCTGAGGAGGAAGAGGTAGCCCATTCCTCATTCCTGGCTAACACTCCCCTCTCTTTTCCACAGCATCCTTATCTCCCATCCAGCTCGCAAAGATGAAGCCCTTTTCTAGGGAGCGTATCAGGCAGCTGCGTATTTTTGCTGCTGCTCTAAAAAAAAATACATTTCATATAGGATTAGGTAATGCCACTCCCTGCTTTTAACAAATCCAGCTGCTGCTTGTCACTTTTTTCCGAGCCTTTGAAACGCAGCAGCTCGAGTTGGGGCAGGACCTTGGAGGCCAAAGGACTTACATTTGTGGAGGGAAGAGGTAAATACCAAGGATGGATTTAAAAGAGCCCAAAAGGTGTGTTTAGACTAACAGAAGGGGGGTGGGAGGCAGGTCGGCCAAGGTGCAGGTTACTGGTGGGGAGTGGGTCTACCAGCAGAGCCAAGCAGCACTTTGGGCACTGAAGTTTAAGGCCTTGGTGAGGCTGCATCTGGAGTGCTGTGTCCAGTTCTGGGCTCCCCGGTTGAAGAAGGACAGGGAACTGCTGGAGAGGGGACAGCAAAGGGCTACCAAGATGATGAGGGGACTGGAACATCTCTCTTATGAAGAAAGGCTGAGGGATTTGGGTCTCTTCAGTCTGGAAAAAAGACAGCTGAGGGGGGGACCTTATCAATGCTTATAAATACTTAAAGGGTGGGTGTCAGGAGGATGGGGCCAGGCTTTTCAGTGGTGCCCAGCGACCGGACAAGAGGTAACAGGCACCAACTTGAACATAGGAAGTTCCACCTCAACGTGAGGAGGAACGTCTTTCCTGTGAGGGTGGCAGAGCCCTGGCACAGGCTGCCCAGAGAGGTGGTGGAGTCTCCGTCTCTGGAGACATTCCAAACCCACCTGGACGCGTTCCTGTGCCACCTGCTCTGGGTGACCCTGCCCTGGCAGGGGGTTGGACTGGTTGATCTCCAGAGGTCCCTTCCAGCCCCTGCCAGTCTGGGATTCTCAGATGTGTTTCCCCACAGCCTGGTGGCCCTGGAGTCATCCTGCCTCTGGAATTGGGCAGGCAGGTGATGGAGGTGAGCCCTGCTGTGGTGGGGCCACATCATCACTGTGCCTGCCACACCAGAAAGCTCAGGAGAAGGCCGTTTTGCCTATTGTATCCAGCAGAAAAAGGGAAAAACTTTCATTTTTCTTCCTCTTCTGTCTTGGCTTAGATTTGGGGATCTGCAGACTAAGCTTTGGAAGGGACCTGATGCCGGCTTCGGAAATGTCAGGCATTGTTCCGTCTATCCCAGAACATTCATATGAAAAGGTGAAAAAAAAAAAAAACCCACTGTTCAAATAGAGGCATGACTATCTGACCTGACTTTGAACGCTGCTTTTGTTGTCGTGCTCCTCAGGCTATGTGGCGTTACAGGAAGGCTTTGCAAGAAACTGCAATAAATATGATCTTCTGGTTCTAACGTACGTTTCTTCAAAAATGCAAACAGAAAAGGGAGGAGATGGTCAGCGGTCATTCCTTAGTTTTATTTGGATGCAAACTAAGGATCCCAGTACACAGTACAACAGGATTTGTGGAGTTAGATATTATTTCCTATGTGAAAAAGTATGCAGGTTTTTTTTTTTTTTAAAAAAAAGACTACATTAGGGTTTTTTTTGCATTTACACCCCGACATATGGGGTGTATGAGACAGAATGATACCTTTCTCTCAAAGCATTGGCTCCGAGGAGACTCAGCTGTGCCTGAGCTGCTTTCCTCTGCCAGGTGCAATTCCTAAAACCCCTTGGCAAGAGTTAGTGGGGCTGCTCTGCTATTTGTTTTTTACTGTTTCTTTATTAAAAAGCTCCAGATACAGGCAGGCTTGCTTTGTTCAGTGCTTTCCTGGTGCCTCTGCTCACCCCGTCTGATAAATGGATTGTTTAACGTTTAAATCGTGTGCTCCTGACTTTCCCACTCCTGTGCGTTTCCAAGTGATCCCGCCTGGATCTGCACCCAGCTTGCTGCATGTCTACTACCCACATCCTCCTCCTCCTGCAAGTAACCGACAACTCCATGGTTTTAATCTTTTTAATCTACCTTGCAGTCAGCCAGGTAACTTGCCACCACACGCTGATTGCCTACTTGCCAACCTGTGCCTAAAGACTCCTTGCCATGCAATTAGGCGAACCCACAACAGCATGTCTGGGGAGGCGGCTGGAGATGGATTTGCCCTCAAGAAGAGGGTTTGCTGGATATTGGGAAAATCCCCAAAACCGTCAGGGAAGTTTTCTCCTGCAAGTGGTTCCAAAGGCAGCCCCTGCAGCCTGAAGCATTGCTTATGTCAGGGGAGAGACCATGGGTTTCCAGGACAGCAGCTTGGTCAGTGCATCTTCATGTCCAAGACCAGCCTTGCTGATGCTGGAGGGTCCCCCTGAGCTGTTCAAGTGTTTCACTGCTTCCCCCCCTCCTCTACCTCACAGCAGATGGTGATTTTTAGTTGCATAGGTGGGTGAAAGGCTCTTTTTCCTCCCACTGTTGTTCCTGTAGTTGTAGTAGATGGGAAGGAGCAGGGCTGGGGATCATTTCTCCAGCCAAGGGAGCCCTCAGCTGCTGCTGGGGCAGAGGAGCTGTGTCGCCTGCCCGTTTAGTGGGTAAGCCACACATTTTTATGGTTGTGATTATCGCACTCTCCCTTTTGGAGGAGGTTTAAGAGAAAGCACTCAGAAAACAGTTTTGGTGCTTGGCAAGGCGACTGGAGACCCCATCTGTTGCTTCTTACGTTGTTAAGCTGCTCTCTGCTTCCCATGCCAGCCTGGTTTCTGTTAAATGGAGCCTCACCAGGTCACGAGAGCCAAGTGGCTCCTAAATTAGCTAAGACATTAATCAGGTCCCATTTGGATTAGTGCAGGGTGTCTACACCCTCACCCTCCCCTCCATAAATTAAGCAGGTTTTATATCTTCAAGGCGTCTCTGGAATCGTGTCCTCTACCCTCCACCCCCTTCGCAATTGCTGGTGACAAGTATACACAGCTTAATTGGTTGGCATGGGAAAGGGCTGACATTAATTGGCTGTGTTTGGCATGCAGACTTCCCCTTTTGCAGTGCCTCCCAGGGATCTTATCAATCCCATCTCGGAGACCAGCAGCTCCTGAGCACGGCTGCCAGTTAGATGGGTTTTGATTCTTTGCTGCCGATGATTGAAATTTTGTTTGGTTTTTATGGCACTTTGGCTGGGGAAGAGCAGTTTTTCGCACCGCAGCTGGCGATCCCTGCAGTGAATACACACGGGTGGGAGGGATCTGCAGGCATCACCTTTCTACGTGTGGGGTGGGTGGGAGAGGACACCATGCTCCTTGGGACATCGTGGCTGAGCAAGGAGCATCAGGATCCCCTCGGGCACAGGATGCTAGTCCTGCAAGGAGGTGGTGGATGTAGACGCCACAGCCCAGCTCCCCCAACAGCCTTTGCAGATGGCTGAGATCCCTTGTCACCTGCATTTCTCTGGCGTCTGTGGCAGCTTGGGGTGAAGGCTGGGGTGGCACAGATGAACTGTCACCCCCCAGAGGGGAAGATCCCTCCTCCCTCCCCGAGCACCTCCCACTGCTACTGCTCTGCAGGGCAGGGGGTGAATAAGCAACCGTCTTCTCTTGCCTTACAGCTTCGCCTGTGAGCCCTTCCTGGCTGCGTAGCCTAATTTCAGTTTAATCTGTCCTGCATACTTACATGTCTAGGGTTCGAAATTGAGCTGTAAATTAACATTTCGGGAGCTGTGGATTTGTGGGAATCTACGTGTTTAGTCTCCGACACGTTTCAATAGCCAGGTAACTTATTTTAAGGGACAAATTTAGTAGTTCCTGGTCCTGATTGTTTTCACATCCCTCCTTTTACCTGATTAATTCTTAACCCATCTTCATAATTAACTGTGAAAGACAGCAGCTGTCCCTCCTCTCCAAACAATCTTTTCGCCATCAGGAAACAGCACTTGTGCTGGGATGAACAGGAAGTTTCTGGTAGCTCTAACTATAAAAAAATAATTTGATGCCTTTTTTATTACCTGGTTATGACTGCCTGCTTTCACTGTATTTACTTAATAGGGTCCTAAACGGCCATGCAATCCCTCCTTGGTGCAATCAGTGATGCTGTATCAGTTTTGGTGTCTGCGCTTAATGGTGTTTAAAGAGTTTTGAGTAGGATTGCAAAGCGAAACGATAACCCAGCCCAGAAAGGCGAGGGGCTCAGGATGATGGGTTAATGCGGATGGATTTGCTGTTGTGCATATTTTTGCATCGCTGATTTTCTCTGGGAAGTGGCGGGGATTCTCTAATCCAGACGTGCGAAATTTCTCCTTCCGCTTCGTTTTAAATTGAACTCGCAATTTATCAAAATAATTTTGGGCTGAAAATGAGAAAGTCAGCAGAAGAGGGAAAGAGAATATGGTCACCTCAGCCTCCAGGTCTTCAAGCACTTGCAATTATACCTGGGTTTCTGATGGGCTGTTGCTGAGGAGAAGCATCCTCCTGCCCTCAGGCACTGCCTCGTCCCTTTGTCTGCATCTTTGCCCACTAACATCGAGTGAATTGGTGGCAGATTTGGAACAAAACCCTCAGCAGCCTAGAAGAGTGGAAGATAATTAGGCTTTTATACCTTTTTGTAAAAGCGGTAGTTTGGGTGAAGAGAGAAAGAAAGGAGCTCTTCACTGCTCATAAAAGCTGTGGCCTGGCTTTACCCTTCCTTAGAAGCTGGGAAGGAGATGGATGTTAGAAATGCCCAGCCAGGAGCAAAGGTTCAGTTTGGGGGTTAACTTTGTTCTTATACGCCAAAGTCAAAGGAATGCAAGATGTGCCCTGGCAGTGGAGTTTACCATGGGATTACAAGTGAATTTTCAGAGGGAATAGAGCATCCCTCCATACGTTGCAATAATCTCACCCGATGCCATCTCCTTAAGATATTAAGTCATAAAAACACACCACCACTGTCAGCAGCAGGACTGCTGCAGGTTAGGAGCACACCTGAAAGCCTTCAGCTCCCTCCCTGCCGAGGTATGGAGGTCTCTTGCCTTCCCCCACCTCTACGGTGGCCAACGCTCGCACCAAAGATGTAGTATGCTGTTCAGCAAACCTCAAAATATCCCCTCTCATGCGGCTTTCCCTGAGGAGATGGTATCTCAGCATAACTTCACTTTCAGGAAGTTTAACAATATTCAGCTTAAGTTTTCTTTTATTAACATGATCCCCTTGCTCTTAGCAGCCTGTACCATAAACCTCCTTTCTCTGCTGTGTTTATGTACTCAAGCTATTTGCAGGATGCTGTCATCTCTCCTCTTAGCTGCTGCTTGCTTGAAGTAGGCAGATGCTGCTCTTAAAACATTTCTGCCTGGATTGCTCCAGCCTCTAGATCATTAGAGCCTCCCCTTAAACTCCTCTCAGTGTATCAGTATCTTTGCTAGTAATTACACGCTTAAAGAGCATGCAATATTCCCCTGTTTTAATGCACCCTCTCCAGCCCAGTATAAACACACAGCAACATGTACACAGAAAACAAACCAAAAACCTTGCTCGGAAAGCTTTCCACTCCATCCACAATTATCTCTCTTGGGGAGCGAATGAGAAAGAGCACATGCTGCAAGTGACAGGCTCTCGGCATCTCTTAGAGCGCTGTTGGACCGCGTTCAACAGCTAATGGCAATGACGGTGGAAGGACGTGTGCGGCAGGAGGATGGACTCGCTTTGCTGTCTCAGCCCCGGTTTGAGGCTGGAGGGTTGTGTGAGAGCAGCCTTTCTGGAGATGTGGCATGGAATGGGAACTGATTTGTTTTGTTTTGTTTTAAAAAGTGAACTGCGCTGTAGGAAGATCTACCAAAGAAAAAAGTTCTCCCCAGCATCTCCCTGTGACCCTTTAGGCTGTGATTGCAGGTTGACATGGCACCACCGCTTCCCTGCACTGTCCTGTGTGTGCTGGGCTGGAGAAAGCCAGATTTATAAATTAAAGACTTGGAGTTCAAGGTGTTTCCTGACGAGAGCTCTTCTTCCTGCTGTGCACTGTCACCAGCCATGTGTCAGGAAAGACTTTTTGAAATAAGATGGATGGCTGCCCTCTGGTTTGTGCAGCACTGGGTGACAGGGGGACTTGTTTTTGAAGACAGCCTGTTTTCATCATTTTAGCAGAAAAGAAGATAAACATCCATGAAACCTGATCCTTTGCCATGGGTCTGTGCAGGTCTATGAGGGTTGCACCTATTTGCTCATGGGCATGACCGGTGAGTGCCAGTAATGTCCTTCACTGGTCTGTCACCTTTCACCAGCACTAATTTCCCGCCCAGAGGAAAGAAAAGACAGCGTGGGGGAAAATACCCCTTGGTGCTTGCAAATACCAAGGGCTCGCTGGTCTGTGCCCTGCTGGAGGGCTGGTCTTCGGCGAGATAACATTGTGTTTTACTGTGGGTTTCGGTTTCCTCTGAGCATAATTCTGGTTTTGCCATTAAGACTTGAATCTTTGCTGATAAAGGGAGGCCGAGCCCACAAGAATATAAAATTTCCAGAAGGTCACTGGAGCACCGATCCTTCCCTCACTCTCATGACCAGCAGGTCCGGTCCTGCTGTGGCCGTGGAGCTCAGTGAGGCAGGGAGGGCTGCAGGGATGCTCACAGCCCCAGCCCCTTCTTGAAGAGCAGCGGTGGTAAATGTTTTTTCCAGGATGGCCGTGCCATACCAACAGAGACCAACATCTCCACAAGCCCAGGGGATGCTCTGTGACTACACATCGCTCAGGTTTTGCCAGCAAGAATGGGAACTTGAGGTGACCCCTTCTTCACGCGCGAGCAGCTCTCAGGTGAGTTTTACTATCAAAATGCTTCCTTTTATACAGCATCCCTTCTTAGAATAGTTTTTTAACCTATATCCTGAATTACAGTGTGATAGAAAAGATAGATACTATCTGCTTTTATTATACTATTAATTTTTTTTCTATCAGATATCAGTTATTAAACCATACTGCTTTTGCAATGCAGAGCCATTAGTGCAGATGAGTGACCAGGCCTAAGCATTCCAACTGTCTGGCTAATTAGAAATGAAAACGGTTCCCCAAAGGAGAACTGAAGGCACAAGAGGGGAGTTAAATCAGAGGGAGGGGAGTTAAATCAGAGGGCGGAGAGGAAAGGACTGATCACCGAGTGTGTGACCGCACTGACTTTGTCCATCTGACACAGAGAGGGTGATCTTTTTTTTTTTTTTTCCTCTTGCAAATCTCTCCCTTTTGGAATAAGCAATACTTTCCCCTTTCACACATGTGCTGCAGGTGAGCAGCAGGGAATCCGGCTGCCGGGAGGTAGACAAAGGGTCTGCTAATTTTTGAGTCGAGTTGTTCACTTGACTTTGTAAGCAAAGTTTTCAGTGGCCGATTTTTTTTTTATTTTTTGAAAGATTCATGCTGATTGGGGAGGAGGGGGGGGAAGTCACAACAGAGGGCAAATCTCTCCCTCTCCCTCAACTTGTGCAATTAGGGAGGTTTTTATTCTGAGCCTTGGTAATGTGGGGCCATCTGTATTGGCTCCAGCAGGTCCCATTCCCCAGCCCCTGGGCTTAATTGCACTTCCATTGGCAACTTAAGCAGTCGCTGCATGTGTTTCAAATGAACTCTCCACTTCAGGCTGGTTTTACTGATCACCTTTGTGTGATTGGCAATTAAAGCCCTTTTCAGCTGAGGGAGAATTATTGCCTGTTTTTCAGCTTGTATCTCCCTCCTTTAGCTTGCTCTGCCTTTTGGATTTTCTAATATTCCCTCAGTTCCTTATCTATTGCAAAAGCCCGGCCTGTGGAGCCATTTGTCTCTTCCCTTGATGAGAACCATGCCTTTTGGGAGACCATCTGGGTTTTTCCCTGCCGAACAGGACGGTCTCCGGTGTTGCGACAGATCTGCCCGTTTTTTTAGGTGCTTTTGGGGAATAAAGGACGAAGTGAGCAAAAAAAAAAAAAAANGAAAAAAATGACGAAATAAAAAAAAAAAAAAAAAAAAAATGAAGAAAGCGAAGGAGGGTGAACTTAGCCCAGTGGTAAATCCATCCCCGAAGCTGCGGTGCAAACAGGAAATGATCTCTTAACACCGTGCACCTGCATCCCCGGGAAGAGCATCCAAAAAGGGGCCCAAGCCCACAGCAGGGTCCGGAGGAATGGCGCTCGTGAGTCCAACTGCAGGGAATTTTAAGACTCCTTGGCCAGCTTCAGTCCTCCCTCAGCTTCTGGTTCCTGCCTCCTTGTGCCTCTGCCAGACGCGTTCTCTCTTTCCCTTATCCTACAGTAAATGAATCCAGTGCTGTTGAAAAGTATTGAGGCGGCAGCTCTGGAAGCTGGGGGCCAGCTAAACGTTGGGATGCTGACAGCATCTCGGTGCCCTGCATAAAATCATCGGTGCTTTTAATGCCCATTGTAAGGCTGGCACTTAGAGAGCGATGCTGCTGCTGGGCTTCTAGCAACCAAATCTGGTCTGGAACCATCAAACCCGGATCTCGCAGCTCTCCAGATACCCCATGCCAAAGCTCCTCATCAGAGAGAAATGTGTGCACAGCTGAAAAAGTGTTTATCCGGAGCTCTGGGATGGCTGTGCCCAGCCCCGGCGTGGAGCCTCCCCGGCTTAACCCCACACAGCAACAGGGCGTAAGCGGCTGAGACGGAGGAACATCAACAGGACTGAAACCAGAGCAGGAGGGAAATCTCCTGCCCAGCCAGGAATCCGGTCGGGCGGCCGGGAGGCGGGGTGGGTGTCAGCGTCCATACTCTCATTAAAACCCGGATGAGGTTGACAGTAGGTCTGGCCGAGGTGCCTCCTGAAGCACAGGTCTTACCAGGTCTGCTGGCTCTTCCATTCAGGAGTGACACAAATTAAAGCATCCTTAAAGATCACGCTGAGCGTTTCCCCTGACCTTGGAGGATCTGATGGGACTTGAAAGGCTGGGAAATTTCAAGTAAAATCGGGACAGGAAGAAGGTGATTCCCAGTAAAGCAGATTCACCCATTCAGAGGCAAATACACTCCTTTCTAATGACAACTTTGCCAGGGAATTCACCTTTTCTTTACAATACAGGCAGCATCCGTCCCTAGGAAGACACAGGGAAGCACACCTTGCTCCCGGCTCATCAAGCACTGGAAGGATGCACCCACTTGCAAACAAGTGTCCTGCCCCAGCTCAGCACTCTAAATATGAGGTCGGGTCAGCGTTCCCAAATTCATTGCGCTCACCTCCCCACCCTACGGATGCGGAGGAAGAAAGGGGTCAGAGTGCCTTTGGCAGCGGAGCCCTAAAGCTTGGAAAAGCCTGAAAGAAATTGCCTGCAGCTGCTGCAGCAGCACGCTAAAACCCAAGCCATGACAGTACTCTTCGGATTCCAGTGGGACGGGAGAGGTGTGTTCTCTGAGACTCTTCCCCCTGCCCCGCGGGGGGTCATAACAAGGCGATTGTGGGATTTAAGTCCATGATGGTGGGATTAGGCGTTCCTCAGCCGAGACGGTTCCACATTCTTTCCCCCTGATTTGCCACTCGGTGCTCTCATTCTCCCCCGACCAGAAACCAGCTCGCTCAGCTCCCTTCCAGTTACGGTGCTGGAAGAGTTTACAGCCCAGCCTCAGCCCAGCGTCCCTTCCTAGCGTATGTGCCTTGATTTAATGCTTTGATTTGAAAGTTATTTTTTACAATAAGAGAAAGATGGTCCATGCCAAAAAAAGCAGTTTCATAAAATGCTGAACATGACTTGCATTCTGTAATTGCAAACCTGAGAGACTTGGAGTAATTGACATTTTGGATGTATTGCAGAGTATCGTATTTAATCTTGAAAAGCAGGTTCCAGGCAAAGGAGGCAACTGCCAAGCCAAACTCAGACTCCTTGCCGGGTTCCTACCATAACTCATTTTCAACTCCATTCAGCACAGTCCTGAACCTAAATGTTTACGTTTTTGATTTACTAAAATAACATTCCTGGGTCACCGAAACTGTTTGTCAGGAAAGGTCTCAAAGAGACAGCAGGAATTAGTGATGCTCCGGCTCAAGCCTCGGGGATGTGTGAGGGGTGCTGGCACTTTCTAGTCCTTTACGGAGAATTGTGTCCATCTCCCATGATCCCGGGGATGGCAGCGAGATCCCACCATCTCCCCATAGGTCTTGATGCTGATGCAAGAGTTAAGCGCGCACCCCGTTTTGTAGAGGTGATGCTTGAAGCTAAATGTGAATGCATGAGGTGCAAGTGGCATGGAGAGGTCTGATGATGAGCTCCGTGCTGCCAGGATCTCCATTCACGAGTGTGTGAAATTGCATAAATGTGGGACCGGACAAAAATTAAATTTCACAGAAGTGTGACTCAGTGCATGTGTATTTTTGTCGGTGCATGACTTCAGTGCGTGTGTAATTTTATAAATGTGTGGGATGTGACTGATGCTGGGTAAGTGCGTCTAAAGCGGGAGCAGCGTTGCGGAGACAAGCCAAACTTTCAAGCTAACCCACAGGTTCTACTTTTCCTTTGTCTACGAGTGCAGCTTCTGTAAAGTATCTGTCCCACATTATCGTGGTTTACAGCCCGGCTATAAACATTTGCTTCTGTTTGAAATACAACAAATATAAGCGGAAATCTGCTCTCTGCTTTATGCATCCTGGTAAAAGATACCAGTTGAAGTTTTTAAAAAGGCCAGCCCTCTTCTTGCAAATCGAGTGTTTACATTGCCGCAGATTTCAGCGGAGCGAATACTAATTTACAATGGTGCAAATGAAAAGAAAGCAGAAAACCCAGGAATGTAAGAGGGAATTATATACCCCTGACCGTGGAAATGAAGACGCAGCTCTGGCACCACAGCTCCTAAAAGCATCGACGGAGCTGCATTTATATGGGGCCAAGTTTTGAGGCAGTGACTCACTCCGGATAGGGCCAGACATTTGAAGTTACTTCTCATGAGCTGAGGCTAGCAGCATCATGCCGGGTTTGTTTGTTAAATGTGTTATAGCTGCTCCCAAGACTCAGCCAGGATTAGGACCGTGTTGAATTCAGTGCTGGAAATATCGCCCTTTTACCTAGGAGGGTACGCGGGGGGAAGGAGCTTCCCTTCCCCTCTTCTGGGGTGGGTTTTCCAGCAGGGCTGCCAGCCCAGTTTGGGGGGGATGATTTTGGGGGTCAAGGCTGGCATCGATTGGGAAGGGGTTATTATTTGCCCAGCTGCACATCTTTATTCATAACGTGCCCATTGTTCTTAACATTTTGCATATTTCATTGTGAGGAATGGAGTGGGGAGGGGAGGCGGGGGGGGAAGCGATCGGCCACGTCTCGGGGAATTCGGCTTCTCTTTTATTTCGGCGGCGGCAGGCTGCAGCAGGAGCCCGTGGCTGTCAGGATGTTCACATCTGTTCCTGATTTGTGGACAATGGAGCACCATCCACTCGCTGCACATGGACGATCTGTGACAACTTGACAGCCTGCCCAGGAATTCAGACCGAACGGTTACTGTCCAAAGCGATCAACGTTGTCTGATCCAACATGAGAAATGGGGGGAGGCGGGAATCATAATTTCAAAGGGAGGGAAATAAAAGAAAAGTTGCCTCTTTTTTTTTTTT
>VYZM01020548.1:360652-381420 GCA_013398915.1 Dromas ardeola
TTTTTTTTTTTTTTTTGCGTTTGTGATGAGTGGCATTAGAGCCTCCCTTCATCTGGCGAGAGGGGTCTTGGGAGTGGGAGCAGCAGGAGCTGGTATGCTTCAAAGCGGGACAGGGCACTGGTCTTGGATGTTCTCCTGCCCTCTGCTCCTGTCTGGTCCTTAAATCTCACCTCACCCCTAAGGCAGCCACAACAGTGCAGGCAGCTCTGCTGAGCCCTGCTCCATGCCTGCGTGCTGCCCGTGGCCAGGGAGGCAGAGAGGGGCT
Source organism: Dromas ardeola (assembly GCA_013398915.1). Taxonomy (NCBI): domain Eukaryota; kingdom Metazoa; phylum Chordata; class Aves; order Charadriiformes; family Dromadidae; genus Dromas; species Dromas ardeola. The sequence goes on from VYZM01020548.1 coordinate 360,918, forward strand.
CTTCTCCTCCTCAGGTGCCCCCTCCTGGCCCCTTGCTCTCTGGGGTTGGGGCTGGCACCCTGGGGTCCCACCGTGGAAGGGGATGTGGGCAGGAGCAGCCTCATCCTCCTCTCCAGCTCATTCTGGAAGACAATATCTGCTCCTGCTCTCAACTGTCCTGCAGGACAAAGCTCTCCATCTATCCCAGATGATGACCATACACAGTGTGGTGGTGGGCTCCTGAGATGGCTCTGACCCCTCAACTCCTCCTTTGGCCTGGGACATCTGCCCCGATCTGCACCATGCGCTGGTTGCCCCTTCCCCTTATGGACCACTCTGGGATGCAAGGACAGCATCAGGCTGGAGAAGGGGAACGCCTGGATGAGACTGGGGCAGAGAAGGTGACGTCTCTCCTCCTTGAACATGCTCTGAGGCTGCCCTCCTGCTCCACGGCACAGGCGCTGCGCGGCTTCGCCTCCTTCGGTGCAGCAAAAGGGTGTAAGTAGGTCTGAGCAACCCTGACAAAAAGCAAGGGACCTAAATTACATTACCTTGCACACCAGCTCTGAATCTGACCTTGGGGATTAATTAGATAAACAACCATCTTGTACAGTACCTTATACAAATGTACAAGCAAAGCACCATTAAGGATTACGTTGTCACTAACCTAAGCCCTCAGTGATTTAATTAGACAATTAGAGGGTGCTTGGGAATGCTCTCGTAGTAACCAGAGATATTAACGCCATTTGTATTTATATTTAATGGCATTGCAGAAGGGATTTTAATTATTCTGAGTCTTACTTGTCTTTAAATTTCCAAAGAGGAAATTCTCTTCTGACTTTAGCAGTGTCTTGCAGGCACCGTGTTGGGCAGGTCCCAGGGCCAAAACCCTTTTCCACTGGAAATCCGCATGTGGCTCCTTGGCAGGAGGATTTGTTGAGATGGCACGAAGCGTGCCAACCCCCTGTATAACTGCAGGAGGAGCAGGAACCAGCCCTTGGGCTCGCTGGCATCTGAGCAGCGGTAAGTAACGAAGACTGTCCCCCGTGGTAATGACTGTGCAGACAGAAAGGTTTGTGCGATGGTGCTTAGGATGGTAAAATCAATGGTAGGTTCAATAGCTGTACGTGGAAGAGTGATCGGCGCATTTCCTGGTCCTCAGCACGCTGTAAAAGAGCAGGTTGTTTATTGGCACGGTAAGCGACGTGTTCGATAGAGCCTCCGACAGGTAAAACAAACCCCGTCCTCACTCGGGTCCTCTGCAGCATCCAAATCACTGGTGGCCGTGCAGCAGCTTAGTAATATCAAATAAGCTCTGGCGACTAGGGAGAGCCTTCAGCTCACATCAGCTGCAACCTAATTTAGGATATGAACTGGAATCCCTGCAGGAGGAAAGCCTTTGTCTCAGCACAGGGTAGCTCTCAGCCCCTTCTTCATCAATACCAGCCAAGCTCCCTTTCTTCCTGCTTTCCCAAAGATGCCATTCTTGCAATCTCTCTGCCAATAATTGTATTTTCACTGTATTACAGCCCCAGTAATACAATTAAGCCTAAATAATATAGATGAAGTGGAGAGTAATTTGATTAGCTAACTAATGTTTGAGGCAAGTAGGTTGTTTTTTTCCCCTGTTTTGATGAATCTACAGTTGACTAAACCCACAACCATTCCTCCACTCCCCGTCCTTTAGTAAAATGTGGGAATGATTCATCAGAGGGATGGATCCAGACTTCCAAAAAGCGAGAGGACGTTTGCTTTGGTTTTATGCATGGAAGGGGTGGGATCCTCTTGGGAACTCTGTATGAGGCAGCGAATGGGATGTCCTCGGATAATCAAAGACAATGAGGAAAAGTGGGGTCAATGATCCGTTCAACGAAAGCATAAGGCAAATGATACATTGAGCGGTTCCAGAAAGTGGTAATTTGACAACAGTCTGCTGCAGTGAGCCATCTGGCCAGAGGAGAGAGTGGGAGTGCCAGTCTGCAAGATGGGCACCTCCGGGATGGGAGGTGAACTTCTGGAGGCTTCAGACACAGCTTGTCCTCTGCCCAGGGCCTCGCTCCTCAGATACGCACACAGCCAAGGCATCTCAATTAAATAGGAGAGAAGCATTGCTGGCCTCTAAGTGTGTGAAAAAAAACCCTCTTCTTTGGAGACTAAAGAGTAGATGTTGGTGCGTGACTTGGTTTTGCAGGAGCTGATTAACTGGATATGGGCTTGGTGAGCTGATATTGAGGGATATTGCACATAGTTATTCAGGGTCAGGACTTTGGCATGTTGTACTACTCTTTTCCATTTGCAAAGGGCAAAAATATGAGAGCAGAGCTAGAAAAACCTGTGTAAATAAGAAATAAGAAAGGAAAAATAAAACTTCAGGGAACAGCTTCCTCTCATGTGCTTTGCTCTGCCTTTTATAGGCAAATCTGCTGCTCACCCTCACAACCTCCCAGCTCTCCCTAAGCCTGAGTGTCCCAGCAAGCCAGGAACCAGTTCATGCTCAGGCTACCGCCTGGGGATGATCCAGTTTTCATGGGGGATCTCATTTTAAACCCAACCTGCAGCAGTGGCCACGCTATGCCAACTCGTAGCCGTGCTCTGGAGAGGGCTACGGTGAAATATTTTGCAAATCCTTTTTATTCCTTGTGTACCAAAAGATGCTAAGGTTTGGTTTTGAAGAAAAAAACCAACAGTACGTTGCCTTGGGAGCGTACACAAAGTTCAGAGCCCTGCCTGCTCGGAGCAGGACTGATAGCCCATTTATTTGGAAGGACTAATGCCGGTCTGGGCCAGGTCCTCCTGCACAGATGAGGTTCCAGCAGCAGCAGGCAGAGGCAGGGAGGGAGCTGAAGCAGCAACCAGTGGTTAGGTGATGGCAGGGGAAATGCCAGGATGCTTTATTCAAAGTAGATGTGCTCTCCAGGCTGCCAGAAGAGGAAGGAAATTGGAAAAATAGTCTCTTTCATGTGGGTTTTGGTCCTTGTTGCAAGGAGCGAGGCTAGGATTAACTGTCCTGTTGGAAAAGGGCCACGGGAACGGCCTCATGCAGGGTGCCTGAGCTCTCCTACCGGGAGGCCTGGCTGGACCAGCCGTGTGTGGGCAGGGAGGCAGGAGGGGGGCACTCAGGTGTGTTTCCAACGCTCCCAGTGCCCTTTGATGGGCTGTTGTGTGGGCAGGCAACGCTCCCTCTGCCAGACCTGATTTTTCCATGTCCTGCTGCCTTCCAGACCTCGACCAGACCCCGAGCTTTGTGGGCCTCAGCTGCAAATGTGGCCGCAGCCCCTTTGCTGGAGAGGGCACAGGCACTCCTGAAGTCTGAGAGACCTGGGTGCTCTGGCTGCATCAACAGCCCCAGGGTGCTGTTCCATGGCCCTCTGCCGTGGTGGTGGTGTCTCCATGCCCACCTCAACCCACCGGTGAGGAAGCCCCAGGCTCTGTACAGGCACAGCTCAGGGACGAGCACATTCCCAAAGGAGGACAAGAAAGCTCAGCTGTGCGTGGACGGGCTGAGCTGTGGAAGAGGCCTCAGAGACAAAGGACCAGTGAATTTTGCTTACTGATGTAGGTGCGTGTGAGAGTGGTGATGTCCAAATGAACATCTGCTTGGGATTCGAAGTGGAGCTGAGGGCTCTTCTGTCTCATTCCAGGCTAAAAAATGACGTGTGTTCCCCCGTCATCCTACCATAACTGTGAAATGCCCCATAGCAGCAAAAGCAGGGAATGCATTTCAAACTGAAGGTGGGATGGGGAGAATTCACAGCAGCACACTCGTTCCTGCCTGAGGTGGAGAGATCCTGCATGGCTCCCAAGAGTCCTGGCCATTGCAACAAAGACGGAGAGTGTCTAACACAGGGCTTGGATGATGGATAGTGAAGAGAACAAGGAGGAAGGAGGAAAGGCTTGCTTGGTGAAATGGAACAGTTCATCTACTCAGCAGATGGTGCCAAGGCACAGAACTTTTGATTTGTGCTTGGCATCAGTGGCCAGTACTGGGAACCTGAGCTACTGCTGAGCAAACCCTCCTGTTGATCATGATGGAGGACTCAAAGCAAGTCTCGCCCAAATGATGCTCGCTGTGCATTAGGTAAGGGTGCCGGCTGACAAAGTGCCCATCTGAGTAAACACCGGCTCTGCTGAATGCGCTTCAGTGACTCTGTGTTTGAGGCTGTTAGATGGGAGCTTGGAGAACACGATCTCATTGCAAACATTGACCTAGATGGTTGCACTGGGATCACACCTCTGCAGAATGGAGGCAGAAACTGGCTGCTTTTATTTACACATGCACTGATATTAAATCTCTTTCTTCTCCCTCCAGGCTGGGGCTGCTCTTTTCTTCCCAGCAGTTGCTCTTGGTGTTTTGTAGTTGGCTGGTGGCCTGAGGTTTCAGCTGTCCACCACAGTTCTCACCTGCAGAGCTTGGTGCCCCACACAGTGGTGCCAGGCTTGGAAGGTTTCTGAAGGAGCAGAGCCCCGGGGTCCTGCAGCTGGGGACCACGCACTAACAGCCTTGGGAGACAGCTCTGCCAGCTGGGGACATCGGGAAATCTCACCAGCTAAATGTCACTGCTGTCCTGCCTTCGTCCTCATGGTAAGCCAGCGAGGGTGATGGGAGCTGTGGAACAGAGCAGCGGCGTCATGGGGCTGTCCCGGGCTCAGCAATGCAATGGCTGAAGGAGCCAGCATCCCCGTATCCTCTCCCATGTGCAGAAGGTGTGGGTCATGCCACAGCCAAACGCCTGCATGGTTCCCCAGCCCTGGCAGCTCTTGTCTGGGGGCTCCAGGGTAGGCTGGAGGGGGAGTGTGGAGCTTCCTCCATGAGGAGGAGTGTGGAGCTTCCTCCAAGGGGGAGCTTCCTCCATGCTGCACACAAAGCAGAGGAGCTGGAGGCACCGGCATGATTTGTCTTCCCCTGAAGCATCGTCCTCCAGCCGGGAACAAACCTCTCCCTCCATGGCAGCCTCTGTCCCTTCCATCTTTCTCTTGGCAGCTAAGTTGTTAATAAGCTTCCTTTTGCTATGATTCCATCTAAATTACTATTTTAAAACAACTACAGATGTGCTAAATTGGCTCAGCATAATAGGATGAGATGGAGAATAAAGGTTCCCCCAGTGGGCTGTCGCCAGCACAGGTAATTTATTACCTGGGTGGCTAATTATATGCTTCTCAGCTTTCTAGGGTGAAAACATCTTGATATTTCCTAGTTAAGGAGCCCTGACACAAGTGAAATGACCAGACATGTGAATAGGAAACATAGTGATTAAGTACCTGAGAGATGAAGAATGCAAAGGAAAAGGCATTCTGCAGCCAGAAAAAATGAACTGTGTGATTTCCCCCAGCACCTTGGGGGAGCGGGGAAGGGCTGGACCTCTCCTAACTCCGGCCAATTCAGGCACTTTGTGCATGAAAATTGCACCTAACTGAATTCCAAGCTGTGGAGGAAAACAAAACAAAACAAAACAAAACAAAACAACAAAAAAAACCCCTGATGTAAATGGGAGAGAAGAAATTTTTTCATGAGTTCTGCATATGAGCTTGTGAGCTTTGGGGGCTGGGGCCGATGGGAAGGAGGGACCCACTTAATCCTCCCTTCTGCTCAGTGCTGTCTGCATCCTATCTCGCCCCGCAGCCCCCCAGCCCTGCAGATGGATGTTACTCCACCCCACTGGGCAGCCAGGGACTCCCCCCCTGCTCCCATGGCCACCATCCCCACCACGGTCCCGGGAGACCTCTGCCACCGACAGCCCCTCACGACCCTGCCATCTTCAGGAAACCCCTGCTTTCCCCACTCGTGTTGCAAGAAGCCGTAGGTAAGAAACATATATCCATTATCCTCTCGTTCGTTGTTTGCTTGATAAAATGTAATGTTTGCTTAGTTAATGTGCTTGAGACAAGGTATCTTATGAAATGCACAGTCTGTCGAGCACGGCAAAATGGGCCAATTTTCGCAGTACTTAAAATCTATGGCATGAGGCAAATCCCATCTAGAAGAAAGATGCCTCGCTGAACTGCTTGTGTCAGCCCACGGCCTCCAGCCACATCAAAGGAGCCAGGCGGTGCTGGGTTGTTTATGGAGGATTTGCAACAGAAAGACGGAATAAAACCTTGGCAAAATGTTTCTTTTTTCCCAGGAAAAGACGGGGTGGTCAGCGTGGGCAGGGCAGGGGCCAGCACCTGGGGCTGGGTGGGTTGGGGGTTTGTTGCCTGCCGGGTGGCCCGTCCCTTGCACCAGCTTTGGAGGCTGCTTGTGGTGCAGCCCATGGTGGCCTGACCAGGTCCCATGGCTGGAGGGAGGAGGCTGAGGTCTGCCTGCCCCTGGGAGCTTGCCCTGGACTTTGATCTTCCCGTGAGGCCATAAAATGATCTCACCTAAAATGAGATACAGACTTCAATACCTTTGGGTGCTCTTTTAGCACCCAAACATTCCCCATCCGGCAAGAACGATGTACCTGCTTTTACTTGAGTTGTTTTCCCACCCCGTTTGCCAGCGCCCTGGCATGACACCCCTGCCTGTGGAAGGAAACCACCCCGGGGTCAGCAAGAGCCGCAAGGGACAAGTACAGCACAGGGGACTCAAGTGCAAACCTGAGCAGATACTTCTCGTGAAAGCCATGCAAGGTTCATGGTGCTCTTCCGAACAGCGGCAGGGACTGGGATGACACTGCCTGGGAAGGGTCCCCAGCTCGTCCCTGTCTCTCTGTAGCAGTGGAGCAGCTATAGGAGCTATTTTTCTTATGGTACCCTCTGTTTCATACATTGCAGCAGGGAAAGAGGAGGCTGGGTGACGCCTTGCTCTCTGGCCATGGCCAGGGGATGGATGCAGCTGCAGCGGTGCCTGAGACATGGATCTTAGAGTGGTTTGGGTTGGAAGGGACCTTTAGAGGTCACCTCTTTCAACCCCTCTGCAATGAGCAGGGACATCTTCAACTAGATCAGGTTGCTCAAAGCCCTGTCCAACCTGACCTTGAACGTTTCTAGGGGTAGGAATCCATCCTGGGAATTCCAGGATGGGATCCAAGCTACTGTCACCATATCACCCTGGAACTCTGACCAAGATTTTTCTGGAAATCCCTTGGTTTTGCCTGATCTGTGGGGCTGTGGCGATTCCTGGGTTGCCCTGCCCCACAGCCCCTGAAGCAGGTGGTGAAGAGGAGGTCTCCGGGAAGGCAGACTGATTGTGATAAAAGGGAGAACCAGAAAACAAGGTGTTTGCTGTACGAAAGGGGCCTCATTCTCATGGATGAAAGGGAAAGACGTGTACGTGTGTCTTCGGACTCCACAGCATCTCCCAAAGCTCTGGTTTTATGCTTCTTTATCCTTCAACGTCTTCCTTAATGAGAAATTAATTAGCCTTGTAGTTCCTGCCTGGGAACTTGTAAACATGCAGCAGTGGTACCGTCACTCCCCCTCCCCGTCCCATCCCACCCCCCTTCCCCGAGGTGTAGTCCAAGATATCTGACAAAAACACTCGAGAACAAAGCTGCCCGGCTAATTCAGGGAATTATCAGGAAGCCTGTAGCAGAGTTGAGATAATAGGCCTTAAATAGCAGCCTGATTGTACTTCCTCCAGAGGCTTCGCATGGCTCCCTCCCACCCTGGGGCAAGCGGAGAGGGGCTCTGGGCCACTGGGACCCCTGGGGCCAGTAACTGGCCAAGGTGGGGATGTCCTGATGCGGCCACGAAGATGATCAGCAGGCTGGAGCCCCTCTGCGCTGGGGACAGGCTGAGAGAGTTGGGGATGTTCAGCCTGGAGAAGAGAAGGCTCCGGGGAGACCTTAGAGCCCCTTCCAGTCCCTAAAGGGGCGCCAGGAGAGATGGGGAGGGACTCTGGATCAGGGCGTGGAGCGATAGGACAAGGGGTAACGGTTTTAAACTGGAAGAGGGAAGATTTAGATCAGACATTAGGAAGAAATTCTTTGCTGTGAGGGCGGTGAGCCCCTGGCCCAGGTTGCCCAGAGAAGCTGTGGCTGCCCCATCCCTGGAGGGGTTCAAGGCCAGGTTGGACGGGGCTTGGAGCAGCCTGGTCTGGTGGGAGGGGTCCCTGCCCAGGGCAGGGGGGTGGGACTGGATGGTCTTTAAGGTCTTTTCCAACCCAAACCATTCTATGATTCTATGGTGGTTGGCAAGTGCCAGGAGGGGAAGGTCTGCAGCCCCTCAGGGAGCCCAGCTTCCCAGCTTCAGAGGCATTTACGGGGGCTGCTCCAGGGCTCTGCATCTTCATCTCACCTGCAGAGACTTTCTCCAGCCTCCCCAGGGACCTCTGAGCCCCCAGCCGCAGCCCGTCCCGCTGCAGCAGAGCCCTGCAAGTGCATGGGTGTCTCCATGCGCTGGAGCTGAGCATCTCCAGAAATGCAGCCAGCTCTTTGAAAACACATCCCTGATAAAGGGCAGAACCTGTGAAAAGGATGTGCTTCAAGGGCAGCAAGAGAGACAGCAAAAGAGGTGGAAACAAGGCAGAGAAGAGAGGGCTCAACCCAGTGAATCACATCGCCCCAGGGCATGCATCAGACCTTGGGCTGCCGGACGGAGCGCGGAAAAGTCTCCGTATTTGTGACAGGACCTAATTTTTTTTCATTGAGATATTATTTTTCATAATGGAGAAGTTTAATTGGCAGGAAAATCATGTGATTAATTGTTGCAATCAAAGGGGCAAAACCAAAAGCCTGTGGACAAGGAGTGCATGGAGGGTGCAGGACCAGCAAAGCGCTGGAGCGTGTGTGACCCCGAACGCGGGGCAGCGATGGGGCACGTCCCCCCTCACGCTGTCCCAACACCGACGGACCCACATGCAGGCCCTGGCCCAAGGCAGGCTGCGGAATTGGTCCACTCTAGAAAAACCAGCCTGCTCCACACTGAAATCTCTATTATGCCCCATTTATGGCATGGCTGGTGCTGTGTCAAGGGACTGCTTTGTAGCCTTAACGCTCAGAAGCCAAATTTTACTGCTGACACATTTCCCCCCGCCCCCCGCACAGTTAGTTAACAACACAGGAGTTTCCTACCCCAGAGGACAGGCGGTTTCCGCAACGAGGAGGTACGGCAGCAAGGGAAATCTTATGATGCAAATGTCAAATTTCTCCTCTGATGCTTGGATGATGGGAGCGAAAGGACTACTGGTATTTCTCATTTCCTCGTGGAGGAAATGTACTATTCCAAATATGACTTGTAGCTTCTTCAGAAATGAGTCATTACTTTGTACATAAGCTAAACACTGAAGCATAATCATAAATAAATAAAACTGGCTTCATAAACTGGAAATTAAATATATCCCATCCTTGTTTGCAATGCACCATGATTTATACTGTTGCTTCCTAGTTTAGTTTTTATTTTAAACCACGTTTTGAAGCCTTGTAGGGATCTTTGCGCTGTTTATCCACGCTGTAGTTTGGATTTGTCCTGTGATATTGCACGAGGAACATTGTTTGCCCATATGTTTGATATTAATAACAAATTCAACCCCCCCCCATGCACCTTCTCCTTTCGCTGCGTCCTCGCGGGGCTGGCGGCGGTGACAGGCGTGAAGGTGCTGGGCTGGAGGCAGCTGAACATCTGCAGTTCACCAGGTAAGGCACCTCCACCTCCAGCCAAGGCTGGGAAAAGCACTGCCCAGAGCAGGCGAGCAGGAGCCAAAGCTAAAATCCAGAGGGCACAGCTCTGTGCTCATACACATCCAAAGTATGTGTGTGTGCAAGCACTTCTTGCTGTGAAAGCGCTGGTTCCACCTATTTCTTTTCCCCGGCCCCTCTCTCTCCCCTGCTTCCCTGCAGCAGCAGGAGTGAGCAGACAAGCTGTGAGCTGGTTCAGGCACTTGATCTCATCAAATCCTTTTTTTTTTTTATCACCAGGATGATTTCTAGCCAGATCAGTTCCCCAGCCTGACGACAAGCGGCTGAGACCGTGGTGGATCTGAAGGAGACTGTAAGGAACTGTCCCTGACGCTGCTGCCCAAAGCACCATGGCCGGCTGCCCTGGGCTTCCCTCCTGCCTTGCTTTGGGCATCACCTCTAGAATCATAAATCGCTTATGTGTGCAGAGAGACGGGGAGAAAGTGCTTTGTGCTTCAGGCTCCCTACCCTCTTCCTCAGCAGTAAAGGGAGCTAGATACCAGATTAGACCAAAAACTCACATGCCCGCCCTGCCCGATCTGTCCAGAGTGACAGGGGCCAGCAGCTTTTGCACTGCAAGCCAGAGCTGGCTGCGGCTTGGAGATGACTGACTGCACAAAAAGCATCATGTTTAGCACCGAGCCCGTTCCCTGCACAGCTGTCCCCCATCTGAGCCCCGAGGCAGCGGTGACACCACAGGGTGAGGCTCGGCACGGCTCCCGGGACTCGTGCTCCGATGGAGCCCGGCGGCCGGCCGCATCCCTGCTGCGTTACTACCGCCGGAGGAATCGGAATAGTTTGGCTCCTAATCCTCCCCCAGCCACCTCCCGGCTCCTGGGTGTCTGGCCTTGGCTGCAAAGCTCTTGGTTAACAGCAGCTCTGGAAGGCTCGCTGGGTGAGGAGGTCAGCACAGGCATCTGGGGTCACTTTAGGGTTACCCTGCTCTTCATTTAGGCAAGAAAAAATAAGTCTGCCTCTCTCTTCCCCCGGGCTCCGAGGAGGCAGGGGTAGGGAAGAGGGGGCTGAGCAGATCAGTGAAAAGCTGGTGTCTTTTTCCAGGGTGGGATGTGCCACTCTGCTGCAGGATGGACGGGTTTGGGATGAGGCTGGGTGCCCTGGGAAGAACAAGGCTGTCTCCCACGGCCGGCGGTGCGGGAAGCCTTGGTGCCACCAGCTGGGGGTGCCCGTTCCACACCCGGGGGGCAGAAAGGGCCCAGATAGCAGATACATCCCTTCCACGCCGCACATCTACCCTTGTTCTTGTCCTTAAATTTTTTCAGATGCCCCATTTTAGCAGTAGCAAGGGGTAGTTTAGCCTGGGAGGCAGAAGGTACCATAGTCCAAGATCCACTTAAATCCATGTATTTGCTCCTACTTGTGCTATTTCCCATGCCATACTCTAAACTACGAAGCACTAGATTCATCTGTTTCTTAAAGCTGAGCTTACCGAGACCAGATCCTCCCTGTGATTTCCACTGGGTCAAGAAACCTCAGAGACCTTGGTGCATCACGGTCCAAATCTCATTCTTAAGTTAAATACCTGCAGTTGCCTGTTTTGGCAGAGTTCAGCTGCTAGACCTGCTCCCTTCGAAACCAGGCTGGAGCATGTAAAACAGGAACGTTAACTATTTTTCCAGCTGTCTGTAGCTCATGAACTGTAAAACACATGCTAATGTTACACCTCTACACCTTGCCAAGGAGATGCCAGTGACACTAGGATTGTGTTTATTTTTTTAATTATTTTTAAAAAGATGGTTTCTAAAAATTGGAGGAAATCCCTGACCGTGGTGATTCTTCTGCAGGATCTTTTATCTGTGGCTGTTGGCAGGGCCCATGCTCCACCAACGCTCCCCAAGCTGGGTGGCTGTCACTCCATCCCGATGGTAGGACAAGGCAAGTGAGAACTTTCCCACTTTCCCACCAGCGGCTCCATCTGGTGCCTCTCAGGGGACATGGAGGTGAAACATCCCCAGATCTTGGACTCAGAGCCCGACCTCCCATGTGTCATCTGCAGGTGCCCGAGGATCCCAGAAGCAGTTGATGCCAACCAGAAGCTGGACCCCGCTTTCGGATGGGAAGACGCAACGTTAGCTGCCTGGCCAGTCTGAAATCAATTTGTGTCTATCTTTGAACCTGATTCCTCTCTAAGCCTGGTTTTGCTCTGTTTGTTTGGAATAGACCCGATCCTAAAGGGAAAAGCAGACAAACCAGACTAAACATCAAATATTAAATAGCAACTGCTAATATGACAGCCATTAAACACAAGCGCTCTCCTGCCTCCTGAGCAGCTGGAAGCTGGGCTGCACACCCACCTCTGGATCCCGGCGCTACCGAAAGAGAAGTCAGGCTGCACGTGTATATATATCAAATTGCTGGAACGAAGAAGAAATTCAGTTTCATGCTGCCAATCTTTCTGGCATTCAATCTTCTGCATTGGCTTTTAGCGGAGGTAGAAGGAGACGGTGAGCTTTCCCCTCCTGAGATGGAGGGAAAGGGATGCTCACGGCTGCCCAGACCCCTGGCTCTGCAAAGGCGCTCGGCAGAGATTGGCAGGGAGGCTTCTCCCCCTATCCTGCTGGAAAATTAAAGAAATCTTATTTTGTTTTGGGATGAATCCAAGAGGCTTTGAAGTCCTGTGAGGGATCTGCTGGCCAGGCAAAGCCTTCTCTCTCTCTCTCTCTCTCCCCCCCAGAATTTCAAAGCCGCAGCACTGGGATAAATCCAAGAAGAGGGCTCCTGTACGGCCATGGAGAAAGGGAGCGGAGGCAGAGCATTCTGGCTCAGGCCACTGGTTTGGCCAGCTGTGCTGGAGATCAGGGAGGTCGTAGTGGAAGAAATACCCCAAAGCAGCATAAAAAAGAAAACCTCAGCCGTACCCCTATCTGCTTGCCTGCTTCACTCGCATCTCAGCTGTCCCTTACGCTTCTTGATGGGCGAAATTTCAGCAGAAACTGGGCAAACACCAACATCCAAGGATCCTTCAATGAGCCTGCCCATGCTGGGGACAGCGAAGGAATGACAGACATCTCGACAGCATCCCTGAGCAAGATCCCCCATCACGTTGTCAGCGGGCACTTGCAGCCATGGCACGGTGTGGCCCTGGGTCCTTCTCTTTATCTGCCATGCTCCTCCTCTTTCCTTGAGCCACTTCTTTATCGCATTTTGAGCATACCTTCCACTTGACTTAACACTAACATATGTACAGTCGACATTTCAGTAATGCCTTACAAATTAGCTAGGGCTGATTGAGAGATTATCTGCCGGTTCCAGCCTCTTTCCCCCCTCCCCATCCCCGGCCCCCACCTCTCTGCATCATGCGGGCTGAAGCCGGGGCCCCGTCCCGGGGAAGGGAGCTGGGGCCCTCTCCTGGTGCTCCCCATCCCCTGCTCCCGCCTTCTCCTTGAGTTTCTGGGAAGCATCCTTTTCCCTTTCCCCTTCTTCTTTCCTCTCTCTCTGGCTGAAGGACTTCTGTTTGGGTGTTTCAGCGAGGCATGACAAGGCAGCCCACTGGGGCTTCATGGGGGAACCAGCATCCCAGTTCTGCTCCCGGAGCCACTGCGGAGGCGAGGAGGGCTTCCCATGTCCTCCGTTCCAACAGACGGAGCAGCCCATCTCCTCTGGACGGAGAGGTTTAAAGTCCTCCTGGAGGCATTCCCAGCAATTTCCCCAGACACGTGTTATTAAGGATTTCTTTGTTCTGAGCTTTTACATTTCCTGCAGCCCTCTTGAGTTCCTCAGCACCAGCCACTTACTACTGGTGCTGGTAGCTCTCACCAGCACAAGAAGCGGGTGACACTCGAGGGAGGGGTAACCTGTGCTGTGGCCGGAGGAGCAGAGACCCTCCGTGACCCGACAGACCCCTCCGCAGCCCAGGCTCCAGCAGACTTCTGCCTGCGCTGTGTATTTGCAGCTAATAAACAAAGAGACGGGAAGGCAGATGGACTATATATTTGTCGAAGTGCTTTCATGAGAAAACCTTCGGCGGTTCAAATGCTGGGTTGCTGGTTCTGCTTCCGCTGTCCCAGCAGTGCAGCCTTCTGGACAGAGAGGTTTAAAGTCCTCCTGGAGGCATTCCCATCGTCCAGCAATTTCCCTAGACAGATGTTATTAAGGATTTCTTTGTTCTGAGCTTTTACATTTCCCGCGGCCCTCTTGAGTTCCTGAGCACCAGCCACTTAGTACTGGCGATGCTGGAGCCTTGTTTCTGTGTCACTTAGCACTGGGAAGTGCTCTGCGGGTGCATTTCTATGCAACAGGCTGTGAAAAACGAGGATATGTTTTATGATGTTCCAGGGCAGAGGGGCCCTGCACTGATCACAGAGAGTTGTTATGGCTGGAAGGAACTTCTACCAGCTCACCTGCTCCCTTTTATCCTCTGCATCAGGCCGGTAAACCATCCTTGTCAGATGTGTACTTAGCCTTATCCTTGAATATCTCTGGGGAAAGCAATTCAACAGTCTCCCTGAGCAGCTTGTTCCACCATCTGAACTCTAGTTAGAGTTATAAAGGTTTCCCTAATGTTTAACTTTAATTTTCTCTACTGCAACATAACACCATTATTACTAGTTTGAGCTCCTTGATGGCTCTTTTTCCCCTAAGCCCCCATTTAGAAGAGCCGGGGAAGGAGCTAGATGAACTGACTTACAGCTCGGTTACAACACAGTTTGAGCCAATTCCATTTAATACGAGTTAAGGTAGGCAGAGTTTATGGGATCATATCAGGTTTTAAATGGTCTTAGGCAATGCTCAAATGTCCTCTTGTGAAATCAGCTGGGTGGTGCAGCCGGTGCCCCAGCTTCCTCTTCCACCTGGCTCGGGGAGACAAGGGATGGGGTGACCCCCCATGGTGGGGGGGCTGGCGGGCAGGGGGGGGCTTTCAGGAGGGCCACTGGACTCACTGGCTGGGTGCGGGGAAGAGCGAAGGTGGGGAAATGAGGTCTCGGCAGGGTTTGAGGGTCCTGCCTGGGGGTCCCTCCCTTCCTCCCTGTACCTCACAGCACCCCTACCCGCGGGCATCCACCCTCTCCTGGCACCCAGGAACCAGCATGGAGGGGACGTGAAGGGCACGAGCACCCACACCCTGCTCGGGGAGCGGGGAATTTGCTAGACCCCGGCTCACTGCCCTCAAAAACCTCCTTTTCCCATTCTCCCCAGTCCTGCCTCACCCCAGCGGCGTGGAGGAAGAGGGAAGGGACAGTGGCTGCCAGGCAGGTGGCAGGGCTGCATCTCCCGTGGGAAGGCATCGCATGTGTCAGACGAGCTGCGAGAGCGTCTGGGCGACGAGCATCAGTGCACAGACTGGAGAGAGGAGACTGGAATGTAAAAAGGAAACGAGTACATGGAAACTCAAAACGTTCCCCAGATGAAAAACAGAGGGGAGAGGGTTTTTTTTGGCAAATGAAGTTGTAAAAAAAAGTTCCTGATTTTCTCCCTCATTTTTAACTTTGCAAATCACACCAAGCTCTAGTTGCACGGCTGTATCCTCCATCCTCTACTGAATCTAGCACATGTCAGCCTGGAAGAAGCCACCACCCTCCCATCACCACCAGCAGGATCTGCTCCTCTCCCTGCTCTGTCAGGCCAAGCCGCTCCGTTGGGGCACTGGTGGTCCATGTGCCCTGCTGGAGGAAAGGTCTCACATCCCTTGGGGAGCACAGGGGTTGCTCATGGGTGTCCCCTGTCACTGGTGACACCTGGTTTTCCCAGCTGCCTTTTAATTCTTCTTCTTAACCCTGGTCTCCTGCTCTCCTGGCACCATGCTGGTAGTTCTTGTACCCCCCTTTTGCTTTCAGCATTGTGGTTTCTCTCCATCTCCTTCAGAGCAGTGGGTGGGTGACCTCCTTCCCCATTCTCCCCTGCAGCCCTGGGTGTCACAGCTACTCCCCATCTGACGGGCTATGGGGGGAGCCCATCACAGGGCTCACCAGGAGACAAGGAGAGTTTCAAGCCCCAAAAGACTGGGCTGCAATCACCTCCACTGGGTCTCCATGTCTGGCTGAGATGAATCCAAGCTGGCAGGTCAGGGTAGCAGGTATCTCTTTTGATTTTTGATGCAAACTGTGAGAGAACAGCCATGGGCAGCATCACACGGAGTGGCAGGAGAAGTTGATCCTTGCCAGGGTGGATGGATGGGATCTCCTGCCAGGGCCACGCGTGGGATGTGCTCCCCAAGCACGTGAGAAACCAATGCTTGGGTGAACATCTCACTTGCCCCATTCAGCAAGTCTAAGCTTTGGGGGCTTTCCTCGCCCATGAATTGTCTGCAGAGTGTGACTTTAATTAAAGTAGTTATTCAAAAATATGTTTGTTTTTTTTTTTTACTGAGTGATTGTAGCAAGTAACTTTTATCCATCCAGGCCCCATTTGTAAGCAATTTACCTCAAGAATTTGGCAGTCGAAATTCAAGCAGCTTTACTGGGCGACTAAGTCACACTGCGTGCTTCCGTGTTGCCTGTGGATGAACGCGACTTGTTGAGTGAGGTTAGTAGCGCATATATTTGTGCTTATCGATTGGAAATGTGTTTCCTATGGATATTCTGTAATATTTACTTAAATCTAGCTGTTTCTGCTAAGGCTCCTGGCAGCAAGTACAATTACCCGAATTTTCATGGCTAACAAAGACAAAACAGGACACTGGGCAGGGCCTGAACTGATTGTTTGAGGACTCGAGTACATGCAATATTTGTTTTGTGGTATTTATCTAATCTAGTTTACAATGGGGAATTTTTATTTATTTATTTTTAAAGCATACTCCCCCCAACTTTGTAAAGCTTGTGGTTCTATCCAGGATTCGAGTTACAAACTTCTGCTGTTTTGCTTTAGCCGTGATTTTTTTTTTATAAAAGTGTGGTTAGGCTATTTTTACTTCAGCAAAAGAGTTGGTTTTTCTCCCATTTTTGCTGATAAATTGCAAATGGGTGAAGGAAATTTGCTCAGCCTTTCCCCGCAGGCATTCTCCTTTGGGCGGAGCTTAAACATGGGGGATTTCAGTCTAAAATGCAAACGCTTTGGACGTTTATAAGAGTGGGAAAACAGGGGGCAATTATGAGAGCTGCTTTGTGACTTTATAGGGGTGCTACTGGCGGCCAGTGTCACCCTGGGGAGCGCTGGGGGCTGCAGCTCCTGGGGGGGTCAGGAGCAGGTTGTCCGGCCACAGCAGCCCATCTTCATCCTCCTCCCGAGACCCTGGCTGGTAGGAGAGATGGTGAGCACCATGCCCTGGAGATGGAGAGCTGGGTTTCCACAGCAGGATCTGCTCTCGTTGGTTATTTAATGTTTGCTGGCCGCAAAGCCCGGCAGAGCGGTGGACCTGCAGGACACTGGGAGCTTCCCTGGCCCCATGGAGGGAAGTTGGGGGGTGTTTGGGGGTCGGTAGATGCACAGAAGGGACACTGGTCACTCGCCTGGCAGGACAAGATGCAGCAGCAATTTGGGCATCACGTCTGGGTTGCCTTAGGAAGGTGGACACAGTTCACAGCTCATTGCTGACGGGCTGCGTGGTGTTGGCATCTAAGCAAGAAGAAAAATGTGACTCAAAACTCCCCCAGATTGTTGAAAGGTGGAAAAAAAACCATCTTGGTTATCTTTACCCCTTAATACTCGCTCTCGATCCTGTGCCCGGAGCCGGGGCGGGCTGCCTGGACGCTGCCTCTCTGCCAGGACGGGGCTTTCCCCGGCTCCCTCTGCCAGGAGGAGCCACCTCGGTGCTGGGCGCTGGGGAGGGTGTGGGGTGGCTGCCTTTGGGGAGCCCTAGGATGCTACTGCTGGGTTTCGGAAGGAGTAGGAGGGGGCTTGCGATGAGAGCTCCTCCGGGGAAATCCCTGCAGAGTCTGACAGCAGATTTGCACTGTGAAAAATTTACATCTCCTGCCTAGAACTCAATTTTCATAGGAGATAATCAAATGTGACCCGTGTAACAGAGTGATATTTTTACAGGATGTTTTTTCTTCTTTTTTTTTTTTTTTTAATTTTTATTTGCTCCTCTCTCTCGATTTCCGTTTGGCGTCTTCGGCAGTTCCTGACGGTTGTATTTTGACAGGGATTCTCAAACCACTTGTAAACGCTTCCAAGTGAGGATGAGGTGGAAACCACGGTGCCCACCTCCAGCTATTAACATGACTTCAGGATTAAGTAGGTCAATCCCAGAGCCTGGCTGCCTGGTCCTGGGGGGGCTGGACCCATTTACTGCCATCTCAGAGGTCATCGGAAGGAGGTATGGGGGAGAGGGAGAAAGGGGAAAGCAGGAGACAGGATGTAAAAGGGCAGAAATGGTGCAGGTATCCACCAAGCATCAGTGGAAAAGCGTGGGATTGGGGAGTTTCAGAAGGGAATGCCAGCAAAGCTGCAAGGGCAATTCTCTTCTTCCACCCACGGGTTCTCTTAAGCCCTCGCCTGTCAATCAGCCCCTTATTTACATGAATACTAAATCCACTTGCAGCTTCTTTAAATAAAACAAGAAGACGCACCTTCCTGTAGCGAAACATATTATAGCAGTTTGTCACAGCATCATCCAGTAGGTATTAATTCCCAAATCATTTTATGACATGTTTTATCATAAGTTATTAAAGGAGGTAGCTGCATTGGGCAATCATTTGATAAACTGAGCCATAATTTAACACGCTCCTCCGTCATATTAGCGAGGAACAAGATTTATTTTCTCAGTGCAACTTTAATTATGGACAACACAAGCAGGGGATTGAGTCGGCTGAATCCTTAAGGTTAATGATGTCTCTTGTGGAGAACCTTGGGGTAAGGCACGGGATCTTCCCAGAGCTGCTGACTCACCTGCGGTTGGCATGTCTGGCTGCAGGTATGCAATGTGACCTTGAGTTTTGGGCCTTG
Organism: Dromas ardeola; assembly: GCA_013398915.1. NCBI lineage: Eukaryota > Metazoa > Chordata > Aves > Charadriiformes > Dromadidae > Dromas > Dromas ardeola. The sequence continues at coordinate 379,334 of VYZM01020548.1, forward strand.
AAAAGGGGGTTGTGTTCTTCTAGTGAGATTTAGGGCATTCGTAACGCATTGCCAAGGTTGGCCAGCTGCCTGGCTGTGCTCCCCTCGGGGAAGCTGAGTGCTTCTGCCCCCCCTGCCCAGGCAGCAGGAGGGACTTTCCAGACCAGGCAAGAGCATGTCCCTAAATCCACGTGCAGCTGAATAACCACAAGTTGCCTGACATTTGGTTCCCCTGAAATCTGGTCACTTTTTAGCCCATCGGCCTGGGCAAACTGTGAAAATCTCTGCTCTGACAAAGTCCACAGAAGAAGTTAGTTTTCACGCGGGGCTTGCTCAGTGCTGGTTGCTACAGAAAGTGGCAGCAAGCTTGCTCCAGACCTGCTTCTCCCTGAGGCTGGAGTCCTTCCCTCAGCCTTGGCTCTTAGCAGTTGCTTTTAGCACTTCCCATCGCAGCTGCGAATTCTCCAGCATCACTGCGAACCAGAGGGTCCACCACTGCTTTCTCAAGACCCTGCTCTCCAGCCTCGGGTGGCTGTTAGAGGACTTGGAAATCACAGGGAAAAGGGGAAAGGAGTGTGGATATCTGCTCCCGCAGCCTGTACTCCCTCGGGGCAGAGCCGGCTGCGAACCCAGCCCATCGGGGTGCTGGAACAGAGCATCAGGGAGGCAGAAAAACCCAAGGAAATGACCCAGGGGCTTCTGAAAAAGCCGAATATCTCCTCCCATTGGGGGAGTTAATGACCCTCCTGGCGAATATCACCATTAGGCTGGGAACTTGTCAGAAATCCTCACGTTCCCCTGATTGCTGCTGTGTTCTTGCTTTTTTTTCCACGTATTTATTTTTGGCTCTGGCAATCGTCTTTTAATTTCTATCCCTTTGTTCTCATGTCTCTCTGCCTCGGCCCTGCGCTTGCGCTCCCAGGTCTGTCCACTTTACGAGAGCACCAAGGGTCTCGGAGCTGCCTGGGGCTCCTCGCCCACAGGCTGGGGAGATGGGGAGGTGTCCACACCTTGGGATGGGGGATGCAGAATCCAGGCCCTCCAACCATCTGAGGACCCTGTCTCGCTGTCATCTCACCAGGGAAAGCTCCAGGTGTAGTTTGCCCTGGTGAGGAGATGCAGGAAAGTTGTCCCTGTGGATGGGCTGGTGCCCAGGGTGCCGGAGAAGCGGTACAGCGAGGGGTTGGGATGCTCCACGAGCATCGCTGCCGGCTGCAGAGAGAAACCAGCCCGATGCATCCCACTGCTTCCTCTTGGCCACCGCCATGCCAAGCTTCTGTCTTTCATAATCACAAATAGGGGAAAAAAAAAAAAATTCCTTATTAAACTCTAAATTACTAAGCATCGTTCAGGGCAGGGAGGGGTAAGGTGCACAGAAGGGAAGAGATGCTTAAACACATCAGGCTGATGTCATTTCTTTTAGTCAGGAGCAGGAGAAACACAATCCAGTTCTCTTCCCCGCAACAGAACAAAGGGGAAAGTCCCCAAGGGGAGATCAAAAAAAGTGAAACAAAAAAAACAAAACAAAACAAAAAAACAGCAAATGAGAGAGGAGAGGAACAAAAAAAAAAATAAGAAGAAAGAAAAGAAGAAAAAGAAAGACAAAAAAGTCATCCCCCTGAAGTGTCCCCTCTGTTGTGTATAACAGCTTCTCTCTTCCCCCACTTCCCCAGCACCGGTCGGGCTTACGGAGCCATAAAATAAGAGTTTGTGGCGTGTTCAATCGATTATTCCTCCTAATGCACTGTTTTTGGAGACAGGTAATTTATTTCAGACTCTACACGTCTACATGCAAAAAAAAAAAGAAAAAAAAAAATCCCCTTCATTTTCTTTCTTCCCTTTTTGGTTTACAGACCTTTTTTTGCCCCTTTGCCCCCACCACCCCCTCACTNCCCAGACACAAGCGTTTCCCAGTGAAAGGTGCAGCCATTCCCACAGTGAAACCCAAGGCAGGTAATGACTTTCTCACCCCATCCATACGGCTCCAGAAACTGCTGCCTCACCAGCTGCATCCCTTTATTTCGGAGAGACAAGGGGAGGTGGGGGGGAAGTGCCAGCCCCCTCTGTTTCCCTCTCCTCCAAGGCCTCCCCATAAAAAAAAAAAAAAA
>VYZM01020548.1:390511-412369 GCA_013398915.1 Dromas ardeola
TTTTTATTCCCGCGAAACCCCCAGGGTGGAAAGGAAGCTTTGGGGGGGGGGGGGGCTCGGCAGCCCCCCCGGCCAGGAGATCTGCCTGCTGCCTGACCTCGGCTGCCCAGGAAAGGGGTGGGAAGCTGCTGGTGGGAGCTGCTGGAGACAACGCCACAGGCAGGCAGGTCTGCCAGGTATTTCTCTGCACCACCTTGACTGGACCCACATAGTCAAGCAGCCACCATTCCCCACCCCTGCCCCTATGGGCAGAGGGGAGGAGCGGGGAGTGCGGGGATGCAGGATGCTCTCTGGCAGTGGTACCCCTCAGCCCTCCCTCGGCACAGGCTCCATGTCTGCATCCTCGGCCGGGAGCGCAGGTTGAGCTCAGCATCCTGTGCACCCACCAGCACAGCCCACAGGAGTGGGACCCAGCCCAGCAGAAGAGGAAGAAGAAACCCATGTTGTATAAATCAACTTGGGAGTGACTGTGGTGCATCCCAGCCACTGGCATTCAAAGGGACCTACGCTTTTCATCCCCCATGCTGTCACTCAGCATCCCGCAGGCCATCCAGAAAGGAAGGAGGCTTTGTTGATAAGATCTGGGGCTTTCGAGAAAGTAAAAGCAGAGGGTGGAATGGATTTCTTTCTTCTTCCTTTTTCTTTGTTTTAAAGAAAAATGTAGGGTAAAGAAAAATGTTTGTAGGGTAGCAACCTGCTTGATGTGGAGCATTGCTACCCGAACACTTCGTTCCCAAACAGCACGCCTGGCTGCTTGCTGAAATCTGGATCTGTAATGGGTCTCTAGCAACTTTGCAAGCAGAGCACTGACTCAAGGCAAAACCCGGAGAAGCCCGGGGCTGCTACCTGAGCCTCCCGGGAAATCAAACACTGCCGGACTCCAGTGTCAGCTCCAGGCTGATGCGAGGTCAAGGATCACACGTGCCCTCGGGTCCTGTTCCCAGCTCCCTGGAGGCACCAAGCTCCAGCTGAAGCTCCTTAACCCTGTGGCGATCTAACACAGCTGCCCTGGCATCCCTGGCATCCTCTGACAAGCCCCAGGGAGGCTGCTGTGGTCCCCGGTGGGACCGTGGGGCGAGGAGGGGAGGTAACAGGGTGGTGTGGGCAAGGGAGGTGATGCTGCTCAGCGGCCCCGGGGATGGCTAGAGGCTAATGGGATTAGCTGCCGAGCTTTGCTGAGCTGCCGGAGGAGGAGCCTCGCCAACCACGTTCTCACTGGCACAGTGCTCAAAGTGCTTGTCTATAAATAGGAGTTTTAAAGCAAGGCAATTAATCACGGTGCACGTTACTGTCTGGATGGGCTTATATTGGTTTAACAGCGTGGATGCGAGTCCAGCATCTACTCTGCGAGATTTACAAGTCCAGCCTACACAGAGACACAAGTTTAAGGCCACTTTCAAATGTCACTTTGAGGATGCGGTGTGAGTTTGGGTTATTCCGGTTTAACGAGCCAGCACGCATCAGCTGAGCCGCGCTACCTAACGGTGTGCATGTGCCCAGCCCGTTGCAGCTGGGCAGTTAAAGGCACCGATACAAGCCTCTGGCATGGTTTACCTGTTTGATCTGGCATTTGGAGCAGGCTCGGAGGCTGCACAGGATTCCTTGTCATCGTCAAGCTGACGAGCAGTAATATTATAAGCAGCGGCAGCTTGCAGAGATCCACCCTGCCCTCTCTAAACCCGGTGTGTGAGGACCTGACCCCTGAGCTCTCTGTCACAACCCTTTTCCCACACCCTGCGTCCCACCAATCTTCACTTCTTTTTTTCCCTGAGCGAGGAAAAGGTCAGTCCCTGACCCTAACCAAAGGAGGGGCAGAGTCTTCCCCTCCGCTCAGCTGTTTCGCTGCCGCCTGCAGGACCATCTTTGTCCCTAAAAGGGACAGAAGCCAGTCCTGCAAAATGTCCATATTGCACCAGGCGTGCAAGTAGTCCAGCCACGTCTGCGTGCCGGGGAAGGTGCCACCACGCTGCACGGGACTCTCCAGCTGGTATTGTCCCCCTCTCCATGTGTTATCCTCACGTGAGCTGGCTGCTGCAAGATGTGCGTGTATTTTGGGGAGACGAGAGAGCTCATCCCCGTCCACTGCTGCTGTGACGGGCCGGGCTCGGGGGGAGCCCGATGGGCTGCGCTCGGGGTGGGGGGAGCTTCTCCCTCCGACCGGGCTGGTGGAAGCCGTGCTGGGTCCATCCTGGTGGGAAGCCACTTTTAGCTGATGGTACAGGGAGGGCCATATTGGTTTCAGTCTGTTCTGCAAAACACTAACCAGCATGTGCAATCTGTGAACCCCCTGCTTGACGAGAAATGCTAATTGTGTGAGGAGGACCTGCCAACAGCCCGCAGTATTCAGTGTGAAGGGGGTTTATTAGTATTATTACTATTGTTCTGGCAGCTGCCGAACAGCCAGCCTGTTTCCCCATGGCCGAGGAAAGCGAGCAGGGCACAGGAGAGCTGCGCTCCTTGCCAGGAGCTCCCTGTGGTTGCTGGACCAGCCATGGGAAGAGGACAGGACTGGTGCTCTCCGGCTGCTCCCCCCGGGAGGGATCCTGCCCCCTCTCCCCTTGTCTGTGTTGCAGGGGAGGGGTGGACACGACATTTCTCCTTGGGCTGAAAGCGTCAGTTTTGTATAAAATACGAAGTGAAAATCCCTCCTCCATCATTTACTGCCTATTCTGCCCATGCCGGTGCCTGCATCCCGCTGCTTCCCAGCCCTGCAAGAGGGTACCCAGGCAGTGGGGAGCAGGGGCTGACCCCGAACGGCCGCAGGGTCTCTGGGGCAGGGATGCTCGGGTGGGTACACGGACCCCGCCGTGCCCGGGGGACCTGGGCAACTAGATCAGCAATCTGCTGTAGTTGAAGATGTCCCTGCTCACTGCAGGGGGGCTGGACTAGGTGACCTTTAAAGGTCCCTTCCAACCCAACACATTCTATGATTCTATGACCTGTCCTGGGGCACGCAGCAGATGTAGGACATGGGGTCTGCATCCTCCCTGCAGCCATCTCCAGCGAGGGGCTGGGTTCTGCCTGCCCGGGGGGCACCTTGCAGGCTCCTGGGGCATTGCGCTGCTGGGGAAGGGGAGGGCAGAAGGGAAGGTGAATGGAAAAATGAGGGGGGATTTCTTTGCTGAGCCCCGAAGCAGCAGCAGCCATGCCTGAACACCACCAGAAGAGGTTCATTCAATTCCCTGTGATCCAACCAAGCTGAAAAAAAGCTGAAGAGGGAGAAACGATGACTCTGGCTTGATTTAAAAGCAGAGCAAAAGCTCCACGTGGTGCGAAAACATGGTGGCTTTCCTGTTTTGTTTTTTTTTTCAGGAGAAAATCAAGGCTGTGTTTTGCAGAATCATCCTGACTTCTCACCCGTGGCCTGGAAAAAAGCAGGAACGTTGATGGATTCAGTGTTTTTCTTTCTCTTCTGGCCTTGCTAATTTGCAGAAAAGGAAGCAGATAAAGTTTGATAACTTTGAAATAGAAAGAGAGAGAGAGAGAGATGTCCCAGGCAGTGGCTCCTAATACTCCTCCTCCTGTTTCAGAGAATAAATGAAGTGCTCTTCATTCCCCGCTCGTCTGCCACCCTCCACTGAGTCTGTCATGGACTCATCTGTGTATAAATTAGCTTTTCACAGTAACGCTGTGTAAAATTATTTCTGTCATCCTTTTATCTGACCAGTTTATCTCGTCAGCTTGTCAGTCTTAATTCTGCAACCTCTCTCTCCTCTTGCCAGCAGAAGCCACCTGAGCTGCTCTGGCTCCCTGGGAGGAAGCACCGGGTCTGCTGAGCATCCCCTGTGATTCCCGGGGTATTTACCAAGGTGGGAAGCATCCACCCGCGCAGCAATGCTTGAAGACTGTTGGTGCAGCCGGCCAAATGGTTTACAACAAGCCTGCCTGCTGGCGAGACGAAACGGAGCGCAGCGGCACAAAGACTGCCATTTTCAGGGTGTTATTTATTGTTCAGAATTAGGCAATGACATTTATCGGGATTGGCACGTGGTAGGTGACCCGCTGCTCGGAGTCAGAGGCGGGCTGCGCGTGGTCACATCAGTTACGTGGTATTTTCCCCTGACAGCAACGTTTTTGCATTCCGGCTTCTGCTGCGGAGGCTTATGGAAAAAGCATTTCACATCTATTGTCTGGGACTCTTTGTGCTCGCTTGCACGAGCGCTGCTGGAAAGGGAACCCAAAAGGGATGCAGCTGGAATACATTAATTAGAGATTCCAGATGAATAGTCACCCAAGTCCTTTTAGCACCTTGTTTCGGCTCTGCACGTCCCACAACTTTCACCGCAGACGGGAGGTCCCGCGGGACAAAGGCATGTGCTCCCTGCTGCCACCGCGAAGCCCAGGATGCGGGATGCGGCTCCCAGCGAGGGTGCCAAGTGCCCCAAGGGATGGTCACCCTGCACCCGAGCGCTGCAGGAGCTGCCCCTGAGTCCTGCAGAGCAACATCGCATCCAAACCCCTGCCCTCGCCCACCGCACCTTCACCGATGCTTTGTCCCACCTCCCCAGTTCCTTTTGTCGCCCAGTGGAGCCTCTCCCCTCAGGCACACTCTCCCCAGCATCTTTTCCCCTCCCTCTTTCCCACTTTCTCTGGCTTTCTCCACTATCTGGGAAGCTGTAGGGGAGAAAATTTGCCTTTATTCTGGAAAAACAAAGGGACAGACTTCTCTCTTCCCTGGAGGTGCCACTTGTGCTCAGCCCGTGTGGCTCTGCGGTGTCCCCTCCCTGGCCAGGTGTCCCACTCCCACAGTGTCACCCCAACCTGCTCATCAATGGCCAAGGATCCATCCTCATCCCGCCACACCTCCTGCCTCCCTCCCACGCTCCGTTGTGCTTTGATTTTTTAGCAGTTAGTTGTGACTACTGGTTCCCCACATTGTTATCTGTTCTCTTTTCGCTCAAAGAAATATTGTGGGTTGTAATTCTGTCTGCTACATCTTGTGAATATTTCTGGACTCTGAAGTTTCCCGGCTCCAGATGTTCTGGCCAGACCAGAGGAAAAAAAACCAAAAAACCTCAGCATTAATAAAAACCTTTTGAAAATAAAAAGTCGTATTGCGCAGTAGTGACATCATATCCGTGAAATATGACCTGATGATGTCACAGCTGTGAAATGAAGGATGATTGTCTCTTTTTGGCAAAAGCCGTCTGTTTGGGCCAGACCTGTTAAATAAATGCACATGTACTATAAATATGTATATTAAACCCAGAAGTTGCGAATGCTGCTTTATGGTCACCTGGGTCAAGAAACCTGACGGGGGTGAGCTGGTGAGGGAGCAAAGACTTGGGAAAAGGTTCCTCAGCCCCCCCCGCACCCCGACACCGAGCGGCTGACCCGGTGCCTTAGGGTTTTACTTTGCTTTGCTCCAAGCGCTTGCTCCCGGTTGCTGCTGGGGACAGAGGAATGGCTTTGCAAGGGTGTCCGTCTGAGCCAGGGTGATGGGTGGACGGCTCAGTGCTAGCCAGCAGGAACAGCCCAGGGGACCATTGTGGCTCCGACGCTCCTACTGCTCGGTGGAGCCAGCACTGGTGATCCCACTGGAGCCAACCATCCCCATCCCATAACTGACACGGCCGCCGTGCCAGGCATCATTGGAAAATACACCCCTTTTTAACCCCGTGACAAACTACTTAGCCCTCAAAGCCTAGAGATTCAGTTACCCTCCTCATTACCTTAACAAGATTGGCTGCAAACATTACTGCCTTGGCTATCTTCTCTTACACAATATATTTAAGCTATTTGAAGCAACAGTCTATAAAATATCTGCACCAAATTGCCCAGCTTTCGTAATCTTGAAACTACCTGGCACCGCAGTGATGCAGTATCTATTACATGTGCACTTTCCTCATCCGCACGTATATTTTACATGTGTGTGCAATCCCCTTTATGAAGAAACATGTTGCCATGCCATGGAAAAGGTCTATTTTTTCCATATGGGCTGCGCTGACAGTGTCAAGCCTTTAGTTTAAGCTCACAGCATGCTTTTTTAATTTGTCCTTTCCTCTTTCCCTTTTAGTCCTATTGTTCGCAGAGAAGTTTGTACTATTAAGAATGTGCAAAGCAGGAGGGTGCTGTCTGCTGAGGTGTCGATAATTGATACCCTGAGTGATGTGATGCTATCTGGGAATTTAATAATGATTCTTGCCCTTGCTTGATCAAAACAGGAACATTTGTTTATTTATTCCCTAGGACGGGGTGGGGTTTGATGGGGCATTTCAATTACAAAAGTTGGCGGGGAAAAAAACCTGCCTTTGAATTTGCCAGGAGGATTTTGTTTTGATACTCTGAAAATGAAAATTTCCTTGTCTTCCCACTTAACATGGGCTTATGTTTCCAAAAATATGCCAATCATAACAAAAACGTGGAAGGAGGAAAGGCAAAGGTTGCAGCAGAGATGAAAAGTTGGGACCAACCTGTACCGATGCTGTTTTCCTTTACGTAGGTCAATGAAAAGGATATTTTTACATTTTAGCCCAATGCAGATTTAAAAAAAAAAATACATAAATATGAATTTTCACGAGGCAGGAAACTGTTTCTTTGACAGCTTTAATCAGAAATAAAAGATTTGATCATGCAGGGAGACGAAATACCAACTTCAAAGAAGTGGCACAAGAGCTGGATGCAAGTACCGGTGTGCTGGGATGTCCTGGAAATCGAAAGGGTGATGGGAGGCGGCACCACCGCTGGAAATTAAAAGGGGACACAGCACCGGGGAGTCTTCTAGGCAATGAGAAGGAGTCTTCGAAAGGCAGACGTTTAATTCTAGACTGCACAAAACAGAATAAAGCAGGCAGGAAAACAGAGCAATTATACCTCCATCTCGCAGCCTGCCCACTCAGGCAGCAGCCGGGCAGGGTCAGCTCTTGGTCTGGAGGGTGAGGAGTTGCCGGAGGTGGTGGTGGGGGATTTGCCGGCTCCCCCTTCCCCGAGATATTTGGCAGAGCTGGGGTAGGAAACTCAGCTGCATTCATTCCCCGCAGACAGGGTGGCCGGCAGCCAGCTGCAGACATGTGGCACGGGGAATGGGAACAGCAGTGGGGAACCCCAACCAGCGCCGGCCCCAGCCAAAGCGGCGATGGGGCCATTGTCTGCGGCGGCTGGTGCTCGCGCTGCGGCCGGCTGGAAACCTGCAGAAATCGGCTTTTTCCCCTACCCTGGCATTTGTATATTATAATATGAGCCTGAAAGAAGCTCAGAAATACCCCGCGGGCTCCTTTTCTCGGGCTATTTCTGCACGTTGCACCCAGTGGGAGGCAGAAAAAGGCAGCGTGGGGAACCTGTCCCCGTAAGGCTTCCTGATACCCCCAGCCCACCCGTGCCCACCTCCACGGGTGGAGAGGTGGCTGCAGCACCCAGCGAGGGGTCCCGCATCATCCGGGAGCGATGGAGAGCTCTTTTGCCAGCGGCTGCTCTTTCCATGATGAACTGGACCGAAACCTGGATGAGTATTTCCCTGAGCTGGAGAAATGCATCTCGCTTTGCAGCTGGAAATGGGGACCCCAGCTGCCTGCCCAGGTGAAGCTCAGGAGGGGTGCGGGGACGGGCTGGGGGGGGCCAGCAGTGGAGCTTAACCATCCCCACAGGAGGGAGAGACCCTCTCGCAGCGTCTCTGAAAGAAAGCAGGCCTGCGAGGCGTGGAGGGAGATCTCCCAGCTTTGCGGTGCCGAGGAACCAGAGCCAACACATCTTCCGTCTCACTCAGCCCACGGACGGGCCCCAGAAATTCCCCAACGATCCATATCGCTGTCTGTGCCGGGGGAAAACCCATCCCCACTGGCTCTGGCAAGCAGGGATGGAGGTACCAGCCCCGAGCACCTTTTCTGCTGTGCTGGGAGCATCGCCGGGTGCTCCTGCAGAGCCCCGAGCCAGCCCTGGCCCCAACCCAGCACGTCAGGCAGGCGAGGGGAGCCACCCCTTGGAGCCATCCCTTCCCGTACCGGCTCTGACCAGGAATTTCTTATTCGCGCACGGAAAAAAGGCATTTGCTTGAGTGATGTCCTGGGACTTTATTTTCCAGGCTTGACTCATTCACTGGAAGGAAAGCGGGGTGTCTGAAAACCAGGGGATATTCTGCAGGCTTCGGAAAGGAAAGAAACGCCTGATCCATCCATCAATCCATCAGTCACCTCGGTGCCCAGGTGTCGTGGAGCAGAAAGAGAGGGAAAGGGAGCAAAGGGGAGCAAAAAAGGAGTTTCCCTGAGGACGACAGCACCTGACAGTGCCCAGGGCACATGCGCTCTGCAAACAGCATACGGCTGGGAATGACAGGGCAGGAGCAGAGACAGCCTGAGCCCGGGCAGGAGATGGGCTTTTACTGCGAGCACGGCACCTTGATGTCTGAACACTGCTGTTAACTAGCATGTATTGGTTTATAATTGCACCAGCGAAGTCAGAGCAGGAGTGACCTCACCACCGGCTAATTCTTGACAAAGAAGGAGAATCTGGGGGCACCTGGAGCACAGTTCGGCATTTGCAGCACTTTCCCAGCAGTGATTAATCCCCAGGAAATGTTCTGTGGTCAGACCATTACCACTCAAATCTGTGGACGAAAATGAATCAGAGCAGTGTATGACTGTGGGAAAATTGTCACCAAACTTGGATGGTTTTGCTTTGTTTCACCACAAAATTATTAACGAAGCATTGAAACGGAGATGGATCTCTGACTGCAACCTGACATTAACCCCTTAGTGGACCCAGCCAGGCTGCCAGTAGCTGCGTTCACGGGAGAGCGATTCCGCACTTCAGCTCCTGGCCGTGTGGAAATTCTTTAAATCAAGACAGAGAGACTGAGCTGTGAGTTTTACTGATGATGGCTGCCCCGTCTGGGTGTCTGCCTTGGCTGAACTCCTGCAGCCCTCTCCCAGCCCGCTCCGAGCAGTGCACAAAGCCTGGTGCGGACTCTCCATCCTCCACCCGCATCCCTCCCACACCTCTTCTCTGCCCTCCTTGGGCAGCGGCTTTTCTCCTCCCATAGGTTTCTGAGTCAGAGCTTCTTGGCGAGGCCCCAAGGTCCCTGCTGTCCCCTCCGGCCCTGCAGAAGCATCTCCTTCAGCTCTGAGATCCTGGCATGCGGTCTATGGGGTGGCTGTTTGGAGAGCATCCTTCTCAGGGCTGGACCACGTCGCGAATCAGGACGTATAATGAGATTCTTGGCAACGTGTCTGCCTCTTACAAACGCCTTCTGGAGCGGCTTGCCAGACAGATCTACAAGTGCAGCCTCCCTCTGCTGCTCGAAAATGAAAGAGGGCTTTGTGAAGCCACCACAACCAAATCCTTCTTGTGGGTGGATAGGCAACAGCAGTCACACTGAACGCAAAGCCCTGCTTGTGCCACAAAGCCTTGGCAGATGACGAAGGGAGGAAGGGGAGAGGGGGCTGCAGAGGAGATGGGACACGTGGGAGGGCAGAGAAGGGAGAGGTATGAGGGTTGCGATGTGAGGAAGGAGATGCGATGGGGAGAGACAGTGTAATGACGCACAGGGCTGGAGGACGAAGATGGGACAAGGACCGGATCGCACGGGGTGAGTGGTGAAAGGATGCTGGGGTTTGCGTGGAGCTCACCCACTCACCCTGAGAGCCCCTACACATGGGCTGAGATGGAAGAGCCATGGAAATAAATCTGTTTATGCTTTACAGACAGATCCTCGGAGACTGGCGTGTGTTTGACCCCTCAGCAGGGGAAGGGGACCGTCCGGCGATGAGGCAGGGCTGCACATGGGCTCAAGCCCCTGGGCTACAAGAGGAGGCAGCCGGCCAAGCCCCCCACCCTCGCCCCAGTGCAGAGCCCGGCCAGCAGCCGGCATCTCCGCCGAGGGGCTGGGGAGAAAACGCCGGTACAGGTGAATCGGCATGAAACCACGCTTCTGGTGCTGGGGAAAGAGCCACAGCGCTGAATCCGTTCGGAGCAGCCTGCTCAGGGAACTCAGTCCACAGAGGGAATTTAATTCAGATTTTTCATACATGTATGTATGTAAAAAAAAAGTCTGAGGTGGAAAGAGGCAGAAGTGCGTGCGCACAGCCTCGACTCTGAAATTTCATCTCAAAGTGAAAGTATATATATACATATTTTGAAGTGTATTCATTTAAAATAATAAAAAAGAGCCCTGAAAAAAGGAGCAAATTCTTTGGCTAATAGGATCCACAGGGAAACTAAAAGAACTTAATAGCTCTGCAGCAAAGTCTGTGCAGCACCTTCTTGTAGAGGAGGGTTGAAGCAGGAGCACGGGGCTTGGTGGGGAGGGGAAGGGAAAGGGAGAGGGGGAAGGAGTGGAATGAGGTCTCAGAAAATGTATGTGGCTGAAAAACGATGTCAGGTGTCACAGGGTTACCCGAAGGGACGCAGGTCGCTGCCATGTTATGTTCTCCTGGGGACGGCAGCGGTCTTGTCTCCCTGACAGGTTTCTTGCTGCTTCTGCGCTCGTAGCTCGCCATCGCCATCAATCCCAATTCATTAGGAAGGGAGACGTGTAATTTGCCCATTGTGTCATTAGCGAGCATGGCTAATCAGCAGCAATACTGCAAACCCGCACGTCCCGGTGGCAGAGCCCAGCCAGGCGGAGGGGGGGGTGTGTGTGGACGGGGGATTGTAAGAGGAGAAATAAAATAAAGTGGTTTTAATTTTTTTCAGGGAACCAGACCATTTCTGTGGGTGAGAATGGGGCTGGAATGCTTTAGTAATCCAATACGGTGCCAGGCCTGCTTCTGCGGCGCTGCGCCCCGGCGCTGCCTGGGAGCGCGTGGAAAAAATACCAAGGCTTTTCAGAGACGAATATACATCGCCTAAGCTGCGTGGCACACGCGCATACAGAAACTCAGGCATGGTTTTCCTAAAGCTCCGTTCAAAATGGGCTGTGATAGCTAACTGTTGTGTTTGTAATACCTCCTGTTGCACTTCGTGGTTTAAATCGATTTCAATACACTGGATTTTAACTGTTCCCACTGCTCGTTGTACTCTTCCTCACCAAGTCTATTCTCTCTCTCTTTATATATACGCGTACACACATTTATATTTATAGACCTACACACATTTATATTTATAGACCTATGTGATATACACAGTTGTGGTTACCGTACCACACGCTCTGCTGACTTAAATGCTATGTAAAACGTGCAGTATAACACTGGATGTGCTGACAGTATCCAAGTTACCAGTGGCTGAGCGGCGGCACATGGCAACAAGGGCTCCCAAAGAAGAGGAGAGAGGTGAGGGCCTGGCTGGCAGCTGATCAGACCATCAGCTCGTCCATGGAGGAGCTTCATCTCAGCAAAGCACAAAGCCCCAGGTGACTGGGGGAATTTTTCTGACAGATGAGGCCATTTCAGAAGATCTGTGTGGAAGATCCCTGGAGCAGCAGCGTCCTGCAGCCAGATTACCCTCAAGAGCAGGCATGGCCAGGCAAGATGGTGCTTTGCACCGGGACGATGCAGTGGGTACCACTACACCCGTCCATCTGCAGAATAACAACGTTCCCCACCTCGCCCGGCTGTGGGGAGATAAAACCTTGCAACGGTCCTAAGAAATTCTTAGTTGCATTGAAGAAAATCATGCGAATATTTAGACAGATGCTCACTTCTCTCAAACCAGAAGAGCAAATTGCATTATCTCACGCTGAATAGGAGACCGTTCTGTTCCCTACTCCACAAATGAAAAGCCCTGCTCAGGACAAGCCAGAGGTCCACGGGCAACGTGGCAGAAGTCTGCAACGCCACTTCCAGCCCACCTGCATGACCACTTCAGCAGCTGTCACCTATATGAAACGGGCATGGCAAAAAATGGATATACATAGCACTGAGGTGGGCTGCGATCATCCTGGTCTTGGCAAGATAAAGCCCACAAAGTAGATTAGATGAGCTCTTTTAGAACAAGCTTAATTTTTGACTGGGTTTGAAGCCAATGCGATGTGCTCATGCTTTCTTGTTATCACTGGAGTGGCAATTAGGGCTTTGCCTGCAAAACCCTCAGCCCAGCTCTGAACAAGACCTAGTCACCTCCCACACAAATTTAACATTTCCTTTCTCCATCAGTTTCTATCTCAAGAACAAAATTGGCCAGAGCTGCAATAAAGGGAGGAAATCCTGAGACCTTAGGCTATGTTTGTACGTGGAAATTGATCTCCTGGGCTGGAACTGTGATTCATCCACACTACGGAGGAATAAAACCCAGTATTTTGTACCCAATTAACACAGGAAAATCCCGGTCAAGATTGAGATTTTGCGTTTTCCTGTAAAACCAGAGGCTTGGCCCGTCACGTTCTTTGCAAACTAGGAGAAAATGAAACTGGAGCATGGCATACCCTGCAGGGCACATCCTTTGAAGAGTGAGCATCCGTCCTCACTCTGTGATAGAGCACACCCATCTCCAGGAGATGGCCACGTCCCTCTGGAAGAGGACATGCCTTACTTGTGGTCATTGTTCAACCATCTCACTTTAACGAGGTCTTCAGGTTGAAGAGAGATTTCTCTCAGGAGACGGGATACGCAGGATCATGCCTCTGTGTATCCATCATAACTGAGCCGTGCAAGAGCATCCCCTTCAGAGGACAGCATCACCCTAGGGACAGAAGTCCGCACCTGACACAGCACAGCCACCCATCGGTGCTGCACCCACCACAGCCCAGCCAGCAGTAGAGCAGACCTGTGCTACGGAGTTTATTGTCTCAGCACAATGGACTAAAAATGGATTCTGCAGACACAGCAATAAAGGAACAGCCATTTCGCCCACTGATTAGTTTAGGTTGTAATTACAACTACATTGTTGGTTAGATAGAGGACTTTGCTAGAGTACACACAGAGACGGCGGTAATTTAAACAAGCCAAAATCGTGCAACTTCAATTCTCATCTGAATATTGTGTGGTCTCATCTTGGGCACTGCAGCCCTGCGAGGGAGAGCTCTGCTCCGACTTCTGCTCTCTTCTCTCCCGGTTTTACAGAATCCTGAGTGGTGCAGACCACAACCATCCCTGCACCCCCTTCCTTCTCTCGTGCTCTCCTCCGGCAATAAGTATTTGTGTGACTAGGCTGCCTGGTGCCCCACCGAGAGCTTGCACAAAGTAGGTACAAACCCAGTAATCGATGATTTGCTTGAACTCTCCCTCCTCTGACAACTTGAAGCCTTACCCCCTCATTCCATAGCTTAATCGGGCAGAATCACTTTAATTACTCCTCTGCAATCTATTCAAATTAGAAGCACATCGATGACAGGAAGATCCTGGGATCCAGCCTGAGCCCCAGCTGTTGCTCACAGGTGAGTGAGCTGCTTACCCAGAATTTGACAAAACTATCATCGTCATCCAATGGTTTCAGTCTGACCGGCTAATGGAGACTGCACACCTGACCCGAGAGAAAACCTTCGGTTAAATCACATCAGGTGTACAGAGACCTGCCAGAGCTCCTTCTTCTGCCAAATAAACAAGACACAGCACTGGAGCAGAGATGGCACCTCACATATAACTGGGATGCAGCTCAGACATGGGCTATAGCTTGGATGGCAGCTCTGAGAGCATCCTGGTTTCCCTGGGCTTGGTCTGTCCTGTGTCACTGGTCGTTTTAGCTACAGGAACACGTTACACAGTCGTGATGTGGGCTGCTGTCGTGGTTCAGGCTGGACTGGCCACTGACATCCCAGGTGTGATCTCCAGTGTTAGATGTGACTTGTCAAGAACCTCTATAAAACACCACTTTGTGGCATGCCATCAGGAGGCTACGAAGGAACAGCCAAGCTACCACCCAGAAAACACAGCCAATCCCAAATAAATCCTTTGGTTTACCTTCTCCGTTCTCACACCATGAGTTCCTCAAGGCGTTGAGCAGATCTGCTTGTGGAGCACAGCACTGCTTATGGCAAGGGGCATCGAACTGCGAGCTTTGGGGCTGGATGCAGGTCTTTCACCCCAGGGCCCCTGCTCGGAGGTGCTGCGTTGCCAGAACCATCCCTTCCATCTCTCCTTTATCGCCGACTGTGTTGTCTGGCACAGTCGGAGTCACTGCTCTGTTTATTTGGTCATTTTTGGGGTGGGGGAAGGGGGCGAGGGTATAATTTTCAGCAGTCTATGACAGCATAATTAGGTAAATATAAATGAAAGAAAAACACACTCTTGAAGTCCAGGGACTTTCACATATTTTCCCTGTTATTCTATCTCACTGGAAAAATAAAAGCTACTCAGCATGAACATTTATTAGCAATTAGTATCTGGGGCGCTTGGGACCTCCTGGGATAATCTAGGTAATTAAAGCTTCCCACAGCCTTCTCCCTGGATTTTGCCACCCCGTGTTCCTTTCTGGTCCCAGCCCTGCCTGTTTGTGACACGACATGGTGCATTTGTGAGGCACCAACAGCATCAGAGCAATGCCCTGGCTGCAGTCTGCCAGACCAAAGCCTCCAGAGCATCCTCACCCTTACCTGGAGTCTATTTTGTTGGTTAATCAACAAATGAAGCAAATCCCCTTAAAAAGGGAATTAAAAAAAAAAAGAATACCACGTGAAACCACCATAAAAGGGCAATAAAAAGATCCAGAAGAAGAGATCGGCAGCCCAACCGTCTGCATCTTCACCACGACACCGCTGTGAATTTTTCTATTCTCTGCCCATCTAGACACACACTGAGCAGCTCCTTTGAAATCAAAGCCTTTGCACATACATTGAAGACAGAATCTGTCAGCTTAGTTTAAGCTCAAGCGATAGACTTGGACGTATGTTAAGGCAAAGTTTAGGAATTAACTTCGCCATCAGGACAAGGGTTTCCAGGAGTCAGTCTGTCTCCGAAAGAAAGCAGTTTTTGGCAGGGGGAAGATTTAAAGCTTTCCCCGCGAGGTTGGAAGCCTGAGCCAGGGCATCGTGTAGGTGTCAAGAGTTGGAACTGGTACTGGCTCGCTCACTGCCTCACCTGCCCAAAGGATAAGAGAAATACGAGGATGGACAAGCCTAATATCCTTGCTGAGGCTAATGATGTTATTATTTTTATAAATTTTTTGAAAACCTTCCTGGATCAGATTTAGAGCTCTTGGTTGCCCCTCATGAAATGAAGACATTCAGAAAACACTTTATGCATAAGGTCCCTGAGAAAACCTCATCTTATAAAGGAAGCACTCAGAACCCTGATTACGTATCTTAGCAATAAATTAGAAAAAAAATAATCACAAACTCCCATATTTTTCAGTGACTTTGTCTTAAATCTGCTATCTAACAGTAGTCACAAATGAAGCTGGCTGCCGTGAGAGATCAGAGGCGCTTTCAAAGCTTTACTATATGTCTTTGGATGGTCATAGTGAAGGTAGAATTGAGCATTAGGAGTGAAGTACTCACTTTTACAAACAATGAAATGAGAACAGAAAAAAAAAAGATCAGATTAACGTGTCACCACACGTAGTTTTAACTGCACTCTCCTCGAGTGCTCCGAGGACTGTGCAGACACTAAGGGGCAGGCTGCCATCACCAGCGTGAAACTGCACCACAGCTAAAGGTCCAGCCCTGCCACAAATAGGGCTGCTCTGCTGCGGAACAGCATGTGCTTCAGAGCTGGGCCAGGTGAGCAACCAAAGAACCCAAAGAGCTCCAGCCACCACGTCCCCTGGTCCTCCTGGTCCTGACTGACTTACTTTCCAGCATTCAGGTCTATAAGTTCAGCCTGTAAGTTCGTGTTTGCAGGACGTGTTCTCACTGGTGTAGTTTGTGCCACCCTGGAAAAGCCAAGTATGATAAACCTGAAGACATTTCAGTCAGATTTGGTTTTTGTTGGGAGCCTCAAAGCTTGTCAGTTGTGGAGCCAAATTGGGACCTTGCTGCTCTGAGGAGGGCCGAGCCTGGGTTTGTTCTCCTGATGAAAGGTGAGACAAGGAGAGGACCAGAACTGAGACAGAGCAGGGCTTCCTCCTCCTGCTCCTGCTGGGAGAAGGGGAAGGTTGGGGGGACAGTGAACCAGCACCAAGTTGCTGCTCCTCCCTCTCCAGTGTGGAAAACCACCTTGAAGCAGGACCCCCAATTCTGTTATGGCACAGACCCCAAGGACTGAATTTGTCCCCGAGTTCACGGTCAAACCGGGCTGATGCTGTAAGGTCCCACCACCCGCTCGCCCAGAAGCGGCATTCCACCCACGGATTGCAGCGGGGACAGGCAGGTCCCAGCCCGACCTGCTGCCACCACCACCTGAAGCCTTTGAACAAGACTGCTGGTTTTCAATCTGAAATTCGAGCTTCCAACCAAGTAAATAATTGTATGTGTCACATTTATTTACTGCCTCCAATAATTCTTTGCTGGCCCTTTTGGTTCGGACGTAAGTGACTTTTTAATATATATTTTCTCACACTGGTGGCACATAATAAAGTAATCATGTAATTACTGCAGCCATAAATTTGTCACCTTGGTAAGTAATTTTTATGACTTAGAACAAGAAAAGAAAAGTGTGTCTCCTTTTCTGCAGTGATGTGGTTTGTGGTCACAGGCACTTTAAGGGGTGGGTTAGTTTGTGTCATTCTCCTGATTCGGGCTCTTAGAATTTGTTTATACTTTGATCAAGTCTTTCCTCAGCTGCCTGCTCAGTGATATTAAAACATTTTCACAATTTAAACTCCTTGCAAATCATAAAAGCCCCATTTTGGAAGCCAGGCACTGAAGTGCAAGGCACAGAAGGGTTCGCAGCCTCCTGATCTCACCTGGTACACCTAGGAGCAATGCAAAAGCCACTCTTTCTCCAGAAAACATAACCTGGAATTTCACTGTTTTCACAGGTAGGGAGATTTCCCTTTTCTCTAGGATTTATAGTTCTCGTTGCCACTCTCCCAGCCCCTCCCATACACATCACGCAGAGCTGTGGCAACATTTTCAAGTTTCAGAAAACTGAGAGTGTCTGGAATTAGTTTTCACACTGATACCTCTGATTTCCAAAAGTACTGCAAATAGCTTGCTTTTTAAAAAAAAACAACTTTTCATAGCGATCTCATTTTATTATAATATTGTAGCAAAGCACATTTCAAGTGATGAAGTTACAAATAAAAAGAGAAAACTAATATTCATTTTGACAAATCAGATCGGAATTTTCCAGCTGTGCCGCACTGCTTCATTAGGACTATTTTTGTTTGATCTGTAAATTAAAGTTTTCTTCTTGCAAAGGTTTTATTTTGCATAAAACGGTGTTTTCCAGGAGGCAAATATTTCATTAGAATTTTCTTAATCACTTGTAGCCCCATGTCAGCAGGGTTGATTTTAATGCCTTAATGCTAGGTGTATGCTTGAGCGCTCTACGGCATCGCAGCAGCAGTTTTCCGTTTCCTCCTGTCTTCTTTTCCATCTCAACACAACATACTCCTGTAATTCAAGGAACTACGAACTGGGTTCAATGTGCTACCAATCTGCATCCAAATAGCTGGTAACAGTGATTTTTTTTTTTTTTTCTTCCCCATTTTAAAACTCTCCACATGAAAGTCCCAAAGTATTTGAGACATTCAGGTTGTGAGTTAACGCTCCAGGACGCAGATCCGTGGGCAAACTGAAGCCCAGAGCAGGTACGTGACTCACCCCAATTTAACGCTAGAAGCCAGTGGTAGAGCTGGACTCCCGAGCTAGAAACCACTGCACTTTAAGCAGAAACTTTCAGATCTTTTCGATTTTCACTTTTCCCTGGTGGAAAGAAGCATACTGCTGGCGACTCCTATATCACACATCTGAATATGCATTTCTCAGTCACCTTTCGAGGACCTCCAACAAACGGGTCATGACCCCACTGGGGATCTAATGGCCCTCAGGGGCAAAATGCCTCTCCCCAGGGTGGGTTTTGCCACCAATTCTGGATGATTACTGCAGAAAAGAGAAAAATCAGATGAGTCTTTTCTTCTCCACCAGGATAAATCCCCTGCTACAGCAGGAAAGGGGGTAATTGTGATTACACAGCTCCTCAAAGCTGCTCAGGCAGCGATCCCTTGAAAGACGGGTTCACACATTTTGCCCTGTCATAGTCAGGGGCTCTTCCTGACAAACTAGTTGCTGCTGCTACTCAAGAAGCATGTTTTATTCATGCCAAAGAGTGTTCTTTTGGCCGCATCAACATCAAGCAAATGCAGCACAGAGTGGGCCAGTTGGGTTCATCCCAGGAAATCATTTATCTCCCTTAGGGAAGTGCTGTGCAATGCCCTTAAGCCCTCACTGATATTTAATGGTGCGAGCCTGATGCTTAAGCACCGTCCCTCCGCTGAAGTTGTCTTGCTTTTGTGTTGCTTTAAGGCAACAATCGCTAGCGTTTGCGAAGGCTGTGGGGAAGGATTTGTTTAATGCAGCCCCAAACCCCTGCCCTAATGGGTTGTTAATCCATACCCAGTGCATCAAATTTGCCAGCTGACTCCCAGGGGTCCCCAACATGCCTCCATCCTCGAGACGTTTGCTGGCAGCCTGCGGTTTTCCTGGGATCCCCTAGGGAAACAAAACAGTGCCTGTAATAATACCCCCACCCCCCCCAGCCCCCTCCCTCCTGACCCAAAAGCAGTTGGCAGCCAAAGTGATACGCACATTACTGGATTTATATGAAGTGCTGCTGAGCAAGAAAGATTTGAGGGGGTTTAACAGCTAGATGGGACCGAGAGATGATCTCAGTGCATTGGCTTGCGCTGCGAGGAAGGGTGAGAGCTTTAAAGTAACAGGACAGGAGTAGCCTGCAGAGAATGGAGGTGTCCCTTCCCGTCCCCACGGGACAGCCAGAACACCCGAGGCACTGTCAGGAGCTGCAGAAGGACCGTGACCGTGTGAGGCAGTTGAATATATGCTACCCAGATGCAGCCTTAGGTGACAAGACTGCTGGTAAATGATGCAATCCCAAAAGTTGCTTATACCCCAGTTCTGTCCAGTACAGGGGCAGAGCGAGAAACTCGGTTGTGTTTTCTCATGCAGACTCCCAGCACGCTACAGTTCTGTAAAGGAAGGGACTCTTTCTGAACGTGGAAGAGGATTTTATCCAGCCTGATCAAGCCTGGAAGGATGTCTTACTGCTGGAGTTTACTAGCTCCTTGGTGATGTTTAGAGAAGACGCTCCATGTTAATTTGCTCTGTAATAGCAGAGTGAATTTCTGTGTATCTGCTGGCTCTGATAACACCGGCCAGAGACAGACTTTACCCACAGGGACGGCATGCTTTGCTTCTACACAGACCACCTGGAGGCCAATTGGGAGCACCCCCTGGAAGCAGCTGATACACAGCCCTGCAAATAGCCAAAACCTCACAGCAATAGCCTGTTGCTCCCCTGGTCCTGCTGATGGGTGCTGTGCTGCAGCCCCCTCCCTACTTCCCCAGGTCAGGATTTTCTTCCCAAGCCTCAGCTGTAGTGCTACCGGATCTGCAATACCCTTCACACTGTCTCAGGGTCCCTCTTGGGTAAAATCTGTCAGTCTCATGGAACTGGAGCTCAACTCAGGGCATCTCAACACAGCAAACGAGCTCCTACTAGAAAAGAAGTTAACAGCACCCACTAAACCCCAACCAAATGATCAAGTCTCAACAGGAGACTTAAATCTCGTTCATCAGGGGTGAGGAGCTGTGGGATTAACCCCTTTGGTTGCTCCTCACCCCCTTCAGACAGAAAAGCTTTTAATAGGTCAGCAGATAAAAAAGCAGCAGCGAAAACATTCCTTATCTCCCCTGCCATGCCTGGGCTCTGTAATACAACTGATTCCTGCGATGTGCAGACCTACTCAAACAAGTTTATCTTCATTCGAGGAATAGTCATACAGTGAGATTGCAATGTAATTACCTTCTCACAAACCCTAACTGGAAATCTTCACATCCAGTCATTAGCTTTAAGACAGGCAGACAAGCAATTATATCTGAATAAATGACTAAGAAATGAATTCAGGAGACTCTCAGTCCCGATTCAACCTCCAGTTCACAATCTTAGGCACAGCAGCAAGCTGTCCATCAGGCCTACCTGTACCTGGCACGACCCTTTGCTTGTTCCATTGTAGTCATCCTGGCCATCCCAAGACTCCCATAGGTGACCCAAGACATCCCTCCCTGGTATCCTGGCATGGGCAAGCTACCTGCCTGCCTCTCCCGTGGTCTGGGATGGACCTGGGTAACCTTGGCAAGGCCTGGCCCAAGGCTCCAACACCTCCTGAGTATTTCACTCTTGGCTGAACTCCTTCTTCACCTTTTCCCTTCCTCTCTTTTCTCAGTAGGTTTATAAGCCTCGATGCTGAATGTGTGAAGTCTCCCAAACAGGTGAGCAATAAAATGTCCGAGACCTCATTGCAGGGGAGGCAGCAGCACTGCAATCTGGTGGTTAGAGCACACAGGCAGCCAGCCAGGACACTTGGGATCAATGCCTGGCTCCAGCACAAACTTGCTCAGTGACCCACGGGAAGTGGAAGAGGGGAACGAGCTTTCTACAGGAGCTGTGTTTCCCCCCACGTGGTGCTTCAGTCGGGGGGTCAGCTTTTTTGAAGGGCCCAGCATCCACTAGCACCCACAGCAGCACCGAAAGTCGCCCAGGTGGTTAGCAACAGCTCTCCCCCTCCACAGGGATCATCAACCTTCCTCTTCCTCGCTCCCCTGTAAGACTGGAACACCACAGCTGGCTGGTTTCCAAGCCTTTCCCAACGAGGGCGGGTGAGCTGCACTGAATATATTTCCCAGCCATACTCTTTCCGAAAGCTATTTTAAAAAGCAAATGCAACACTCTCTCTCATAGTCCCCTCTAAACGCTCTGCATTTAATCGTCCTCCTGTGGATGCCAGCGTTACCATCTACCTACAGGAGAAAGGGCAGGCGCAGAACAGAACTGCCAGCCACCTCCCGCTACCTATGATACCGATTCAGGGGCTGCTGTCTGGTACTCACCACGTCTGCTCCCCTCCCTCCATTTTACCGTCAAGACGGGTATTTTATCTCGTGTGATTATTTACTTAACGAAACCCAGGTATTTGCAGCCCAGAGGGTATTCCCCACTGGGAGACTGGAATAACAGTTTTGCACCGCACAGCACATCAGGCTTTGGGAGTACTGACAGCATCCTTTACAAGGGGAGATGGCGGCGTTGGGGAGGAGGAGCCGAAGCAGCTAAAGAGGTTGTTTGATTGTTTCCTGGTTGTGAAAAAAGTCAGCTGGTTATGAAGAGAGAAGAGGAGGAGGGAGAAGGCAGGGAAGGTGTGGGGGAGGGGGTGGGTGGCCTGCTGACGATGGGAACAACACTTCTGGCACCAGCTTCGTACATATGGAAGCCTGGATTCCTGGCGAGCCAGGGCTGTGGGTGGCCAGGTCTCCCTTATCTCCCGGGGGAGGGTGCTTCCTGCATGCAGAGCCTCCTCCCACCCCCAAATGAAACAGCTACAACTCTCCCTTTGTCTTCTGCAGAAACCTCGAATTAACGTCTTGTTATGATGCACAGGGGAAGGAGCCTCGCCGCATGCGCTCCTTCTCCATGCTCCCGCACTGCCAACAAGGCAAATCCATTTGGCTGCGAAAAAGTCCCAGCAAGGCCCCCGCAGCACGGGACGGAGCTCTGCTCGCTGCTGGGTGACGGGGCGCCAGGGCCCTTCCCTCTGCTCTTCCAGAGAGCCCCTTCCCAGCCCTGGCAGCAACTGTGCCACAGGCACAGGCACTCCCAAACCGCACGGAGATCAAAACCAGATGACGGAGATACGTGCCCCCCTGCAAGAAGCCCCGGTACCAGCCCTGAGGAACCGCCGTGAACCCGCTCTCCTCTCCAAGGCGCTCTGAGCTGACCTCGCAGAAAGCTAAGCTCTCAAACAACCCTAAGGCGGCACCGTGCCACGCAGGAGGAGGCCTAAGGTGGGAAGGCACGGCCTTAAGACGCGGTACTGCCCTTGTCCTCAGGCAGGAGGGCGGCTGCCGGCAGGACGGCGCTCCTGGGGGCGCGTGGAGGG
>VYZM01020548.1:412957-437784 GCA_013398915.1 Dromas ardeola
GGCAGGGCTGGGTGAGCTGGAAGCCAGGCAGGAGGTGGCAGAGCATAGGCAGGGGTATTCGTGAGGATGGATAATCCCTGTGGATTTGACAGGGAATGACTTGGGGAGAGGTGCTGCAGCAGCTTACATCTGAAAGGGCAATAAAAAAGCCTAGTGTTTGGTCTTCTGACCAGGAAAAGGACTTGGTAGCCTTGTGGCTGGTAATCCTTACTGTGAATGCTGCTGAATTGCCAGCGTCGAGGTCCTTGCCAGAGCCCGTGCCCCGTGGTTTAAACATTTTAAAGTGGGGTCCTTCGGTATTGCTGTTCTTGTGTCAGCAGTAGTTGGGGAATGGCAGAAGATCTGCCAGGATCCAGCCAAGCCTCTGGGCTTGCCGTGGGAGGAGCAATGTATAACAGCCCACAGGAATATCACGGTGGTTTATATCATGGAAGGAAGGTTTCACCATCTGAGCGGAGACAAGCCTGAGAGAGAAAACTTTTCTTCACGGGCAGCATCAGGCTTTGGAAAGCACAGGGTTGTGGGCTCTGTGGTAGAGTCTATCCGCCTACAGAGCAGGATGATGATTCAGTCTGGTTTTCCCCAGCCTGAAAGTGGCTGGTGTTGCTTCAGAGTGATAAGCGATTGTGGCATCACGCTGCAGCACAGCGGTACCCTGCTACCATGAGCTTCACCCAGCTGTGCCTCATCCCCTCTCCCTTTCCTGTTCCCCATGCCAGTGTGTTTCGAGGCTTGCAGAGTAACCGCAGCCAGAGGGGCACAAATCCCCTCCGCATTTGAACACCAAGAAGTGCCGATAATACTGTGGGGACTTTCGCACTTTCTTTTTGCCCCCAGGAACTGATAGCTTCACAGACCAGTCAGGCACACACATTGCCTTTCAGGCTGCTCAGCTGTGTGTCTGGACGACAAATACACTCCCATGTGAAGGCCATGCTCCAGAACAGGCTCGGGAAGCGAGCTGGTCTCCTGCTGCTCCTCCGCGGCAGCCTGAGGAGGAGATGGGAGACGACTCTGTTCCCTGGGGCTTGCTTTGGTACAGGTAGTGCTCAGCTCAGCTCAGGAGGGTTTATTTTAGCACACTGCTGACTGACAACTGCTTGCCGGTCTGGCCAGAGGGTTGGGGCTGGCTCATTAGGGAGCCAGCCTCTTTTCCCCCATCCATTAACGCTGTGTCTAGCCCTTTGCTTTCCATGCGCTGCACTGCACTGCTGCCTTCCAGCATGCTCCCAGTGCAGGCGCCCGAAACATGTCTTCTGTACCCTTGGGCAACTGAGAAATATGTAAATGTCAGTCTTATTTGCAATGCAATAATGTTTCGAGACATTGAGGTCATTATGTATTAACCTGGCAATGACACTGTTTAATCTTCCCAAGAGGTTGGAATCAAAGAGAAAACATATCGAGCCCATTCCCTGGAGTGTGTCCTGCATTTGTGGTTTTATAATCAGAAGAATGTAGTCTGTGTTTGTTCTATGCTAGGTTAGGAAAGGGCCTTTCTTAGTCGTTTGTTTATTCAGAGGTTAATGCATTAGCTGTAAGGAACCTGCCAGCGGGGGCACAGAACAGGAGCTCTTTTTCTGTCCATGAAGGGTAACCTGTCAAAACAGTGGTGGTTCAGGTTAGCACCCAGAAGTGCAGTTCAGTGCTTTTTTTCTGGTTACTTGAATATCTTCCGCTGAATAAAGAGGTTGGAAGAGCCTGGTGCGCACTGTTGCATCGCTTCTGTATGCCCACTTCTGTACAGAATGGTAAAATACAGGTGTGGTCCTCATCGTTTAAAGTCACTCTCACCGTGGTCCTTGCCAGAGAGTGGATGAAGCTTTGGTGGTTTCATGGTTGTTTATGCCACACTTACTCATCTGTGGTCCCCATTATGTTGGCTCTCGGTTGGCTGTGATGGCAGTTTTTGTTCAGTTCTGTCAGGATTTGATTTGACATCTTTTTCCGATTCAACATCTTTAGTGCGTTATTTAGGGCCAAACTTCAGTATAAAAGGTTTTGACTGTCCCATTGCCAAGTCCCAGGGTTACCTAGAATGCTTTGAATACACCCTTTGACCTCTTTAAGAAATGTAACTGCTCTGCTCTAGCGATTTTTATAAATTTCTTGCTAATTGTTTTTTAGCATGACAGTTTTTTAGTGGTGCTGTCACTGATAGTGGGCACAGGGGAGGACAGGTCTTAGAGCCTAGTGACAAAGTCACTGTGGAAACAACTGTCATGTATTTAGATGCTTCCATCCATCACTGAGACTGGACTATACTTTGTATGAATGCGCTTCATAGCTTCAGTGCAAAGTTAGCAAGGTCCATTTATGGGTTAGCAAGGAGCATTTATGGGGCTGTGAATGGACACAGTGGACTTTAAACTGGATGACACTTAGAGGTACCCCATGGTTAGGGATTTTTCCAGCAACCTTCTGCTGAAGGTCATAATGGAGAATAGGTAACTTCTGCAGTGCCTCCAGCTAGGCAGGAGCCTACCTGCCTGTGTCCTGAAGGGCTGAAGGTGGATGCTGTGTACAAGCAGGCCCTACAGTTTGTGTACTGAACTGTATGGGTGTCTGGTTCACCTGCTGCTTCATGATAACGTAACTTGTGTTGGAAGGAAGAGGAAAAAATGGACAAGTGATGTATCTGATTGTATGCCCAGATTAGGAAGGATGGAGATGGTGGTCATAGTCCTGCTGCAGAAGCTAAGGCTTCGTCCCTTCTCTCCGTCTCCAGGCTGCCAATGCTGCAACTCCTACTGTCCCTGCACTTTCCTTTTCTTTTCTCAGAAGCTCTCAAGGCATCAAACTTTTGTACAAGAGTTGGTTACGGAGGGGCATCGAGTCCTAACATACCTAGCCTGAACTACTACCATAGACACAGCAGAAGGCAAGCTGTCTTTCCTTGGTTCTTTTGTATGTAATATAGTAAATAGAAGCTTTGAAATTACTGTAGAGGCAAGAAAGGCCTTCAACATGACTGTGCCTGTGCCTGCAAATTCAAGCTAAATTAGCCATTTCCTAAAGGAGACTGTGCCAATATTAAGCGGATGTAGGGCATGATCTTTGTCAGCTCTTCTGATGCCCTTTGTTGGTCGTCTCCTGTAAGCTCATGCCTGTTTTTTAAGGCACGAATGGAAATGATTCTGATCCCATCCTCTGCATAAATACCAAGAGAATTCCTCTGGCTAATGTGATTACAGAGGAGACCAAACAGGGAGATGGACTCTGAGAGACAAAGCTCTTGGTTAAACAACATAGATGTCTCAAATATTTGCCAACACTTGCGAACACAAATATTTACGCCAGCAGCAAGAGCCAAGGCGTATTTTTACTTGAAGATGTATTAAATGTTTCCTTGAGTGTGCAGAATTCGGAAAGAGCTCTTATATCACTCGCCGGCTCATTTTCCAGGCCACTGAATGCACTCACTTATTTGGCAAATCTTGGCGTTAACAGTTTTTTCTCATCTGATTTTACTGACTTTCTTGCTTTCCCAGAGAATCTTGTGCAGGGAGGGAGAACGAATGCATTTTATTTTCCTCCAGCAAGCAAAGCAGTTTATCAGATTGCAAAATCTCACTGCCAAAGTTGATTATTTGTGGTCCTCCATATTCCTTGTGACCTGCTCGTTCTTGTTGCGGGAGGGGAAGACTGGGAGCGAGGTCACAAGTCCAAGGCAATGCAGGGACCTCATAAAGGCATTGAGCCTAATGAGTCTGATGGAGCTACAGCCCAGCCCTTGGCACGTTCCAGCCGCCCTGGGCTGGAGTGACACACCTGAACTTGGGAGGTGGCTGCTGCCCAGCATCTGCAAACCAAACTGCGTGATTTCCAGAGGCATGGCCAGCCTGTAATTGTGGCCCCACGTTAAGTGGCACCATTTTTTGGAGGTGTGCCTTCACAGGTGGAGAACCACCAGCAGTGCTACTGCTGCTGGTGTCATTGCTTCTAGGCTTCTTCGCGGTCCAAGGAATGCCTCTGATGCTAGGACGCTGCAGGAGAGAGCTCTGATCTTTCTCAGACAGCTGCGTTCCCCTTATAAAACAGTATATTGTGCTAACAATAAATGTGAGGCTTATTTACAGTCTCAAACACTGGCAGACTAAAAAGGGGAAGCGGCAGGCAGTTCCCTCACAGAGAATCATGGGGGATTAATCAGTGGCAATAAAACTTCAGTCAGTCTGTTCCCCCAGATCAAAGGGGATTAAGTGAGGCACTGGTCACTCAAACTCCAGTCGAGGAACAAGGACATTCGTTTCGGGTCCGTGTTGCAGGCCCACCAGAACAGAAACTGAGAGGCAAATTATGTCTTGGTATGGTGCAATGCC
The DNA here is from genome assembly GCA_013398915.1 of Dromas ardeola. Classification (NCBI taxonomy): domain Eukaryota; kingdom Metazoa; phylum Chordata; class Aves; order Charadriiformes; family Dromadidae; genus Dromas; species Dromas ardeola. The sequence goes on from VYZM01020548.1 coordinate 417,280, forward strand.
ATGGACAATTATGAAAGAGGGAATATTGTGAATGAATGAAAATCATAATCCTTTTCCAAGCTATTTGGCTTGTATAAACTTCATAAAAGCTGCACAGATGTTTTTTTTTGTGTGGGTAATAGAGGGCAGATGAGGTTGGCCTTCCCCTGCAAAGACAAAGCGAGCCAAAGTGGTGCCTCTGAAGCCCAGAGATGAAGCAGTTCATCGCATCGGTCAGGGGCCAGGAGTAGATATCCCACGTCTGGAACCAGTGGACCCAGAAATTCTATGCAAAAAAGTACCTTAACACACAGACAGTGGGAAAAATCCTGGGTGAAACTGTTCTAGTAGAAGTCTAGTGGCAAAGCTCTAGTGGGCAGAGTGGGCAGGGTCTGCAGGATGGCAGGAGACACCAAAGGACATTTGCGGGGACACAGCAAAGCCGGTTCCATGGCCAAGACAGAAAACGGGAAGGGGCTGTTCTGACCCAGGGAAAGGCGCACAGGAATTTTGGGATGCTAAGGATTAGATGTGGAAAGGGTGTGGTGAGGCCTGGGACCGAAAAACGTTAATAGGGACAGATGGAGGAAGCTTGCCTAACATCTTCCCACTCTTTGGCTGTCTCCGTCTGGCACTATCAGCCCTTTGCTTAACAACATAATTCATATTGGCGCTCAAATTCACACCCACAGATCTACAGGGGAAAGCACAGCCCTGACCTGTACTTCCAGTATGGTTCATCGTGTGAGATGTTTCTGTACCTCAAAGAATGACTGGAACAAGGTACTCCCTCGGTGTCATGTGTTTCCACGCTATGCGCTTAATTAACCCTTTTTGTGCGTGACTGAGAACCAAGATATAAATAAAGCAATGAAAAGAAGACACCAGGTTAAATTAGTGGGACATCTCTATGGTCTACTGCCTGGGAAAGGCGAGGGAGGAGCGGACACATGGCGCTAGCTTTTGGGCTGTGAAGCTCTCCGTTACTGTAACACCGGCAACGAAGTCAGGGTTATGACAGCCACTGTCTTTTCTCAGACACATGGGTATTTCAGAAGCGGCTTCCCTTGGTCCCAAGCATGTTTGAATGCATTCTTACGGTGTTTGTCCTCTTCATACTGTTTTGTGGTTAAAACCAAGCTATGTTTCCTGGAGAGTGGCCCTTTTCCAACCTTGGGAATGGAATTGCGGATCTCTGTACGATGTTCCTTCCTGCATTTGGCAACAAAAAATGGAGATGTTCGGAGGAAACAATACAGAGAAACATTTCACATTAGTGAGACACACACACAAAGTATTTTTGGCAGCATGGTGTGGGAATTTGGCATAAACTGTTGCTCATAGGCTCTAGACTCCCTTGTCTACGGCAACAAGTGGCACCTACATCTATTATGTCTGGAGTGCTTGTGGGTCCTAAAAAGGAGGGTCTCATAAGAGACTGATAAAGAAACTAATGGTATTCCAAGATATTTTCTTTAAGGAAGAGTCCTTATGAGTCCCTAAAAATGGCTAACTGCAGGAGATGTGGATGTTGTCCATGGTTTTGTTGGCATAGCACTAGTTTCTTGTGCTTCCTGGAAAGACGTGGCTATTTCACGCCCAAAAGGGACTACAGCAAACCATGTGCTTGTTGAAGTGTCTGAGGAGACAGCCCTTGCTGTGGCTATTGCTGCATTTGGAGATTCCTTTGCATCACTGTGGAGCAGCTTCTTGCAGCATTCTCCGGGGACTGTGATTTCAAATGAAAACAACAGTCAAGAGGAGCCAGAGCTCAGTCCTTGCACCAGAACTGCAAGGTCCATAAATTAACATCTCTATTGTTTTCTCCTTGATTTTGGAACTAAAACTGAAGCGTATGGACCCTACTCCTTTCCTCACCCAGAGGAGTGATAAAGAAAGGATTATTCCCGCCAAAAACATCAGTCCTTGATAGTTCTTATTTAATGTAGGAAAAGGGAATAAACCAAATATCCAGTTCCCTGTCTGTAGTTCAAGATACACCTTCAAATCTGAAAACTCGGGAATCTCTGGCAGGGTTTCTTTTTTGCTGGAAAAACAAACAAAAAATGTTGTTTTCTGGCCAAAAAGCCCAAGCTGTTCATTTCTTCCCTCTCTCTGTTTTTCCCTTTCCTTTTTTTTTTTTGTTCTAAGGCTGTTTCTGAGCAGCTAGGCGAGGAGGACACGCTGTATAAACATGGTACCAGCAGGGTGTTTGGAATGCTTCTCGCTCCGGACCTCCTCCTCACGGAGGAGGAGGCTGACGGGGTGGGGGAGCCTGGGTCATGGAGCAGAGGGCAGGGAGAAGACAGCTTCTCTTTTCTGCTTGCGTGTCCAAATCTTCCCAGCTGAGGAGAAGAACTGGTGTACGCTGGTCCTTTTATTTAGTGTTCTCTTCTCTGCTTCCCCTTTCATCCCCATATGTCAAACAGCTTGTAGGCTTTATTTCAGGGGGCCAAGGAATTTGAACTACAGGCTCAAATACCTCAAGCATCTTTTGATATACAGAGTCTTGAAGCAAGTTCAGTGGTGCCTAAAGCCAGCACCCTGACGGCTGGTAGCTCAGAAGGAGAGCTCAGAAGGCCCTCAACAATTTCTAGATGAATGAGTAAGTTAAAAAGGGTAGGGAGTCTTACTTGAGGGATGCAGGCACCATTTCAGCGTGAACTCACACAGACCTTCTTGATTTCTGGAAAGCACTTGGCCAGGGGAGGAAAAGCTTTCTAGGAAGGTATGAGAGCCCAAGAGGGAGTACCTGTGAATGACCCTGCTCTGGAGCGTGAAAGGTGATCATGCCAAATGGCGACACAGTCCCTGGAGTTTGGCTTGCAAGCCATGTCTCCCACATGGGACCTTCTGTCAGGTCATACTTCCTCTGCAGCAAATCCATAACTGGAGCTATGGGAGTTCCAGTAGTGTCCTTCTACTAGGACCTTTTCACCGCATCACGCAGAAACAGGGCATCACATCACTCTACAGGGATGTCCTTTACTAATGGGGAAACAGAGGCACAGGAAATGGTGGGGCTTGCCAGAGAGAGAGGGTGCGTTCTGCTTCCCAGCCATTCCAGCCATCGCTTTCACCTTCAGCGTAATTATGGTTTCAGCATGACAGTTTGGCCATTCCTATGAAAACTTGGCCGAGAAATGAAGCCAAGCATGACTGTGTCGCTATGTAATTCAGACATTTTTGTGTCTGGTTAGATCAAAGAGCAGCAGCCTCAGCCCTCTTGATGGAGGAACTACAGCATGTCAAATTACTGTTGATGGCTAACGATGAAGTATAGCATGCTGGGAAATGCAGTCTCCGTGGGCCATGCCTTGGTACTGCGGAGGACCAAGGCTACATTATGTTTGTTCCACACAAGTTTAGATCCTCCCTTGGTTTCCCAGTAAGCGGCTTCTCGGAGGGAATAATGGTCCCAATGAAAAGCCCATTGAAGTCAATGGGAGTCTTTCTGTTGACGTCAATAAGTTTGGACCCGGTCCCATCCATACGGCCCTCCTGCTGAAGAGAAATGAGCAGCAAATCTTCTATGTCTGCATGAGGTATTCTGTTGCATCATTCATTGTCTATAACCACAATTCAGCTGTTTTTATATTGCTAAACTGACAACTGGAAGCATTTAAAAGGGAGGGAGGAGAAAGGGTTGACCGTGCCCTCTTTGCCCAGGGACAGTTACCATGACACACCCTGACCATAGGGAGGTCTTCTGGTCAGTGCCTCTAGCAGAGCTGAGCTCCTCCTTTTCAGAAGACCTTCCCGTTTCCCCAGGGTTCAGTGTGGTAGCGCGTCTGGGGAGAATTGGGTTAAAGTACCCAAGTTTATCACCCTCAGGATGGAAGACATTGTTAGGGACTGAGAGAGGACTATGGGATGTAGTTGTGACAGCTCTAAATGTTCCCTCACAGAATGAAACTCACTGCTGTGGAGTCACTACAAACCCAAGGACTGTTAGTGTGCAAATCTTTGGTATCTTGCAAGATCTCGGGGATTGACAAGCTTTTGGGTATGACATACTGGGTGGTACCAGCCTTTCCCAAGTTAACAAACTCTTGAGAACCAGCCTTTGAAGAAGGCAAGATGCTGCCCATCAGCTCATCAGTGGAACTGGTCTCTGTTTGTGGCTGTTGCACCAGCATCCTGCTGAGTTTAAAACTCGTTGAGACCTGAGGGCTGCTGCCTTCTGCAGGGACCTTCCCTCCCGTGCCGTGGCTCCTGGCTGCCAGCCGTGCCTCGGCTCTGCTGGGTGCCGTTCTCCATGCTCTCGCGTGCCATCCTCCACACCCGTTGGTGGCTGGCTTTTGCTGCAAAGCGCTGAAATCCTTCCAAAGCAAATAGAGCACAAAGGCAGAGGCCATGCTTCAGAGAAGGGTCTTGTCCCTGGCTGAGGGCAAGCCCTGGGCAAACAGGGGAGTTGGCTGCAGGCAGTCAGGAGGCGGTCCAGGTCCCGCAACAGTGAGAGTGGGGTGCTAAAAATGTCACCCAGCAGTGCTTCCCCTTGGCACATCCCTTTTGAACAATCAAATGGATTTTGTTGTTGTGACTTTTTTTCATTGCAGGGATGTGGTGCCTTTCCCCTCGAGTTGACTGATGGGTTGAATAGGTGAATGCCCCTTTGAATCACCGGCAGTGGCCATGAAAAGGCAGAGGCCAGCTGTTCTAGCCCTGGCATGCCAAGTGTTATCCAATAATCCATTATTACACTCCTGCTTCTCTCCACTCTCAACACTTGCTTTTCTTCCTTGAACCAAGTGCTACCTTGTGGCCATCAGTGGATTGTAAGTTAACCCTGCCGTCACCTGAAAGGCAAACCCCACCATGGAATAAATAGGAGTTCAGTTGGCATATGAGGCAAATACAGAAGCTGTTGTAAGAATCAGGAACGTTGTCTTTTAAATATATATGCATAAGTTACATATGCACACATATGTATGTATATATGTATGTGTATGTCAGGAGAGATACAAGGAGTGCGTACATATGCATGTGTGTGTATAGATGATGGGAGGGGGTACTTTGTACAAAAGGCAAAGGTGTAGAATTTGAGGGTTGCCATGGATACAGGTCAGATGCCTTTGTTCTCGCATTGTGGCGTAGCTTAGGGAGATGAGAGATGCGCCAGCTTCAGAGAAAGATGAGGGAAGAATGTTTTAAATTTTTTTTTTTGATACACAAAGAAAAATGTCCATACTTTTTGTATCAAAGTTTGAAATAAAAGGCAATAAATGAAGGCAATCTACAGATGCATATGTGATTGAACTCATGGAGAGTCTGGGAAACGACTCAGTTGAGTGGCATCAAGGGAAATATCATCGTGGTATCGTCATGGTCACAGACAGCCCCTCTGTGGAGCCACAAAGCCACTTCTCTGCGGTAACTCTGCACTGATATGGAACCTGATGTCTTCATGCACTGCCTCTGTGTATGAGTGTGCACACGTGCATGTGTGTGAGTGTATGTCTGTGCTTCTGCCTTTGTTTTTCCCTTTTAAATCCTCACCGGCTTTCTGTAGTCCCAGACTATTTGATTCGGCGCTGAGGAGGAGGTTTCAAACCAGGATCCATATGGGGCCCGTCAGTTGCGACTGGATTCATTTTAAAGTCCTTGTTAAGTCCAACAAAAAGCCAAAGATTAGAGCTGATATGTTGGCTTTTATCCAAATACTGATCCTTGAAAGGCTGCCTTGAGACCGCCAGGCGACTCTCTCATTCCTCTTTTTCTTCTTGCTCTTCTTCTTCCTTTCTAATTGCTTCCCAAATTTGGGTTTATTACCATGATTTTGAAGCCAGGTAATCAGAACCATGTATGTTTTTCTTTCCTCCATCTCTTTCTGGTACCAATCAGATCATGTCTCTTTGTCGGTTCAGAAAGTCCATTTTAGTATCTTGACCACCAACGTCAAAGCCTTGGCAAGGCTGCACCCCTTTGGGATAACGCTTTAAAACCAGCCGTTAGCTAGCAGATACGTTACTGGCAGCCGAACAGCCATGGCTAAAAGAAAAGCAACATGGTTCTTGTCTGTTAGCTGGGAAGGCTCTTTCCTGTCCTCTAAAGCCAGGGCTACAGCTTCCCCTTCCTTTGTCCCTGAAGCTTTATTGTTCAGGGCTTGTTCTCACCATGGCCAGGGATGAAGGACACTTCTGTGAGTGGAAGGTCTGCCGCTGAGTGCTGGGCTCCACCTGGAAAATGGATGACTCTGTCTTTGGTCTGGATGAATCAGATCTTGCTTGTTTGTCTTCGCAGATACTAATCATGCCCAGGTGATCCGTACAAGGACAATAGGAGCTTGCATGGTCAATACCTATTGTTTCCTGTGGTCCAGCTGCACTCCACCACTGGAGATCTCTCTTCCAACCTGAGCTCCTCCCTGCTTTTCACACCACAGCCCGGAGCTTGTCTCTTTGAGAACGGATAGCTCTTGACAGTCTAGATTGCGAGGGAAGCAACGTAGTGCCAGAAAAAGAGACCAGAGCTCTATTGAGAGCTGCGTGTAATCAAGCAAGGAGAGAGGGAATGGATATGAGGAAGGGGAATGGATATTGGCGATACTTTGTGCCAAAACCAGAAGACTGAGCAGAAGGGGAGCTGGGAAGGAGCTGGGGCCACGTAAGTCCACCAGCGCAAACTTAAGCTGTCAATGGTGAGGACACCCAAGCAGATACTCCTACTTTGTTCCTAAGTCGTGCCTCATTTGGAAGACCCTCTGTAAAGCCTGTATCATCCTTATTAGTCAGTGCATCTCATGAAATGACAAACCTGGGGCTCTGGAGGAGAGGAGGGTGTCTAAGTTACTGGAGGCATGAGGAAGGCAAGATCAGGGAAAGAACCTGGTGGATTTTGGAGCTGTTGTAGCATGATCTCAAACCTAGAAGCAAAGAAGGGACTCGGGCTGTGTTAGAGACACTGCACTTGAGACAGAGCATTGCACATCCTCCTGGCTCCAGAAGGCATAAAAATGAACGCCTCGAAGGCTCTATTTTGTCCCACAAGGCAAGGTCCAGCCAGGCTGGCCCAGCAAATTCCTCCTCCCTCCGGCATGGGAAAGGCCATCTCCATCCCACCACGGCAGCCAGCGCTGGCGGGATTTGTTAGAAATATTTTGAACGGCATCTGCCACGGGGGCTATGTGCAACAAGGGGCATTAAAAAGCCATCATATATTGTATTGTCCATACATTAATTTAAAATATATGCAGCCACATATAAAATATTACCTAACACGTAATATTCGTGCAGTTTAAATTAGACAGTAGGTCGATATATTTTCAATATGCGCCGTGCGATGTAATGCACACTATGAACAGGCAGCGGATAGATGTGAAATGTGTGTGTGAGATGCATCTGGACCAGGAACAGCTTGCAAAGCCATTCAGGAAAATATTTAGAGGGGTGAGGGGCGGGAATGGGCTTGTTCTGTCTTTGTTTTTGTGACTGCTTTAACTCCAGGCTTTCCGTCCCCGGAGTCCCACAGTACAAACTGGTGACCCCCTACAGGCAGCATAAAAAGGAGCCAGCCCAGCCCATTCTGTGCAGTGTTGTCATCTCACTACTTCAGCGGCCGTTTCATGAAGAGGGGTATTAAAAGGAACCAAAATTTCCATTCACTGTTGCCAGCAGCGGCCTTGTTGATAATCCCCCTGTGCGGGCAGGTTTGCCGAAAGGCTCTTGGCCATCCTTCAGGACTTGCCAGCGCTCGGTGTGAGCACAGGCAGCCTGAGCGTGGGCAGGGGACATGCACATACCCTTTTGCAGTGGCCTTCATCCTGCTCTGCACAGCCAGCCCCTCCTCTTCTCCCACCTCCCCTGCCATATACATCTCCCAGTCCAGCCTGTAGCCCCTTTATCTCACCCTCCCCAGTAAAATCCTCCCTTTCCACGTTCATCCCTCGCCGTAGTTCCAGTCTGGGACTCCTGACCACCAAGTCACCTTTCCTCCCATTTACAGCATCCTCTTCTAGTCCAGCTCTGACCTGTCTCTTCTCCCAGGTAACGTGATAGGACAAGAGGAAATGGCCTCAAGTTGCACCAAGGGAGGTTTAGATTGGATATTAGGAAAAAATTTTGCACTGAAAGGGTTATTAAGCATTGGAACGGGCTGCCCAGGGAAGTGGTTGAAGCACTTAAATACCTGGAGGTATTTAAAAGACGGGTAGACATAGTGCTTAGAGATATGGTTTAGTGGTGGTTTTTGGCAGAGATAGGTTGATGGTTGGACTCGATGATCTGAAAGGTCCCTTCCAACCTGGCCAATTCTACGCTTCCAAGATTGCCAGGTGCACATCCAAATCCTAGCTGGAAGCACCATCCCAAGGAGATATAATCAGTATCCATTGCATTCTTGCACTGGGTTTATGATTTCTAGGGACTTGGCTGCCTCTGGCTCTGAGTACCTCCCATCTGAAGTACATACTTGGCTTCATTTCCTTCTAATCCCTCTGAAGGGAAAAATATCCTGTAACCCATGGGCACTAAATAGGAGGACGCCTCTCCCATACCTCTGCCATGAAACACTGATTTAGGAGCCAGGCGACACAAACCTTGTCGCAGTGGCTGAGGTGGCAGAGCCTGGGGACGTCCTGCTGGCGGGTGGCAGACGGTCGGGGCTGCACCGCACACCTTAGTCCTCTCCTCTCTGTCCTTTTCCCTCACTCACGCACCAGACCCCAAGAACAAAGCCCCTTTAGTTTCCTGCTCCAGACAGGCCATAAGGGTTTATGCTGGAAGATGTTTCTTATTTCTGGAAACACTGTCTGGGGCATTTTCCTTTAAAAGCTTTAGTTTATCAATGTGGAAAATGCTGTTGAAAGTGGACATTATCCACAGCACTTCCCATTTCAATAAAAAGCCAAAGTTCGGGGGGTTTTTTTTGCGGGGGGGGGAGAAACTTTCGGTGTTTGGTATGAAGCTTGTTGAGCAGCTTGGCTCTGCTCGTGGCTGGCCCCCAGCATACCCTTTTCCTGCTTCAGTATAATGGGAGCTCAGAGGCCAGCGCAGAGACACGAAATCGGCACGCTGGGAAATCAGCGGGATGTGTGCAAACCGGCTTGGATAAAATCCACCCCGAGCACAGCCCATACCATAATACGACCAAGAACAGTGAAGCTCTGAAGTCTGAGAAATAACATTTCATTTCTCCCCATCCCCCCGTTTCTTTTTTCCACTTCTGCTCCTGCCGGCACACACCTGGGCTCCAGTTGCCGCATCCAAGGACCACAGAAAGCCTAGGTCTCACAGCACCTCTAAACCGAGGGCTCCAGCTTCGCTGAGACCGGGTTTTGGCTTGCCTGGGTTATTTTAAGCTCAAGCTTTCTTTTTTTTTCTGGTTGAGGGACCATGACTTTACCAGGCTGGCTCTCCAAAACTGGCTAAGCGTGGCCCAGCGCGGGGTAACACCCATGAGGGTGGACTAAGCATCTCTCATTCCAAACTCCCCCAAGTTCTGAGATTAGGCAGAAATTCAAACAAATGAAGCCAGTTGCTGGAGAGGACAGGAAGCAATTACAGACCACCCTGTAAAGGCAGGACAGCTAGCAGCTTGTGTGGCTGCTGCTGCTGTTTAAACAACAACAACCCCCAGGCCGGGAAGGGCAGGAACATCTTTGAAGAACAATGCTGGAGTGAGGTGCGCTGAAGGAGTTGACAAAGGAGGATTAATACAAAATGCTCTGGTGCAACGGCCCTGGGCTCCTGCTGTGTGGGTCAGGAGGGTCCCGCTGGCAGGAGGAGGACAAACAGGATGGGTTCGTGCTTCCAAAGGGAGTCGGGACCCGGGACCTCCTGGTACCAAGCCAGCGAGTGGACCCACGCAGGTCAGGAGGAGGGCGGCCTGCAGGATGCCTTTTCCATCTGCAGGGCCATTTTGCAGCGAGATTTTTTGCCTTTTGCCATGGAGGGGGAAGCAGGGGGGAGGCATTTTCAAGCTGTTTTCTCCAGGATATCCCAGCTATGCCTGACAGCTGGTTCCCATTGGGCGCCTGACCAAAGGCAGTCTCCAGCAAGGGTGGGAGTGGGCGGGAGTGGGGGAAGGGAACCTAATAACGATGAGGACGAAGAAGAGGAAGCATGAAAGGCACTTAATGTGGAGGGTGGAACTGAACCAGGAGGACACTTGGTGGGAGGGGCTGGCGAGGCTTTGAAGCTCCTCGCTATGGGGAGCCTCCTTTAAACCCTACACCATATTGGTACAAGGTGGGGGAGGAGGGTCTGTCTCTCTTTTTCCCTCTGAAATATTACGAGAGGTTGAGACCCCCACTCAGGATGGCCCGTTTCTGTCCATTAAGCATTTAAAATGCTTGTCCATCTCCCATGGCCTCCTGTCCTTCTGTTCCTTTTGGGAATGGGCTGGGGATGGGAGGTTCCCAAAGATACCTTCCCGGAAAATGAAAAGATAGGGGTGATAAGGGATGGTGTCAGTCACAGCCTCATGCCAGTAGGCGTTCAAGTGGAGAATATGTGAAAAGGAACTGTTTGTGTCCCAAAACCCAGCATCAGGTGGTGATTTTTGCTCCTCTCTGTCAGGAATCTCAGCAGGCAGGTCAAGGGGAGGATGGCTGGTGCTGCCTGACTTCCCCTTGCTGCCGGCCAGGAAGGAAACCTGCTGGCAGCTCCCTCGGTCCCTGCTCCGGAGGGGATGGAAGCATCAGCTGCCATATGAGGGGCTCCGTCCATTCCTGTTCTTCATCAGTCAGGTCCCTTCTCTGCACTTGCTGCCCCTCTTCCGAGGCACCTGTGCGGGCTGGAAGAGGAGAGGCTGCTGCAGCTATGGACACTTGCGACTGGGGTTATATATAGACACTGGAGTGCCCTGTAATTTGGATTACCTGCTAAGGGGGTGTTTCTCCGACAAGTGCACGGTGGTACAGGTGTCATGGGGCTGTGCACCAGCGCTGCCAGCGCGGCAGCTTGTTAGGAGGAGTCGCTCAAGTGGAAGATGGTGGAGGGGAGTGAGAACCTGGCTGCAGCACCCGTTGAACAGCGAGGCCTCCGAGGCACCCGTGCAATTCGGGAAGAAATCAGGCAGCGGGGTTTTTTGTAACCTTGGGCCCCTGGGGTGGGAACCAGGGTGAGGGTTTGCTAGTAGAAGCTGGGCTGGACTCGGTCTGGGGGACTCCCTGACTGCACACAAACACTCGTACCCTTTTAAAGGCAGTGCTGTTGGCAAGGGCAAGCCCGAATTCGGCTGTTGGTCTGAGGAACTGGAGAGGGAACTGCGCTTTCCTGGGACCAGGTTGGCACAGTTGCCTTGAACAGTTGAAAGTATGCTTATACAAGGACTCAAGGTGTGTTAGAAAAATTAATGCCCCTTTGCTTACTGTTGCCGAGATTTCAGCTGGCTCTGTGGTATGTGGCACTGAAAACTCTGCTGAGGAAATCCCGGGAGGCACCCAGGTTGAGTCCTGTGGTGGGGAGGGCAGACCTTGGAAGCAGGCTGGCCGTTTGAGCGCCTGCTCTGGAGGAGAAGCACAAGGAGACAAGTACCCACCTTTGCCAAAGCCAGAAGATGTGATTTTGGGGACAGACCTAACTGGATGCTCTTTGCTGCAAACTCAGTTTGCTAATAGCATAGTTCTCGTTTGCAAAGCGCTCACACACCCACGTCTGGTTTCTGCCCAGGTATTTGTTGTCCGTAAGCATTTGCCAGGGCACATGGACTTGATTGCAGTTACCCGTGTGCCGGGAGTGTACGTAAGAGTCAGGTCGCTCACATCTGTGGTCTGAGTTTGCATTGGAGACCTCTACAAGCAGAGACTCTGCTGGGAAGTTGATGGTCTATTCGTAAGACTCCGAGCCTTCCCCACATGGACACTGTTGTGTATCTTAGCTGCTGGGAGCTTCTCGGATCTCACGGGCTTGCTGCAGGAGGCATCTCCACTTCCTTTCTGCTTACTGCAGATGGGGACGTTTAATGACATCAACTTTCTGTCTTGTTTTCTGTGTCCCATGGCACCCGTCTGACTTTCGGTTTGATTTGATTCAGAAAAAGAGCAGGAAAATCCTGTTTTATAAGGGTGCTAGGAGGACATCTCTTCTTCCTTCCCCAATCGAACCCAAACAAAACTTTGCCTGGAAAACTGGAATGCAACAATTTATTGAATTACATCTAACTAAATTCAGGGCATCAAGAAATATAATGGCAGACAAAAAAATAAAGGTAGAGGAACCACAAAAGAACATGTCCAGCAGACACCTGTCTTTGGAGTGCTGCATGTGTTCCTTCATCGGCTGCATAGCTGTACGTGGCTGAGAGATTATTCCTGCTGGAGCTGAATTGCCTTGCCCTAATCTAATAATGAATACGCTGCAAAGCAATGGAAGAAAAGCTAAGAAGCCTTGCTCTGCCCCCTGAAATGAGCAGACCTGCGCAGGCTGGCTGAACCTTCAGCATTGTGAAGGGTTGAGAGCTGTGCTCGGAGCTGGAGCTGGAGAAGGGCACCTCATTCCTCGTTCCTCGTCGGTGCACGGGCTGTAACTCTCTAGAGGAAAAAATACTCTGTCGGTGCATTGTTCCTCCCAAGGCTGTCAGGAAATCGGGGCGGGGGGAGAGGCATGAGGACACAGAAATAAAACAATGGAAGGAGAAAGTTAACAATAACACTTTTTTTGGGGGGGTGTATGGCAAACTATTTCTGACAGAGAACTAGTTGAAGGTTCAGCATGGTGATTTGTGCAATTGATCCATCTCAGTTTTGCTGTGAGTTTGTGTGCTGGGTGTCCCCGAGCCTCTGCAGTGGGTGACTGTTCAGAGGTGGCCACAGGGTCTCCAGGTGATCCTGGGGGGGAGGTCCCTAGGTTGTTCCCATACAGATGTGTGCAGCTCAGGAACCCGGAGCTGCGGCTCTCAGAGGTGTCTCCAGCTGGAGCCCCTTGGCCACATTGTCCAAAGGTGAAGCTGAGGGTGCGGGACTCGCAGGGAGCCAAGAAGGCCAATGGCATCCTGGGGTGCATCAAGAAGAGTGTGGCATGGCCAACAGGCCAGCAGGTCGAGGAAGGTCATCCTCCCCCTCTACTCTGCCTTGGTGAGGCCACATCTGAAGTACTGTGTCCAGTGCTGGGCTCCCCGGTTCAAGAAGGACAGGGAACTGCTGGAGAGGGGACAGCAAAGGGCTACCAAGATGATGATGGGACTGGAACACCTCTCTTATGAAGAAAGGCTGAGGGATTTGGGTCTCTTCAGTCTGGAAAAAAGACGACTGAGGGGGGGATTTTATCAATGCTTATAAATACTTAAAGGGTGGGTGTCAGGAGGATGGGGCCAGGCTCTTTTCAGTGGTGCCCAGTGACAGGACAAGGAGTAACAGGCACAAACTTGAGCATAGGAAGTTCCACCTCAACATGAGGAGAAACGTCTTTCCTGTGAGGGTGGCAGAGCCCTGGCACAGGCTGCCCAGAGAGGTGGTGGAGTCTCCGTCTCTGGAGACATTCCAACCCCGCCTGGACGCGTTCCTGTGCCACCTGCTCTGGGTGACCCTGCTCTGGCAGGGGGTTGGACTTGATGATCTCCAGAGGTCCCTTCCAGCCCCTGCCATTCTGTGATTCATTGTGGCTTCCCATGGCTGCCTGGCAGCTCCTGCATCTTCCTAATTTGGGGCCCATATTACAAGAGGTTCTGAAAGCAGGGAGACCAATGAGAGAAGGGCAGTGTTTCCGTTCCTTCTTTTCTCTTTGCCTTCCCGTTGCCCACTTCGTGTCAGTGCTGGACTCACCCCTTTCCTCCCCAGGGTGCCGCCCCTCCTGGGGAGAAGCATCCGGCTCCAGGCTGTTTGCTCTAGGATAGCCAGGAGGAGTGGAGCAACGATCTTTTCCATTGATGCCTTCCCATACGCCATCACTGAGCGGTGTGAGCTGGATGGAGAGCCCATGTTTCCTGCACTAAATCATCCAGGACCCTTCTCCTTGTTGTCCTTTCCAGCCTTTTCCAACAGCCGCTGGACAGCCTGGACAGCAGGGTGAAGAGGAGAGCTGGCTTTTGGTTCCTGAATCCTCAGAAACATAGCTTAAAATAAATAAATCAAACAAACAAATGCATTTTGGAAAACAAGCGTCCTTAGGTTGGCTCGAATGGGCCCAGTGGATGTTAGCATCAGAAAACACTCCCAGGCAGCCTGGGATGAACGGATCCACCCTGCATCCGGGGTGGATGCAGGCAGGGCAGCAGCAGAAAGTTTGAGAGCGGTTCCGCTGCCGGCCGAGGCATCTCCATCACTCTCTCCCCCTTCCCGTGCTCCCCTTTTTTGTTTGGTTTTGTATTAAGATCTGCAGGTGTCTGGTACGCTGCGACGAATTGGAAAATTGAATGCGATATTAAGTTAATTAAAACTGCCCTCTGTGTGTTAATCTTCTTGTCAAGTTTTAATTAAGTGCTGATAAAAGCTCAGCATGGCGGGGGTGGGGGGCGTTCCCGGTTTCCCCTCCTGTGATCCAGGCAGCCTGCGGGCATGGAGGTGCTTGTTAGGGTAACGTTGGGGTTATAATGGGTCCCCTCGTGCCTCCCGGTGCCTGTGCTCCGGTCAAGGAAGCACTGAGAGAGGAGCTCCATAGTGCCTGCCCCTGCGCAGGGCTGTTGACACGTCCCTCCCAAGAAAGGGTGAAATTTGACCATTTTCTTGACGTCCCCCTTTCACGGACGCAGCCCTCGCTCCCCAGCAGCCAGCAGGTCCCACTCCGTGAGAGACCCTGCCCAGACACAGCAGCTCTCCTCTCAGGACAGGTCATGCTCTGCGTGATGGCTGATTTTCTGCTCGTGAGCCAGAAAATTCGGGATAATGGTGAAATCAGGGTAATTGCCATTTCTCGCTGCAGGGAGAGGCCGGTGTGGGAACATCAGGAGTGGGGTTAGGACTCTCCATACACTCCTCTGTTCCATAGATGTGTCATCTCTTTCTGTGGTTTATTGATATGGGTGATTATTGATATGTGGAGCTGGTGCTGAGCCTTCTCCGCCATCACAGTAACGAGGGATGCTTTTTGGAAGAGACAGCCATGGGAGAGAGAGAGAGAGAGAGAGACAGGGCATGAGGAGCTGGGAGCAGGGAGGAGGACAGCCAAGGTCCAGATGGGTTTAGGGGTTGGTTAGTGTAGGGGTGAGCCAAGTGCAGGAAGAGGGAGAGGCCTGGAGTGGTCCTGGGTACTCTGTGGAGGGTTAGCAGGATGGATGCGAGATGGGAGTGGAGAGCTTTGGGACAGTTCGGGGGTGTTTAGCTGAATGACGAATGGCAGAGCCTTGGGGGGGGATTAATGAAGGTGGGCTCGCGCACAGAAGTGCAGAGCCAAATGCTATGAGGCAGGAGGGTTGTGGTGGCCTTGGAGTCGCGGGAACTGAGCTCTTCCCATCCTGTTCCTGCAGGCGGGGAGTTTGTACCAGCGGGACAAGCTGGACCTCTTTGCTACCCTCAGCCTCCCGCTCCTCCTTTGGCGCTGGGGGAGCCCCTCCGGCTCCCTGCAGTTCACAGGGGCTGCAGGGACGAGCTCACACGTGTGGCTCCATCCTGTTGTGCACATACGAGTGGTTCAGCTGTAGGGATGTCATCATGGCTGGTGAAACCATGGGACATTCCCAGCAGAGGGCAAGCGGTCAGGGCCAGGGCAGGAGGAGCAACCAAAGGGAAGGACATGCAAGACTCCCAGGGCAGTTAAAATAGGTATTTCCTAGCAGGCGTTAATCCACGGAGCATATGTTCAGTCCTGCAGCTTGGAGTTGCTGTCAGTCCCCAGAACATACGTGCTGTCCTGCGGCTTTGTCTTGATTTAGCCCTGCTATTTTTGTCTGCTGTGGTCTGCCGTGGGGAACTGGGCATCAGTGATTTAGGAGGGGCATCCCACGGGGCAAAGCCAGCACCCCCAGCCCCACCAGCTGCTCTCCAGAGCCCCTTCTTGAAGGGGTTTGTTGAGACCTGAGCCAAGTGGGGGTACCCAGGCTGGCTGCGAGGAGCTCTGTGAACCTGCTGGGGTTCAAGGGACTGGGAGGAGGGGTATTTCCTCTCAAAGACAGTATTCACAGAGATTTCTTTCCCTCCTTGGGAAATAATGGAGAGGTTTTAGCTAAAAATGGTCCTTATGGGTTTGTTTGGCTGCAGCGGAGAGACGGGAGGTTGCGTTGGAGCAGCAGCTCCTGGCCAGTCCCGACCCCGCAGCCGGAGCCCCCGCTTTGCCCTTGCCTGACTGTGGTTCGTGAGGGGCTGAGGCGTCAACGGGTTTAGGAAGAAAGTTCTCTTCTTTTAGAAAAACTGTTTGCCTGGATAATATCTCCCTAAAGTGGACAAGATGATCCCCCGTTAGGGCCTAACTCTCTTTACTCTCCTTGTTATTTAACGAGGGCAGGTTGGAAATCAGTGTTTCTAGCAGCGCAGATGGCTCTTATGTCTCTTTTTTTCAATGCCAGACAATATCATTTTGCAGCAATTATCTCAAATCGTTGACCATAGATTGAGCTGGAATACATTTTGCCAAATAGTTCCTTGCTATAAATTTCTGTAGATGTTTCCATTGTGGAGTTGACATTTCCCTCTGAATCGACAATTAAACTATCTTTGCTCAGTTATAGCCATTATATTTAACCTCTGTTGATTCCATTTTTGACTTTTTTATAGGCAGCATGTTTCCCACTCCGCGTATGAGTCTCACCTAAGCTTTTCATTGTATTTTTAAGGTCCCTGGCCAAAATTAAGACATTTCCCAGTTTAACTTACAGCACCTTGTAATGCCTTTAAACTATTACAAATATTCTTTGAAATATTTCAGGGCCAGATCCAGTGCACAAATGGAATTAAAAATCACTAGTTTAGAGCCCAAGCCATTAACTTGACCGGCCAAAACATTTCTCCTGCCTCAGGTTTTTCAGCTCAACACAGGTACAGCACCTGCATTTACGATCAGAAAGTTATTAAGTGATACTGCTTTAAATTTAATTATGACTGTTCCCAACTCAGGGCGGCCCCGCTGCGGATTTCTGCGCCCTCTTCCCAGCCCCGGGATTAGGCACTGGGGGGGGGTTCTGGAAGTGTCTTTCCATTGTGCTTCAGTTTCCAGCTTCAAGGGTATGATTTTACCAGTTACAAGCGATATTTGTCAGTCTCTTCCCAGTTTGTTTTGGAGCTAATGAATTTAGGAAGGTTCCCATATATCTGTCCTCTTCAGCACGCCTGGGATGCCGCTTGGCTCCGGCTGTCCGGCGTGTTTCTGAGAGGTGGTTTCTTCACCCCAGTCACCAAGATTAATTTTGTATAGGCNGGGGGGGGGGGGGCGAAAACCAAAAAACAAACCACCTGGAATCAATTGTCAGCACAATGGAAGTTGGCATAGCTAACGCTGGGGAAAAAGGGGTGGACAATAGTTTATTTACCAGAAATACTGCTTTGGGGACAATCAAAACTATTGGTGAATTACTGCCAAATTGGATGAATAGAGTAGACTGGAAAAAAAATTAAGGACGGGGGTGGGGGGGGGGAACCAACCCTGGAAAAGTCAAAACCTTTAGTCATACTATTTTCTGAAATGAATTTGTTTTTGTTTTGAACGGACACTGAGAAATCTGCCTGGATTTGAGCTGAGATTTAAAGAGACAGCCAAGCCAGCTGCTCTCCTCTGGGCTGGATGTGGCGTTTGGGCTGACTGAGCGAGCCCCTTCCTCTCTTTTCTCTCTCTGCTGGGAAAACCCCCAGGTAAATCCCATGTCGGAAAGCCCATTCCCAGCTTGCCAGGGTGATGCCGGGCCCCAGTCGCTGCACTGGGAGCCCTGGGGAGCTGCCCTGCTGTCCCCCGCTCTCGCCGCCACTGCTCCCTGTCCTGCCTTATCTCCGTTCCTCCAACCCTTGCCCACTGTGTTTATTCACACTATAAACTTCTTCGTGATGGGGTCTGTCTCTCATTGCATTTGTTTTGAAGCCCTGTCCCCACTCATGGCTTATCTTTAGGCACAGCGATAACAACAACCAACAACCCTCTTTGCTTATATCACCGTCTCTTTTAAATGTTTTCATAATCTAAACCAGCGGTTCTATCTCCTCTTCCTTCCTCCGTGTAAAAGCCCCCGGTCCATGTAACGCTAATGGGCCCGGCTCACACGGAAAGGTTATTGCCTGCACTTTTGACTCGTTTTCTGCAGCCCCTGTGGAAACGAGGGAAATGTCAGACTGATGCCGTGTTTGTGCGAGATTCCTGTAGAAAATACAGTGGCCATGGAAGAAATAATTGCTCTGTCGTTGGTTCGATACAACTTTTGACGTCGGGTGATGTTTAGCCCAGGAGTCGAGCCTGCCTGGGGAGGAGGCACCACGCTCTCCCCCAGCATCTCCCCTGTCCTGATGCGGGAGCTGCCGTGTTTCCACTTCAGCAGCATGCGATGTTCCAGCCTTGGAAAGCCAGGCGGGGTGTGATTCGGAAGCAGGCTCTGCCTCCCACCCGCAGGGACCTTGCAGGGAATGGTGGGTGCCTCTGCGGGGATGGAGCATCCCTGTGGCTCCACCACCCTCCCCTGCCTCCATCCCTTTCCAGTTTCTGCACCAGCGGGGTCTTTGTGTTGCTTCTCATGGGCTTGGGTTTCTCTGCTTGTGTTTACGTCCCTGCTTGTACTAACAGTGGGAAGATGTCCCTGCAGCTATATATTAACATACGCATGGCCACGCATGTGCCTGGCACTGGTATACGTTGCCTTGCGTGATGCTTGTCCTAGCATGGGTGCGTGTGCCAGGTTGGGTGGCACTGGTACAGGATTACCTGCCTGCACCGCTGGGTACCGCTGCATGCCTGGGGGGTTATTTCCCTCCCATTCTCTGCTTTTTACCCCCCCACTAGGAAAGGGGTGTCCCCCATTGCGCATGTGCCTGTGCAGAGCATGCGTGTGCCACTCGGCTGTCATTCGCCCCCATCACCAGAAGGGAAGCCAGCGCTGCCAGGGACTGAAGGTCAGCAGAAGGACATCTCAATTATTCTGTGTCATCTGCGAGGAACTCGGCTCTTGTCAGAGTCCCAGCGGAGAGCAATGAAACAGTAACTCGGCTGGAGGAAAAAAGAAAGTGGGAAGAAAAAAAAAAGGAAAGGAAAGGGAAAAAAAAAGCCCGTGCAGTCTGCACAGAAGCTAAGGTCACTGGGATTGACAGCTGCTAGGAGATATCTCTATTTCGTGTGCCGAAAATAACACCTCTCTGGGCTACAGATCTGCGTTTTCAATTAAATATTGGGCAGTGAAGAGGGGAAAAAAAAAATCTCAGCGATAATTTCAGAGGAGGGGAGGAAATGGAAAACAGGCTTGTGAAGGAAGCCTGTCTTGCTGCTTCCAGTAACCTTATTTCCTCAGGATTGTCCTGTGTATTTCTCCTTCTCTCGTCTCTTATCTTCACCTCTCCTTTTGAAGCCCTGGGAAACTGGAGGCAGCAACTAGAGAAATAACTCTGGGTGGAGGGAAGCGGGGGGAGCCCATCCCTTGCATCTCCCATGGTGGGAGGAAGAACCGAGCCCCGGCGACACTCGTGGTGGAGATGCTCTGTGCCGGTGCAACGTGCCGGGCTGGGATGCAGGCAGCCCCCCCGCGGTCCTCAGCCTTTCCGATTGACTTCTGCTCATGTTATGCCAATGGGATGCCTTCATTAAGCACAGTTAATTGGGAGCCCAAGACTTCCCTTCTGTACAGGGGGGATTTCATTGCCCACCTTGCATTTCCACGGGCTCAGGGGTTTCAGGGTATTGGGGTTTTGGCATGGCAGGGTGGCTACTGATGCTGGCCGTGGCTGGGCTCATGCAGTGCCCCAGGGATGCAGTTCCCAGCACTTTCCCCGATGATTCACCTGCACCCAGTGTTTCCTGGCCTCTGGTCCTCACACCAGACTGTCTTTTGCAGGCATCAGATGTTATGCCAGCGGCACTGCGAAGACACAAACCGGTGTGACTTTGTCGTGCTCCCACATTAGTGGCTCCTGCCACTTGGTTACACACCTGGTCACATCTTGCTTTCTGGATGAGGGGAATTTACCCTGTCTCCCTCGCTGCACGATCTCGTTGCCTACCTGGGGGATTTAAAACTGTTTTTTCCATGTAATTCTTCAGTGCAAGGGGGATGCGAAAGTGTTTCCAGAGGGAAAGGCTCTTGAAAGATCCATGGTCCAGAGCAACCAGCCCACCAGGTGGGCTGACCTGTTTGGGAACGCTCGGCCAGCAGGTGTCTGGGGACTTTCCTGCAGGTAACTGTGCTGGTATCACCAGCATCCCCTGCCAAGGAGTCTGGGGCTTGGGGGTTTCAGCACAGACAACAGCTAAAACAACAACAGCAGACTCCGTAATTATCGCCATTGTTCCCAGGCACGAGCCTGCATCAACATCATCATTACAACTTAATAATATGCAACGCTGTTGCGCGATTGCATAAAGTGCTGCTGCTGTTGATATAAAATTAATTAATAAATGGCTTCAGCCCCAGCTAACCATGTTCAGTCAGGAATCATGTGGGCTGCCGGGAGGCTGGGGGAATGGTGCAGGGGTTATGCTCCGAGCCAGCCTGGTGCAGGGGCTGGGGTGAGGGGGTCCAGGGGCTCTGGGG
>VYZM01020549.1:0-13702 GCA_013398915.1 Dromas ardeola
GGTGATGATGGTGATGATGGTGAGGCTCCATCATACACCATATTGGTATCCTGAGGAGCCTCGTACTTCAGGGGGTTATTGTGAGTGCCAGAAGGCTTAGGGCAGACAAGACATGATCAGGGGAGAAAAATCCTCTGAGAATCATTGAATACATTTGGCTCAGGGTCCCTGAGCTACAGGTTGTTGGATTTTTGGGTGAACGCTTTCCAAAAGCACCACTATCTGCTTACACTACTTTTATATTGACCTCTAGGCATCTGCTTGGGCTCCTGTTCAAGACAGTATTGGACTTGGCAACTTGACCCAATAGAGTTATGTTCAGCTTTCTTCCTACAGTTTACAGCTGGCTCCTTCCAATTGCACCTCTTCAAGAAATCACTTATCCTACCTTGTCCTGGCGTAATACATGACTTGATTTCAGATTTGTCATTCAGACTGTTTTATGACCTAATGTGGCAAGGAACAAGCAGAAGTCTGGTGGTGCACCCTGTGGTGCCCTCTCTGTAGCAGCCTTGTTTCCTAATCACTAAGGTTTGTTTATCAGCCTTATCTCTTGCATCTGTATAATACATCACCTAATTAGTTAACAACTCTGTTTACATGCTAAGCATGCATGGCCATTAGTGCCATTACTGTCACTCATCCAGTTTGTGGTAAATGTTGCATTAAGGTCTTTCCTGGTCTCTGTCCTTGTTGAGCAATACCATTGCCATAGCTGATAAAAATCAGATCAAAGGTGTCCTGTTGTGATTAACCAAGGCTCTGCATCCTGATTCACTAATTACCTCAAAACGACTCTATCAGTTGTCTTTAAGTAGCTGTCCATATAGGCA
The DNA here is from genome assembly GCA_013398915.1 of Dromas ardeola. Classification (NCBI taxonomy): domain Eukaryota; kingdom Metazoa; phylum Chordata; class Aves; order Charadriiformes; family Dromadidae; genus Dromas; species Dromas ardeola. The sequence goes on from VYZM01020549.1 coordinate 834, forward strand.
CTCATCCTCTCTTCGGATGATGTATATGCTTTCCAAGCTGTCTATCAGCTATCACCTAATTGTATCATGTCTGAGCTAGTCAGATTCACTGGTTTTTCACACATGCATAAGTGGTATGCTAGTTTGAATGCCAGATTTCACCTTTTTAATGCCACTTGGCCTTGATCTTTATAGCATTGCTTTCTGTCTGAACGGTGGTAAAAGGACAGATAACACTGAGCAAGCCTAAAGTGCTTAGTATGAATCACCCATCAGATAAAAATGTGCTGCTGAGCAGAAAAACATGGGATAAATCCTCACGCATTAGAGATGCTATTAGGGAGAGGGAGGAAAAAGGCTGTGCCATATAATTCTGTTCTGTGTCATATCAGATTTATTTTGGGGCTGTGATATTTCACCATTCATTATTTTCATCTGTATTTCTGGTAATTCTCTAGTCATGTGTTTATAAGCTGAAGCTAATAAGTGCTATGGTTCTTACAGTAGTGTGACTGTATTTTTTTCAGCTTTCATTGTGTGCTATTGATTTAAAATCATTCAGAGAAGTCCTTTGTCCAGAAAGCAAGTTATGTTTTTGCATTTGAATTGTCATGGCACTGCACAGGTTGGCAGCACAGGGGTGCAAAGGCTGTCGGGATGGCAGGGCAGGGCCTGGCAGCCAGGCCAGGGAGATGGGCAGCCCCAGTGCTAGGCATCAGGCATTTCCCTGGAGAGAGGGAAGGGCTGAGGCTAGGCTGGGACATTGCCCCGTGGGTAGGGGTCACATTCAGCGAGATCCACAGCGAGGCAGGATTGTGGACTGGTGGCTCTGAGCTGGGTGAAATCGGCTCCTGGGCTATGGTCAGGGATGGGGAAGGCCCTGGGGGCTGCTGGGCCGGGATATAAGACCTGCTGGTGCCCTCAGGACCCTGACATGCATAGGAAATCAGTCAGAAACACAATTTCCTCCAATACTGAGATATAATTTTGTTTTGAAATGCAGTGACTTCGGGAGAATATTCATATTGATGTGTTCATCCCTTTCACGGCTCAGATGTAATCATAGATTTGGACAAAATATTCTGTCAATATTATTTGCCAGAAGTTACTTGAAATGCTTCATGGGGTTTTTTTGCCAAACTGTTTCAGTTGGGAACTTTTTTTCCTGGCATCAATGCTAATGTTAATGGTATTATAACCCTTAAGCAATTGCATAAATATAATATAAAGTCATCTATGTAATAAGAGCTCCTGACTGTGTTCCTTTATCTTCTGGTTATGTGTTTCAGCTATCAGTTTATTAAATGTGGGTCTCTGCATACCCTGGTGAAGCCGATATGCTTTCAGTAAAATTATTAAATATTTATTGCTTCAAAATGTGGAAGAGAATTGAGCTGCTGGTTAGAAAATTCATCAAGGACATGGTGCATCTGGGTTATGTATGATGTGCCAATAAGTGTTTAATTTTTTACACAACAGTATCAACAGGAGAGATTACCTAATGAATCTGTATCTTGGAGGCTGTGTCAATCATAATTAACTGCATGTGGGTGCAGGCGCCCCTGTTGAATGGAAGATCACAATTAACAAGGGTATTCTCTAACATTTTGAGACTAATCTCTTCAAGATGAATTGGAGGCCATAACGGTTATGTTAACAATTCTTGTAAGATGTAGCATTGTCGTACACTGTCACAGTTGTATGCTAGTGCTACAGGATATTTTAAGAATAAGAGCTTACCAAAGTGTCATTGGTATGTGGTAGTTCACTGTGGAGGCTATTAAAAATTTTCATTTTGGCAGTTTTTTGACCTCTTGTGAACAGGTGTTGACAGACTGAATCTAGTGTCATGAAGAGAAGCAACTCTTATTTTAGCCACCGCTGGTCAGTGGTGCATGTAGTTTGTGGGCAGTAGAAGCACCATGGAAGTAGACTGTATATGTGACTGGTTTAGTTGCATTCAGCTAATGATGTTTTCTGCTGCAGTATTCAGATAGTGTGGCTGTGACAATATTTAAGGTAAAATGTAGGTCAGAGAATGACTGAACTCCGATACTAAGGAATGTTTAATCTGCAGCTTTTTTAAGGAGAAGGCCAGTTCTTTGTCAGCCATCCATTTTCTAGATGTTTTTGCCAGTGTGATCGGCTGCATCATAGATGGCTCTTAGATCGCAGAATGTACTGCCCAAGTTAGGTTTTAGTTTTGTTGTTGTTATTGCTAGTCATGACAGGTGTTTTTATATAAATAGTCGGTGTGAAAAATCAGTCATGGATAATGCACCTTCCATGGATCTCACTGTCCTCCTCTATGTTTCTCTGGTGCTACACTCAGAAGATGAGACACTGCTATATTATGCAACACATGCAGCAGTGATATCTTTGCCCATTTTCTGCATTTTACAGCTCTTTCCTGGCTTTGGAAAGGTACTTCCCAGATTTTTGGAAGTTTTTCCTGTATGGTAATCCAAGTGAAGGGCCGGACTGGGAAAATGCAAGAGTATTGGCCAACTTACGTCAAGATCTTCTGGAGAGCTAAAGATATGCAGAGTGTAGGGCTGGATTTTACATCATTTAATGTTTTATGCACCTGTGATGCTGAAAAGTTCTAAATAGTTGAAAAATGTCTAAGGACACCCTTTTCTGAAATATTTTGTCAGTTGCTTGATAGGGAACTGTAGGGCCCTGGTAGGGCACTGCTATAAGACACTTCATTTTCCATGAGAGAATAGGAACCACCTCCTTGTATATGTTTTGGATTGAACAAGCCCAACCTGTTTTTTCCTGGTTTTATTTGGGTTTGTGGGTTTTTTTCATTGAACAGGCCCCACCCTAGAACTAGTTATACCTGAACTCAAAATCTGGGAGGAGAGGGCAAGAGACAAGACCTCCAAACCAGTTGAGGGCTAGAAACTGTCTGGCAGAGCTAGAGCTGCTGTTGTCCTTCAGCAAACAAGCATACTGCAGCGCTCTCAGCCCTAGTTGCATTTATCCTACATGACCTTAAATGGTTCTTGCTGTATTATTAGTAAATATTTCTCCCAGGGTACTGCCCTGGGAAGTGATCATTAGATAGCAACTGTCCTGTGTCCAGTTTCTTTGTTATAATGAAAAAAACCACCAAAAAGCATAATTATTTGTTTTTGAATAATTCAGCATAGGAGTTGTTTATAAAGCACGAGGCTGGGACATTACTGTTAGCCAGAGCATGTGGGGGGGGTTATGAAAAAATGGGAAGAGTGTGATTCTGTTTCTAATTCTGCTGCACTCTTGCTTGTTCTGCTGTGGTTCATCTGCCACTTGGGGAACTTTGCACAGGACATAAATTATTGCAGTGTTGGAGCTTCCCGTAAATTAGTTCAGTAAAATACTTTGTAGTGCTAAGCATAGAGAAATCAGATTTAAATTCACTTTGCAATTTTCCGTTATTCATAGCATGAAGCTCAGATTGGTTAAAAGGGAAAAGCAGGATCAGGCAGCCAGGAAGACTACTCAGGAACTGGCAGTCTTTGGCAACTAAAGCCATTTGGAAAATTTCTGTGACTGCTACTTATGGATCTTTCTTCTAGAAGGACAAATATGTGAGAGCTAATCCACAGAAGATAATAAAGTGCTGAGCAACCAGTACTTTTCTGAGTGCTGAAGTCTTGAGCAGGATCTGTAAACCAGTTGCTGTGTATTTTAGATAACTGCCAAGTTACTGGGGTTTTCCCTCACTGAAATCTTATGTACATTAGTAACCCCTGAGGAATGACACTTTGGACTAGTTTACTGGTTTATCATCATACGTCAATTAAGTCTGATCAGTTAAAGGATTTGAGGTAGCCTTGAACTTCATGTGCACCTCTGCCTCTGCTACGCTAAATTATCTATAATCTTCCAGGTTATAAATAGCTTCAGGGGGAGCCCTTTCAAAAGTGATTTACCGGATTACAGATGTGTTTCTCTGCCCATGCATAATCTGATTCTCCTGTGACTGGTAGCTGGCATACTGTTGTTGCTGTGGGCACCAAATGTCCTCTTCTCAATTAACCAGTGAGTTCACTGATTCCTTTTCCCATCTCCTTTTATTAATTCCCCCATGTTTTTCCTCTTCCCCCTTGCCCCTACTTATCAGTTTAATGTATCTTACTGTCTTTTTTTCTAACAAGAGTTCTTTCTGTAAGCAAACTGAGAACCTCAGCCTCTGGACCCAATTTCTGGCACCTCATATAGATTTATTTTGTAATTTTTCTGGGAAATGTAGTCTTCTAGATGACTGGGCAGAATTTTAAAGAACCTTCTGGATTCAGAAGCCGATACTGGAAAGGCTTGTATTACATCCCTCATTTTACCCTGCACTCAGGAATGTAATTTCTTAATTTACTTTAATCTGGCTGTATTAGAATGTCTTTGTTAAACTTCCAGAGAATTTTATTGACAATTTCACGTTTGCGTCCTTTTTTGCCAGAAGTTTAATGCTGCCTCAACAGCTTTTAGAGAGAGAGAGGGGAGACTTTCATTAGCTGAAATTTTGCACAACAGTTAATGTGAGATTATTTTTCACTGATCTCAAAACTGATCTTCCTTTTATCATTAACTGAATGTTATTTTTGTTAGTGATTCACCACAAACAAACATTGTCCGTATTTGCAGTTGTAGTTAATTCTAGACCCAGTGTCAGCATTTTGCCAGACTGTTTGTTTTGTCTGCTTTAGTTTATTTAACGTATCACTTAGATGAAGCAAATAAACCTTTGCTCTGTTTTTCCAACTCATCAGTTTTCAATTCATTGTAATTTATATTAATAAATGATGAACGTACTTGCATTTAATCTTGTAATATAGGGAATTCTTATCATAAAACTGTAAAATTTCATTTTCGTTCTATAGTCTATGTATAAACAGAAATAGCTTTGTCTACTTTTTGTCATGCTCTTAGCAAACTGGTTTAGATCTGACTGAATGTCCTAGTTGCCACGTTTCACACAATGCATAGGGAACTTAGTATTCAGAAACAGCCATGCTGGGCATCAGTTAATGACTTAATTGACAATTACAGCTAAAAAGAAGGAAATGTTCTTCCTGACAAACAGTGTCAGGAACATGGAGGAAATAAATTTTGCAAAGTAAGGAAAGATGTCATGAAAAGAAAATATGATTAGGTAGAGAAGAAAGCACTGAACTATAAAGGATAGTCTTTAACCAATACTGTTTAGAAATAACTTTGTAGTCTGGAAACAACTTTTGGTTCATCCAGGCTATATTGACACATGGCACTGGTACCTTCTGCCTACAGTCTCTATAGACGTGTTTTGAACAACCACTCTCAGACCATTTTTTCTAGCCTGCTGGAGAACATCTGGCGGCACCTTGAGACAGCAGTCGTCCCTTATTTATCAAACTTTGGGGGTATCTTTCTATTCCTATGGAAATTACAGTGTGATAGGCATGCTTTGCTATGATTTACATGTCTTTTGCATCAAAAGAGATTGTATCTTATTGGACGCATCAATGATATACGAACAACTGGTAGTACAAATCAGTTCCTTCCAGATAAAAGAAGTGTGATAGCTTCTGATGAAATATATTAGTAGTCTAACAGAGCTTATCCCAGGATTATTTTACAAGCATTCATAGGAAAATTTCTATAAGTCATCCCTTGGTTCAATATTTAACTAGAGTTCAAGGTGTTCTACCATGCTTACTGGATGTAACACTGTGGCATGTGGCTGCAGCTTTGTGCTAAAAGCCTTTATACACAGCAAGAAATCAAGAAGTGGCATTTCTGGGTACAACACAGGCTGACAAATAAGCAGGTACAAGTAAGAAAGGCACACCACGTATTCATGAGCACAGCTGCTACTTGCCTACCTTGTATGCCAAGGAACTTCCCCAGTGCTTATATTTACACAAACATTCAAGCCTTTTAAATATGTTAATTTGTACTAACACTGGCTGTGGAGCATGCACTGGTGTGGCACTGTTGGGGATCACGCACAGCTGGAGCTTGTTTTCACACCACAGTGGCTGCAGAGTGGGGCCCTGTCAGGGTAGGTCGATATTTGAATGGGAGGACATTTTCTCCATGGAGCCAAAGATGCTCAATGGCAGACTGAAGGATTTGTGGTAACTTTGTGCTACATCATGAGTCTTGGGTCTGTCTTTGCTGTGGCTTACTGAAGAGTCTAGCTTCAGTTTCTGCTAGAAGCTACCTCTTAATATTGATCCTTTTCTTCTGATGTATCTCATAAAAGGGCAGTGATCAGACTTCTGATTGTTCAGTCTCACTGGCTTTTATAAGCCAGTGACTGGGTTGTGCACAAACACACAACCTCAGTTCTCTAGAATTTCAGTTTTCTGTCTCTGGGTGAATGAACCTTGTATTGGTGACTTTTATTCCCTGATATCCTACATGATTTCATAACCAGCACTTCTTTCATTGCTTAGTAGAGCTTTCCATTGAAAAACAGTATTTATAAATCTTCCACTCACTGAATTTTTGTGGAATCTACTTCTTAGAATAAAGTTCCTTTGACTGGATGATCAGCTACATTGAAAAAAAAAACAAAACAACAAAACAACCCACCTCTGTTAACTGTTCATATTCATATAACTGAGTTTTATTTCCTAAGACTGCATCCCCAGTCAAGGTTTCAGCTTTCTGAGTTCCTTGGCATTTCTGTCCTTGGTTAGAGTGTGCAAGGCTACTAGGAGGATAAGGAGGCAAGGTCTTGCTTAAATTTTTTTGAAAGAAAAATCATCTGTTTCCCTAGAAAAGGGCCTTATCCAGAAGCCTTTGCAATATTACCATTTGATTTTCCCTTATAGGGGCCCTAGGCTTGTTTTGTCCTCCTCAAATTATTGCAAATCTCCAATCCCCTTGCTTTTTGCAGCAGAATGAGGTTGCTGTTTTCAGTTATAACTCACTTTAGCTTCCTAAAATAATAATCTATAACATGAAATAACTTATTTAAAAGGGCTAAATAAATTAAAATATTATTCTAACAGTCACAATAGTGTATTCTGATAAGAGTGGTAAGATTGGAAAACCAAGTGCTGAAAAAATTTGAGAGTGCCAAAACCCCAAGTTACTCAGTCAATGTTATCTCAACAGCAGAGTATATCCTGTGGGCTTTCTGATAAAGATATAGTTACATTTAACCTTTATGCTTGGCAATGAGGAGGAGAATTAAAGCTTTACTTTTGTCCTATTCTTCCCAAATACTAGCAAGCTAACACTGGAGGAGCAAGAAATATGACTAGAATACCTTTATTTCCAAAAGCGGGTTTTTAAAAAATGTTTGTGGTTTTGTAGTAAATGGTTCTCGGGTAGTCCTGTCCCATGTTTCTCCTACACACCATTCCCCGCCACCCCCCACAACCCTGGGGAAAATATTACAAACATAAGAAGAAATCTTCACAGTTCATCAAGTTCGGTGTTTTTAGTAATACTGCCAATTTTGTCTTTGAAACATGAATTCCATCATTTGGAGCTATCTATTAGGAGGTATGCAAACACTTCACAGTTTCTAGAGATGCTTTGTTAGAATTTTCAGGAAATCTTGACTGCATGTTCAGTTATAGTTAAACAAGGTATATTTCTTTGATGTTATGTATATTGAAAAAATTACTGAAATACAGATTGGTGGGAAGGGATTTTGTATGTCTTATACTGCGAGTAACCTACTCAGATCCTTTAAGCTACCATCTTGTTCAGAAAATTTTAATCTTTTTTTTTTATGAGTCATTTTGCATGTGCACTTCATATTATGCATGATTTAATGCCTTGATGAGTTACTATTAGCAAGAGAATTCTTTGGGATGAATCAGCAGTTTTCATGCATTATGTCATCTTTTACAGTCCTTCACCCAGGACAGAAGATGGATTTTCAAGATATCTTTGAATAATACTAAATTGAAAATGAACACAGAAATAACACATATTTTTAGAAGTTAAATCAATCATAGAATGAACATTAACTACAGAAAAAGAGAATTCAAAAGGTATTTGTTTTCTTTTAGGTGAGTCATATAGCATGAACCAGTTCACATAATATGAGCGTATAATTAAAGAAATACATTCCAAAAGAATAAAAGCTGATAGATATGCAGGTGATCCAACCAAGGTAACCTGAGGTGAGTAACTGAATTTCAATCCCTTAGTCTCATAAATGATAAAACTGTCCTACAGATAAATATGTTTAGGGTGCACGTGTGCAGTCTGGCATATTACTAGCACTGCATAGCCCTCCGTTATGTCTTTGATGTTTAGAGATTACAAGCAGTGATATTTGTCTTCTGATAAGTAGTGAGGGGTGTAACTTTGTGCAATTGCCAATGTCTGAGTCAAAGGCTTAAATAAGCTGAGATACTGAACTTTGCACATATATGGGCAGATTGTTGTGAGTCTGGCAGTTGCTGACTTGCTGCATTCGTGCAGCAGAGTGCTGAGAGGTCACTTCTGCAATAGGTGGTTGCACTGCTCTCCTGGAGTCACTACTATTGATTAAGAATAACTCCCCGTGCCCAGGCCCCAGCTAAGCACTGCAATAGTCCAGAGTGTTCGATACACAAAGTAAGTAAATAAAAATACTGGAGTATTAAGAGTATTCCCACTGGCTGCTTTAAGTATCTGACTTCACTGCAATTTGTGACACCTGACCTTAGTAACCTTTGTTTCCTACATGTTGCCATTTGTATGTAGGAAGGGACCTTTCAGATCATCTAGTCCAACCATCAACCTAACTCCGACAAAAACCATCACTAAACCATATCTCTAAGCACTGTGTCCACCCATCTTTTAAATAATTCCAGGGATGGTGCCCCAAATACTTCCCTGGGCAGCCTGTTCCAATGATGATGATGGTTCCAAGCATCCAGATGGTATAGAATGGAATACCTATGAGGAATTGTTCTTATTTTATCTGCTGGACAATTCAAAGTTGTACAGGCATCTTTCCCAGGAGTTCATTGTAACATTCTTCTTTTCTTCTAGACTTGGCCTTCTGTTTCCTGTTCTCCATGCTTCACTATGTGTTGCGTGTGCATGTGACTATAGTTTTACAACTTATTATCTACAAGTCAAAATTGCAAAAATTATTTGCATTCCTATGGAAAACTTTTTCCAAAGGAGATGAATCTGAGACGGAGGAAAAAAAATTAGCAGGTGTGCACTGTGAGAAATTTCAAGGCTAGCACAAGGCCCGGTATGAACTGATAAAAAATATTTGTTTTATTCTGTTTAGACAATTTTAGTGCTTCGTGTAGGTTCAGTCTCAAAGGTTTTAATTAAGGATTCATGAAATATTTTCATAGACTATCAACTGGAGAACAGCTGGGAAAGATGAAATAAGATACCTGGAAAGAAACAAAAATTCTGCAACCATTTTGTTACCACAGCTTTTATAAAGTGCACAATATCAGACTACTTTAGCAAGAAGGATGAGCAATGTGGGTTCATAAAGCAGGACACTACCCATGTGCCCAGTTCAAATACATTTACAAAATCAATAAATATAGGGTGCATGACCCTTTGAAGCGATTCAGTGTTTGTTAACATTTTCAGAAGTGCCAAAGGGCTAGATTTTTATGGATATTTAATTTCTAAAGCTATAAAGATTTTAGAAGTATTTATTTGTGCCCTCAGAAAACTACATGGAGAAGCCTTACACTGATGAGACTTACATATCTAACACACTGCCAAAAGCCAGACTTGGGTGATACAAGTCCTTTGCACATATGTAGGTTACAGTATAACTATTCCCATGAAATATGGCTGAAGACAGTAAACAAAAGGTGGAGCTGAAGGGCAAGCTAGAAAATGAGTGAAGTGTCTGCAATGATGACACAAAGATCAGAAGGAAGGGCCTGCCTGAATTTCCATTTTCAGTCATCATTTGAGTGTGGGAGTGCACTGATTCACTGAACTAGAGGGGAAGTGGTAATGCATCACACAGGCATACAATTCCTTTATTGAATTTAGTTTTGTGTTCAGGCAATTATCTCACTCCTGTTGAAACCTGAGGCACTAAGATACGTACTTTCTTATTGATCAAAGGCATTTACTGCAATTCACTTGATAGTGTTTTAAAAGTTTCCTGTTAGGTTATGTACCCACTGATGTTTTTGCTAGTAAGTACTGAAGAATACAGTGTTTTTCTTTTGCTCTGCAAAGGTTCCTAGGAGACTGTAAACTGCAAATGATCTTATATGGCAACAAGAATACTGTTCCCAAGGGAATATCATTGGAGGATTGCTATGAGTCAAATTATATTGCATTTTAATAGTAATTTTACCACTTATTTCATCTATTAAAACTCTTTGGAATTTAGTTCTGCAAACACAAATGTTGTATCTGTTGTGTTTCTTTGAAGATTGCCATGCCAGATATAGTAATCTCTTCATGCTGAAGAGCATTGATCTCTTGCTAAGCATTATATGAATTTGAGATGAGCAACAATTTTTAAATCTTCAGAAGAAAAAACAACTCCCATGAGCGTCCTATAGCCAACCAAAATTTTCAAGACTGGCTGTATAAATCCAGGTTAACACAATTCTTACTTGCAGGAGTTGCTGAAGTCAAATCAGGGCTGTTAAGAAAGCAGGGCTAATGAGCAGCTGGTCTGTGCAAAAGAGCTTAGAAGAACGTGTCCCTGTCAGTTAGAACCATAGAATTAAAGGAAAACTTAGGTTTGAAGGAACTATCTAATTTAGCCCTCTGCTTATGTTGAAATTGGATCAAGTTGGTCAGGACCTTTTCCCAGGAGTGTTCTGGAAATCTGGAAGGATGGAGATTGCACAGTCTTTTGGGCACCCATCCAGTGCTTAACCATCCTTATTGCAAAAGGCTGGGGGTTTATTTTCCTGATATCTAAGCAGAATTTCTTTTGCAGCAATTTCTGCCCAATGCCTTTTGCCTTAGTGCAGTGTACCTCTGAGAGGAGTCCAGGTTGATCTTCACTTAAAGCTACAACTGAAGCTGAAGGCAGCAGTTAGATTCTCTCAAGCTTTCTTTTCTCCAGTGTGAACAAGCTCAGGTCCTGCACCTCCTGTCCTCATACATCACATGCTTCATCCCTTTAACCATCTTTGTGGTCTTTGTCTGCATTCACTCCAATTTGTCAATGTCTACCTTGTACTGGGGGACCAAAACCTGGCTCTGATCCTGGTGTCACAGGCAGAATTTTGGGATTTTTAACTATGGGTTGGTCTACATAACACCAGCCTTCCTAGCAACAGATAAGATACACCTGTCTCAAAGGAGGAAAAGGATCTTTGCACAGAAGTTACCAGGGCTCACTGAAAGACCTTTAAACTAGATTTGAAGGGGGAAAGGGATAAAACCAGGCTCACAATGGATAAGTGTGGGAGTGGTATGCCAATCTTTGAGGGACAGTGTGTTAGTGAGGTCCTTCGGTCTGCCATCTCAGTGGAGATAGGGGATGGATATCCATGCAGCAGCAAAGATGCAAGGGTTATTGATGTGTTAGAAACCATGGAAGTGCCTGAGAATGGTTACATGGGAACTAGGGCTTCTCCTCCAAAAAAGGTGGCAGAATCAATACCGCAACTGAAGTGCCTCTACACCAATGCATACAGCATGGGCAACAAACAGGAGGAGCTGGAAGCCACTGTACAGCTGGAAAACTGATATAATTGAAATCACAGAAACATGGTGGGGTGACTCACACAATTGGAGTGTTGCAATGGATGGCTATAAGCTCTTCAGAAGGGATAGGCAAAGAAGGAGAGGCGGTGGGGTAGCCCTGTTTGTTAGGGAGTGTTTTGACTGTCTAGAGCTTGATGGTGGTGATGAAATGGTTGAGTGTTTAAGGGTAAGAATCAAGTAGAAGACCAACAAGGCAGCTATCATGGTGGGAATCTGCTATAGAGCACCCAAGCAGGATGAAGAGGCAGATGAAGAGCATGAAGAGGCTCCACCTTCACTCTGGTCAGAGAATGGATTGAGAGCAGCCCTGAGGAGAAGGTCTTGAGGGTGCTGGGGGATGAGAAGCTCAACAGGAGCCGGCAATGTGTGCTCACAGCCCAGAAAGCCAATTGCATGCTGGGCTGCATCAAAAAAAGCGTGGCCAGCAGGTCAAAGGTGGTGATTCTGCCCTTCTACTCCGCTCTGGTGAGACCCGATCTGCAGTACTGTGTCCAGCTGTGGAGCCCCCAACATAAGAAGGACATGGACCTGTTGGAGTGAGTCCAGAGGAGGGCCACGGAGATGATCAGAGGGCTGGAGCACCTATGCTATGAGGACAGACTGAGAGAGTTGGTGTTGTTCAGCCTGGAAAAGAGAAGACCCTGAGGAGACCTTACAGCAGCCTTCCAGTACCTAAAGGGAGCCTACAGGAAAGATGGGGAGGGACTCTTTATCTGCTAACCTCCCTCACTCTGTCAGGAAGTTATCTATCTTTCACACACTCCAGGAACCTCCTAGACTGTTTCGTCGCTGCTGTATTGTATTTCCAGGAGGCATCTGGTAAGTTGAAGTCCCTCGTGAGAGCAAGGGCTAGTGATTGTGAGATTTCTCCCAGCTGCTTATAGAATATGTCATAGAATCATAGAATCATAGAATGGTTTGTGTTGGAAGGGACCTTAAAGGTCATCTAATTGCAATCTCCCTGCCATGGTCAGAGACAACTTCCACTAGACCAGGTTGCTTAAGGCCCCATCCAACCTGTCCTTGGTTCTAGGGCTGGGGCATCCACAGCTTCCCTGGGCAACCTGTTCCAGTGCCTCACTACCCTCACAGTAAAGAATTTCTTCCTAATATCTAATCTAAATCTACCCACTTTCACCATTGTCCCTCATGCTATTGCTACACTCCTACCTTGGACTTCCAGAGGGCATACTTTGTCCTGTTTAGGGCCCTGATTAACAAAGTCCCTTGGGAGGCAATCCTGA
>VYZM01020550.1:18194-46302 GCA_013398915.1 Dromas ardeola
CCCCCCACCCCGCCCCCAATCTCTCTTTAGCCTCTCCCTTCATTTTATGGTGGAAGATCTGTGAGCCTTAGGAGACAAAACAATTTGAGATACAGAAATCAAGAAATCTAGTAATTCCCATCTGATACACAAACAATCTTCATCTTGAGTTATATACTTACAGCTCAGTTCTTTTTGAAATCTCAACCACCTTCATCATCTTTTCCTACTGCTACTTTTTGCAAATCTTGAGCATGCTGGTGACTGTGGAACACATTCTGAGGTATCCCATGTGTTCTTGAATCCAGGATCTTTGAAATTAGTTATTGCAGTGCTAAGACTTTGTAAGGAAGGGAAGGAGGTATTAAAATGGACAAAGAGAAACTGCATGGTGGCGATAACGATGGGAAGACTTCTGCATTGCAAGTGGAAGCCAAAATGAATGAACAGGTAATGTCCATCCAATGATCTTGAATGAAACTGAAGGTTCAGGGGCAAATGTACCTTTGTTTAAAAGGTAGAAGAAAGATGTCCAAGATGTCTGTCCAGTACCAGCTTGCTGCTATAACACAAGTAGTGTGCAAGGCTTGTATATGTGTGTATGTAAGTATATATCTCTCATATAGCTTTCAATATAAATAATTTTATTTATGTAGTTATGCTGTTTTCCCAGCTTCCAATTGAAATCTATTATTTTAATATTGTGTGTGAGTCTGGTAATCCATTTTCAGAAATAAATGTTTGTGTAAGATGAGAAAGAAGGCATCAGGGCATGAGAGAAAATAGGCTTATTTACTTTGAAGTGGAGAGGGCATATGTTTGGAGTCTCTAAAAAAAAAAAAAATAAAAAAATTCCAGAGTAGTAAGTGGAAGGAAGGAGAACAATTCTTTATTTAAGTTAAAGTATGAAAATATGTGCTTGGTGCAGGAACAAATGGGTGACTGAAGAACTTTAGTCTGAAAATGTAAAGATTACTTCCATCCATAAGAGCAAAGAAAATATGGAACAGCCTTTAAAATAGCGATTGTATAAAACTAAGTGATTTTAAGACACAGGTAAAAGGATTTCAGGGGTATGTTGTAATGCTATGCCTACAGGACACTATAATCTTTTACCCAGAAAGTGTTGTTCCCCTGCATTCTTGATTGAATTTTTGGAATTAAACCCTGAAAATTCTCCTTTAAGTTTGTATATAGTAAATAAAAATTACATTGAAATTAACTAATTATGTAATAACAGTTAATAATTTAAACAATCCATACTAAAAAATAGTGAATTTGTCCAGGAAATTGTTTCTAGAACGTTCAGATGTGTAAAATCTGTGCAATTAATTACCATGCAATGAGAATCAACACTATTTTCACTCATGTCATGTTCGCATTATGAATTAACAATTATTAATTAGAGTACAAATCCTGAGATCAAAAATAGGTAGCATTTCAATAGTACCTGGTCAGTGACAAGAGGAAAACTAGGGAAAATGTGGGCCCCCTCCAAAAGGAAACTGGAGTCCCGGTCATCTGGGATATGGACAAGGCTGAGGTGCTCAACAACTTTTTTACCTTGGTCTTCACTGACAAGGGCTCTAGCCATACCACTGAGGTCACAGAAGGCAAAGGCAGGGATGGGGAGAACGAGGAACTGCCCACTGTAGGAGAAGACCAGGTTTGAGACCACCTAAGGAATGTGAAGGTGCACAAGTTCATGGGACCTGATGAGATGCAGCTGTGGGTCTGGCAGATAAAGCTGCTAAGCCACTATCCATCATATTTGAGAAGCTGTGGCAATTCAGTGAAGTTCCTGCTGACTGGAAAAGGGGAAACATAACCCCTATTTTTTAAAAAAGGAAGACCTGGGGAACTACAGTCTGGTGAGTCTCACCTCTGTGCCTGGCAATGTCATGGAGCAGATCCTCCTGGAAACCATGCTAAGGCACATGGAAAATAAGGAGATGATTCGGAACAGCCAATGTGTCTTCACTAAGGGCGAATTGTGCCTGACAAATTTGGTGGCTTTCTATGATGGCATTACAGCGTTGGTGTATAAGGAAAGAGCAACTGACATCATCTACTTGGACTTGTGCAAGGCATTTGATGCTGTCCTGCATGACATCCTTGTCTCTAAATTCGAGAGACAAGGATTAGATGGGTGGACCACTCGATGGATAAGAAAGTGGCTGGATGGTCGTGCTCAAAGAGTTGTGATCAACACCTCAATGTCCAACTGAAGACCAGCGGCATTCCTCAGGGGTTGGTATTGGGACTGGTGCTGTTTAATGTCTTTGTTGATAACATGGGCAGTGAGATTGAGTGCACCCTCAGGAAGTTTGCCTATGACACCAAGCTATGTGGAGTGGTCGACATGCTGGAGGGAAGGGATGCCATCCAGAGGGACCTGGATGGGCTTGAGAGGTGGGCCTGTGCAAACCTCGTGAAGTTCAGCCAGGCAAAGTGCAAGGTCCTGCACCTGGGTCAGGGCAATTGCAAGCACAAATACAGGCTGGGTGGAGAATGGATTGAGGGCAGCCCTGAGAAGGACTTGGTGGTGTTGGTTGATGAGAAGCTCAACCTGAGCCAGCAATGTGTGTTTGCAGCCCAGAAAGCCAACTGTATCCTGGGCTGCATCAAAAGAAGCATGGCCAGCAGGTCGAGGGACGTGATTCTGCCCCTCTACTCTGCTCTGGTGAGACCCTACCCTGAGTACTGCATCCAGCTCTGGAGCCCCCAACATGAGGACATGGACCTGTTGGAGGGAGTCCAGAAGAGTGCCATGAAGATGATCAGAGGGCTGGAGCACCTCTCCTATGAAGGCAGACTGAGAGAGTTGGGGTTGTTCAGCCTGGAGAAGAGAAGGCTCCAGGGAGACCTTATAGCCGCCTGTCAGTGCTTAAAGGGGCCTACAGAAAAGAAGGGGAGGGACTCTTTGTCAGGGAGTCTAGCGATAGGACGAGGGGTAAGAGTTTTAAACTGAAAGAGGGTAGATTTAGATTAGATATTAGGAAGAAGCTCTTTACTGTGAGGGTGGTGAGGCACTGGAACCAGTTGCCCAGAGAAATTATGGGTGCCCCATCCCTGGAGGTGTTCAGGGCCAGGCTGGATGGGGCTTTGAGCAACCTGGTCTAGTAGGTGGTGTCTCTGCCCATGGCAGGGGGGTTGGAACTAGATGATTTTTAAGGTCCCTTCCAACCTAAGCCATTCTATGATTCTGCCTTGAAGGTATGCCTGTAGAGTCTACTTTTATACACCAAAAGCAATGCTTTCTAAGTTCTTTGACTTCACAAAATAAGTAGCAGTTCATAAACAATGGAAATAATAGAAAATATTGCCATTAGAAACACAGACACGTGGATTTTCTGTGGAACTTGCAAAAACTGTTCTGGTTGTGTTTGAAGAAGAATCTGGTATTTAGAGAAGTCATAGCCAAGTAAGCTTCACCAAGCTGTCACTGAAAACATAAAATCAAATGCTCAGTATTTGTATTCTCTGCCAAAAGTGACCCATCTTGAAGAGCAAGAATTTTACTTGTGACTCTTGTGTATGTTGTTAAACAATTAATGATAGGGGACTGGAAAATCACTGTAGTATCTGCAAAAAGAAGTAATTGCCGATTTCATTCTTTAGTTATAAGATAATTGTGAAATATAAAGTAACTTGAATCTGGCAAATTATGATAGATGGAATATTTGGAAAAAATAGGTGAGTCTTCCTTTAACATATTTTTTATAATGCTTTGATAAGGGACATCAGGATAGATGCCCTTCAATTTACAGGAATTATGTGAGTGTAATAGTGTAATAGAAAATCGCCTTGATTAAAAAAACACCATAGGTGGGCATATATCATAGAGGACTTGAAGGTGGTAGAGGTACTTGAGAAATAATTTCCTGGACTGCAAGAACTTTGCAGCAAGTACTTAGTTGTGCATGTTTGTCCATTGTGGTAAGTAGTCTACAGTTCCTTGTTAGTGGTATGTATAACTAACCAGATTCTAACAATTTGTATTGGGAGGGCAAGGTACAATTGCCGGAACTCAAACTTCCACACTTGAGACATCACAAGTGGCAGACAAATTTCTGCATACTCTCTGTGGTAATGTCACTAGTTTCTTCGATTTAGCTGTTTTTTTCTGGCCTTCCCAGACAGCGTAGAAGGCTGGAACCCCAGAAAACAGTCTCCTAAACATGCTCTGTTTATGGTTTCAATTAATGCTATAGAGGCAACTTTGCTGAAAAAAAAAAAAAAAAAAAGGAGAATCATAGTGCCAGCAAGTAACTTACATCCAACATGTCAAAGTCTAATTCCGTACACTCCTTAAAAAGAAAGGACAAATGGAAAGAGATGTTAGTCTGGAATGTTTCGTAGCCTCTCTTACAAAACGACAGTATCCTTGCCAGCAGATATTGTCCAAATCTTGTAACTTGACAAACACATTTTCTTTAATTTATAAGTGCTGTATTAATGCAAATTAAAGATGTTTAGACTTTAATCTAAAATTGCATTGCTCTGTCACTTATTTAATGGTTAACACAAAAAATAAATCATACAATATTGGTCACATTTTTCTAATTGGATATATCTGATTTGTATCACTGGAGGAAACTGCATCAAAATGGAGGAAAGAAATTGATGCCACTACTAATGTTAAGTTCATATCATTTGGAAGTATATCAAAGTATCCATGTATATGTCAAAGTACATAATTTATTTGTAGTTATAGTTTGTGGCAGACAATGTTTTCCAGTCTTTTTTTTCCAATTCCCTTAAATCCTCTTCACCACCTAATAATTGCTTGAATGCCTTTTTGCCTGAGTGTTAACCTTTGAGCCTGGCGTACCGTAAGAAAACACAAATGAGGGTTTGTAACGTAGATGACCTGTTGCAAGTTTAGAAGATGCTAATTTGATACTGTTTCCAGGTAACTGCTCTTCACACTGAAACTTTGTATACCTATTATCCTAGTATTTATACAGGCTGAGTGTTCTCGAATTTCTGGAAACATCTGATTTCTAATTCTGGTTCATGTTCAAATGCTTTTTCTAGGCTCACATTAAATCATTAAATGGCATCATAACTCTAATTTAATACGTCCTTAGCTGATACATCTCACTGATGATTCCTTATTAGATCTGAATCTTTAGCTTTTTGCAAAATAACAACCACAGGATTTTCACTTGTATTCTCTAAACATGCTAAGCTAAGTTTAACTCAGTGAGATACTCCTGATTTATAAATAATGTGCTGCTTTTAAAAGCACCTCTGAAACACATAATCTTCACTTTGATAGTTTGTTCTTCATTTTATGGCATATTAAAACTTGTGTCTAAGGAATACAGTGCAAACGTTTTAAGTTAATTCATTTGTATTTATTCTCTGCTTGCAATGTTGTAATTCTGTTTTAAAAAAGGTAACCAAGTACAATTAAAAAGACTTCATCTCTCTCGTGATATCGATATATATTTTATATTGTGCTCTCTGCCCACAGCGGGAAATCTTTGTTACAAATTAAAGCAAAAAGAACACTCTCAAATACATACTATGAAAAGATTAATTTAAAAGAAGAACATAAAGCATGTGCTTAAGAGTAATTACATATGAAGATGACATTATTTTTTTTAAAGTCCTGAAGGACTAAACCAAAATGAAAGTGTAATGAAGAATAGGGAATGACATCCTAAATATGAAGAAAAGATTGATGCCTAATTTTAGTTTTTGTGTAATACTAAATATCTGAAAAAATATGTAAGTCCACAGGTAGACATTTAAAATTAACTATTTTTCATATGAGAAACTCTCCATCTTTGCTTTCAATGCAATTTGCAGTGAAGCTAAATTGGAAGCCAGTTGTGAACTTCTCCACCAACCTAACTCCTTATAATCCTCCTAATAGCAAATCTTTTCTACCGGTGCCTGCCCTTGGAAAAGCGTGGAGTTTACAAAGACGACGATGCATTCTAGATACTGCAGTGTCTTTGGTTGGAAATCTCCAGAGGGCCAAACGCTGATACGGTGTCTTCCTTGTTTCTCAGCCTTCTTTGCCTTTTCCTTCTTGTCTTCATTATCTACATCCAGAAATGACTTAATGATGGAAGAAATGCTTACTCTTCCTTCCTGTTATCTAAAGCAGGGAGGTACCTATGAGTGGATTGCATTGCTAGGGTAGGTCACCAAAAGGGTGGGGTGACTCCACTACATCAGTCAAATGTTGTGTTTGCCCATGTTTGTTTTCTAAAGCCATTCGTATTCCCCTCAAAGTACATATTGCACTGTGAAGCTGTGCAGTACAAGTGGCACGACAGACCTTGAGGAAAGCAATGTGCTGTTTCCATGTAACACTGTAACCTATCTCTGAAGAGAACAGCCATGTATTGTCTTTGACAATTTTTTTTTTTTTTTACTACTATCACTTAAACTATACACTTGTCTGCTTTCTGTTGGATATGTTAGAGAAGCAGCAGCTCTGTCTAACCAGTCTCATGACCCGGTTGCCCCAAATTACTTTCTCGTTTGTTTCTGTTAAGTGGTCACTCACATACACCCACCCTCCTTCAGGCGAGATAGTATTGAGGATTGCATTTGAACTGGTTCTCCGGTTTTGGTGACTGCCACTGAGCATTTATAATGAATTTCTGTATGTTCTGAATTTTTAAGTTAAAATCTGAGAAGATTTTCAGAATATTTTTTATCATGTTTTGGTTTCTATATATGTTAATATTGGCAGTAGGTACAAAGTATGTGCCAGAATTACGTAGTTTAATTTAGGTTCTGTTTTTCATTGATTTTTTTAATTTACAATAAAAATTTTTAGATTATGAAATTCCTCCTACTATCTATACATAAATAGGTAGCTTCTTATTAAATTATCTCCACCTGGTGGCAGTATGTCATAGCTAGCAACAGAGCAACAAGCAGAACTGGAGCATTTTTTTCTTTATAGAAACATAATATCATAGCTAGTTAAAACAGATGAGTCATTGCTTAAAAAAAATTGCGGATATGCATGACATATTTTAAAGCTGAACTGTGGTGTCTTGTATATAATTTGATGTAAGCAGTATATGGATCTCTAGCCAATAAGTATCCCATGCATAAGTGCCTTCAAAATACAAGTCAGTTGCCAAAAGCTCTGTTAGCATAACTGTATTAATGCCTGCATTACTTCACTTAAAAAGAACGATGCAAGTATTTTGATGGGTTAAGTCAACACTCAAGTGTTCCACATATATATTCTGCATATTCTTGTAGCTATAAAATATGGATTAGTTTGTGCAAAGTTTGCATAATGTGTTTTCTTCGAGCATATTTTTGTAGCCTGTTGCAAAGAAATACTCTTTGTTGAAGTGCTGAATCGCCAGTTTTTCTCAGTGAAGAAAGGAAACGTTTTCAGAACAATAAGCACAGATTCAACTTATCTTATCAAAATATGTTTTTAAGAACTTACCTACAAGCCTTTTCATATCACCACTGTCAGAACAAGGTTTACATTTGAAGTTGTAAAAACAGTTCCTTATTATTTCAGGAAAGTATTGCTTATGGTTAAGGGTTTTTTTTACAGAAAAACATAATTGTTTACCACAGCTGAGTGGTTATTTTTTCTTACAAATAATCTCTTAAGTGTTACACATTTACATCTCTGTCTAAAATTTCAAGAGTACTGAAGAGTGATTCTGAGGGTTCAGTTGGAAAGGAAACTAGAGGTTATGATGTATTTTCAAATATTCCTATGACCAAATGGAGCTACAGCATCCCTGGATGGTGTGAAGTCCTTTGACCATCTTAATTTTTTTTATGACAGGTTCCTTTAACATCAGGAGAGATTAAGGCAATGGTTATGTGTTTTTCCTGTGGAAAATACCTTCCTCTTTTTTGTCAAAAAATACCAAAACCTACCGTAGCCTGAAACTATTTTCATGGTCATGAAAATATTTACATTGATTCCTTCACCTCCTGAAAAATAGATCATAGTATCCACACATTTTTGATCAGGGCTAATTAGCAGCTGAGAACTTGTAGCAAATTGTTTTACTTATTGAAAAGCTTTTAAATTTACTTGTTTTTATTTAGTGTTATAAACATTGAATCAAATAGGAACAATTTTTTTTTGTTTGTTATGTTTTTTAAAAATAGAGATCTACTTCCCCTTGAAAAGGAGAAGTTAGCCTTTCTATTGCTGAGTTTAGGTGGTAGCGTATGTTACTTTGTTGACTAGTCATTATGCAATGTAATTTTTTGATATAGCTATTTATGAAATATTCTGGCTTGTGATGAGTTTTTATTGGTTTACATACAATTGTAAAGCTCTTACAGCTTGAGAACCTCATATGGGAAAGCTAAAAAGTGGTGTGTTTTTTTTTTTTTTTAAAGGGGGGGGGGGGAGGAAGCAAAGAAGAATAAGCTGGCAGCAATCTAAAAGGAGGCTTTCATCTTTGTGGCAAAAACCGTGCTCTTTTCTCAGACCTTTACTTGATGCCTGTGTGTGTAGATGAAATACTGCTTAAATCATGGTTCTGGGTGAGAACTAAAGAATTCACCTTTGCTGAAGTCATTTCAGGCTTAATAGGCCACAGAAACTGTGGTCCATAAGCACTAAATAGAAAGGGCAAGGGACACAAGGTAGTTAATTACTCATTGAAAGCATCGCTTATGTGTGGTGAGACTTAAACTGTTTGGTTGTGCTCACCTTATTTTTCTGTAGTGTGAAAGGTGCATAAAATATGAATTCAGGAAAGAAAGGGGAAAGGCAAAGAATCCCAAACAAGCAAATAATATTTACATAGCAGGACAACCAGTCTCTCTAACAGCCATAAATATGGGAATACTCTGTTGATTTGTGACGCTGCATTCATCTAATGGGATTGGCTGAGGCAAATCTTCTATTAGGGTCTCTTTTCTCTGTATATGAAGATTTTGTGTGGAAAAAGGCTTCCAGTTTTCTTTGATCCATCAAGTAGTTTCTAGGCTGATATTATATTTCTGAATTTACAATGAATTGCTATTTATTATTTAAGAGCTATAAAAATGAAAGTCATATATATAAAAAAAAAAAGATTAGATGCTATCTTCTTTCTTTCTTGGTTATATAGAAGTATATTTCAGCCTGCAGCTATTGAACTGACCAGCTCTAACTAGATTAGTTAGTATCAGCTATAGGGTAAATAATGTGATAAAACCATCCTTATCAATGAAAGTGAAATCTCAGAAATAAAGAATTTCCTGCTTTATTGATTGCAAGTATTTTTGTTATAAAAAGCTATCACTACTTTTAGCTTTTTTTAATCTTACAGAAGTGATAAAATAAGAAACGTTGAAGACATGTTGAAGAAGGCTTGATTTGTGTGACAGAGTTCTTTAGCTGGAAATTTAGGGCCCATGTCAGGTACTATGATGTCATAGAATCATAGAATGGTTTGAGTTGGAAGGGACCTTAAAGATCATCTAGTTCCAACCCCCCTGCCCTGGGTAGGGACACCACCTACTAGACCAGGTTGCTCAAAGCCCCATCCAGCCTGGCCTTGAACACTTCCAGGGACGGGGCAGCCACAACTTCTCTGGGCAACCGGTTCCAGTGCCTCACCACCCTCAGAGTAAAGATTTTCTTCCTAATATCTGATCTAAATCTCCCCCCTTCAGAAGTTCAGACTACCAGATGCCCCATTGCTCATTTTCTCTCAGAAAATTGTCCCACTTGTAGGTCTGAGGCTTGTGTTGTCCTGGGAAAGCAAGAAGGGTTCTCCTGTGGCCTGTTAATCCCTTTTTACTCCTATGGGGTGAAGGGACATAGCAGCCCTGTGAAGCCTTGCTTTTTCTCTTTCACTTTCTGTATACATTCTCTTATAGGAAGCTTATTGGGTGCCTTGCTTCTCTGCACAGGTCCATGTCTCAAGTCATACTGATGTCTCCATGGTTAGTTTTTAGTAACTAATCAGTCTTGTGTGGTGTTGGTTGGTGTGCAAGTTTTTCTGTGTTGTTTTGGGGTGTGGGTGGTTGGGTTTTTTGTGTGGATTCACAATGCTGGAAGATACCAAGACTTTTTTGCCACTTGCTATGTTGAGAAAAGGAGAATAAGGAGACTTTGAATGGACGATTGTCAAAGCAGACAATAATAGCCTTCATGAGATATTTGAAAGAATTCTTAAAGTAGAGCCAGCAATTATTAGGTTAATACTTGAGCAAAAATGATAGCAAATAAATACTTAAGTACTTACTATTTCTTAAAATTGAGTAGTAATACATTCTGTTACTGTTGTAAGGGTATCTGAAATAGCAGAATGAAACGTAGTATTTACATTAATTTCTTTACCACAGATAAGCAATTCCTTCAAATAGTATGTTTTTGGAGCTTGTGAAGTTCTTATGAAAGATGGAAAGAAAAAATAAAACTCTTGTGGAATTGGCTTGGGAATCTCATTATGTAATAGTTTAATAGCTGTGTAATTTAATACTTCTGGCCATTTCTTCCTCTTTTGACTCTGACATCTGATTGCTCATAACTTGAACTGTATTCTGTGCTCTTTCCTTCGCAATTTTGTTACTGCTTAGAGTGGAAGTGAGAGATTGTTTTGCAAAGTCTTTTCCTCCTGATTTTGCTCAAAGTACCTTCCCTGCTCCCCCCACCCACCCCCCGCCCCCGAACTATTTTAACCTGAACTAATCTATGAAAAAGGAGCGGGCCTCTGGTAACAGCAGAAATATAACCAAACAACTGTATTGCTTGAAGTCATGTTCTTGCTTCTCCCGCACAGGTATATGCATTCAACTGAGTTGGTAACGGAGCTTATTCTACAAGCTGATTTCTAAGCCGTAAAATAGTTGGCTTTGATGCTACAAGTAGGCTGTTAACTTATGGATACTCTTTGTAGATGTCTATTTAGAATGACTTTTAATAAAAATTCTTGTGCTGTGGAATGGAATTTGATTTCTTCATATCTTCATTCTCTTTTATATTGAAAAAATTCAGCAGATCTAAATAGCTGAGTGTTCATAAGGTGATAAACCTTTACCCATGCACTTGCTGCTACCTCCAAAAAGAACAAAAGATCAAACTTTGTGAAAAGTATCTTATGGTGATATATGGTTTAGGAGTTACAGGATGTCACCACATCTCTGTTGAGGTTTAAGGAATTTATTTCTAATTGTACAGTACTTAGGAATGATTCTTATGCTGGTTCTAATAAAGGAAAATTCTGCAAAATCCAAGTACAGAAATTAACCCTTCACCCCCCCACCCCTGTAAAAGCATTGGAACATTTTGGACAGTTTCCCCTTCCCCTGCCCATGGCAGGGGATTGGAACTAGATGATCTTTAAGGGCCCTTCCAACCTAAACCATTCTATCCTTCTGTAAAAGAGGAGGCTATTCAGTCCCCTCAGCAAAGGCCAAGGAAGAAAAGCAAACTGATATGAATTCCTTGTTTTGGGCTTTAGCATTCTTCCAGTAAGGGTATGAATGAACTGAAATTACCATGGTGTATCCTTGTCTGGCGCTCTTTGTATTTACCTAGTATTTAATGTTTTCCTACAGAGAAAAATCTCTATGAATAAATGTAATATTTTTTAGAATTATCGTGGTTATGCAGCACCATTTAAAATATATACTGCATTTTTTGTACCTTTCTCTGGTCTCAAAGTCAAGACAGGACAGTGAGGTAAAATTTTACATTGCCACTTATTTTCTAACGGAGTGAAACTAGGACTGCTAGCTTATTGCTGATGTTGCCAGGATGTTTTCATTTGGGGGAGACTGAATCCATACTATGTCAGAAAGACAGATGAACTCTTAAACACTCAATTGCTTTTCTGGTGGCTCGCAATCTTGGAGTTCATCCAAGTGTATTTCATGGTGTGTCTTAATATAGTGCCTGGTGCTTTGGATTGAAACAAACTTTTCTTTAATAGCTGCGCTATTACAGGGTGTAATGTGAAATATTGTGGGGTTTTTCCTAACTCTTTAGTCTTAAAAAAGTATGTAAACTCTTGGCTAAGAATTCATTAAGAATATATACGGTGTTGAAATTAGGTAGCTACAGTACATCTATAAAAGTATGTCTATGCTTTTAATAAGACTGAAATTTCAACTGTCTAAACCACTATGCATTTCTGCAAAAGTTAGGAACTGCTACTAAGCTTTATTTTATAAAAAGTCAGTGACAGGTGCAGCTTCTCAATTTAAATGGATATTTTGGGGATTACTCTGAGTACCTAGGACTCATGTTTGCGTTCTATATTCATTCTGAAATCATATCTATATTGCTCACATATGTAATGCTGCCATTTATGACTTCATTGCCCCTTTTGCTTCTGAGTACCAATTATACCCATATCTGTGATGTAGTAAAACTAACCATGGTTTAAAATTAAAGCTGTAACTCAGTTTACATTGTTTTGTCACTTACTAATCCATGATGAAATTCTGTGTGGTCTTGATGGTTTGGTTTTTTTTGTGGTGTGCGGTTTGTTTTTTTTTTCATGTGTGTGTTTTGTGCGGGTTTGTTTTGGTTGGCTTTTTTTTTTTTTTTTACCTCCATTATGCTAAATATTACTACTTTGTCATAACCACAGAAGTCCTGGGTGGGTGGCAAGGTTTGTACAAAAATAGGGTTCTTCTACATTGTAGTGATTTGAAGGTTTTGGAAATGAAATAGCTTGTCTTTGGATCCTTTCGTTAATTCCAACAAGAATAAGTTAATGTAAAAGTGTGGTACTGAGACCATCTGAAGATTCTGGTATGCATATATTGTAATGCTCAAAGGGACCTCTTCTGTAATACTTGGTGTGAACCATCATATGATCACACCTACATGCACTAAGTAAAGCGTGTGCTACTTCATACATCTGTGATCATATTAAGATAGTTATACTCTTGTTCCAGTTGGGGGAAAAGCTAAATTGTTGAGTTCCAGCTGTCTGTAAGTTTTCACTGCATACCTCTGCATATTTCACTGCAGAGGAAGAGAAAGAAGGAATCTTATCCTTTCAGATAGCAGTATGTCATTAAACTTGCAGTCTGTGTGCATGATCAGTTCGGGGATTAAAAATGCCTGCATAACCATCTCTAGCATGGAAGTAAGCAGTAGTCAGCTCTAACAAGATCTTTCTTTAATGTACTCAAAAGGCTTTAATCTTCTGTCAGTCACAATAGTGCAAAAGTAGGACAGGTCTAAGAGGATAAAGTATGGTAGACTTTTATATCTCTGGATAGATTTTAGGGAATATAGCTGAAAGATGTTTTGAGATTCAGCGAAGCCTTTTCAGCACAGAAAATAAGTTAGCCATATGTGACAAATATGAGGATCGACTGTACAGAAGGAAAAGAAATTTGAGCAACTCTGAAAACTTTCATGTCCCGTTTCCCTGCCATGATGAAGGCTCAAGCCTTCATCCTTTGTTCTCGCTAGCTCCTGAACACCATGCATTGCAATATTGAACAATTATGTGAGGAATGTGTGGCTTCTTCTGTCGTGCCTATTGCTTTGGCATTCTCCTTGAATAAACTAGACTGGCTCAAGCCTGCCATTTTTGTTGGGAGTATGGTTATCCTGGTCACCAGGGAACAAGTGGTCCCAGTTCTCAGATGATCTAGTGCATTTCAGATGTTCTGGTAGGCTCTGTTTCCTCAATTGTTAAGCATTATAGCAGTGTGAATATTTAAACCTCCATTACCTCAAAAGAAAATTATTTCTGTTGTGTGAGAAGTTAATATAATTTGGTGATGCAGATTCTATTGACTGAGCACTAGATAGATTCTGATAGATTTAATCCTCACAGATGTAAAATATGGAGGGGAGAACAGGAAGCACTGGGGTTTATGATTAAGTTGCTGCCTGGAAAGTACTAAAATACCCAGGGTTAAATAAGTTTTCTCTTAAAATGGGACAGCTGACAAAAACTTTGAGAATAAATATATTTGAGACCTTTGATATCTTGTTCTTTTAGGTTGGGTGGGGCTTTTGTTGTTTTTTGTTGTTGTTAATTCCAAGTATTTTCATACCATCATATAGCATACCACTGATTTTCACCAAAAACTGCAGTAATAATATAGTTTAAGATGTTCAATTCCAAGATAGACTTCAACGTAGAACTGTGCTTTAGGGACAGGTGTGCCAAACTAAAGATAATACTGTCCTTCAGTCCTTCGTTTTGTCCTTCACTTCTTTAAATGTCACCTGCTAGAAAAATTAGAGAAGGAGTAGCTTTAAACCGTGTCCTGTTACACTCAAAATTTTGTTACAGGGCAAAAAGTAAACACCCTATATGTGGAGTCAATTTATTATTACTCCAGTCATGTTTACCAGTTTAGTCAAAATGCAACTAACATTTGTTGTTATTAAGGTCAACAACTGTCATAATCCTTAACACTAGTGGAAGAAAAGGGTCAGTCGTCATCCCGAAGTCTTCGCCAGCAGGAGTCTGATGTCTGTGGTGGTGTTGTCTTCCTCAGTCTTGGGTCTACTTCGAGTATTTGTAATTCTTACTCTAAAACAGTTGCTTATTTACTTTTTCTTTGTGTTTTTTTTTATGTTTTCTTTATTATCCCTAGGGTCATTAGCAGAATCCTTACTTGTTACGAGTTCTTGACTAACCGTAGGCATTATGATTGCAAGAGGTTCTACGAAAGCGAAAATTAATTTAAGAAAACATCATCTGACCATTAGGTGACTGCTGTCACAGTTGAAATAAACTAAAATCAGCTCAGGCCAATACAAGTTTAGAGAAGCTAATGGAAAAATCACACTTACTTTACATATCTTAATTATTGTAAAGAGGAGCAATTAATGAAGTGAGTTCTTTGTACTTAATTTTTGCTATACATTTTCTTTCTTTTGAACTGTACCATCCTTCTCAAATTCTCTTTTTCTTTTTATGGATTTCTCAAATGGTTCCAAGACCACATGAAAAATTACCTCTTTCAGTGAAAGACTCAGTTAACATTTACTGGGACATCTGTCTTTTCCTCTAGGTAAGTGTGCAAGTAGAAGTGAAAGAATGATACACATTCACCTTTCCCAAAGAATGAACTTCTAAAAAGCAAAAGAAAAATGGTAAATAATTTTCTATTTGCGTCTTTAGCATTTCTCTCTTAAAAGCTACTCTCTCCAAGCCAGAATTATGTTAGGGAAATCTTCATGACAAAAAGTATTTTTCAGTATTGGAGTTGTTTGTGAAATTAAAGTAGCAAATTATGGTTCATACAGAAAATGCATTCATGTGGTATTAGATGGCCTTTCAGAAATTAATGGTGGCTATAGTTCATGTCTTCTACCATGTGTAAATTTCACAACACTAAACTAGTAAAAATTAGCAAATTCTATGTGTGTGGTTTTTCTTACTACATCATATGTTTAAATGACCATGAAAATTCATCCTTTGTTAGTTGCTATTTGGTCTTAACAATATGTATTTCTTCTAATGCATAGATAAGCTACTGCAGTATCTCCATTTTGTTTAAGCTTAGTGGTGAGTATGATCATTAAAAAGCAGAAGAACTAGGGTTTTAGAGAAAACTTTCATTTTTCTCCTTGGTGGAATAAATTTAAGTTAAATACATATTTAACATATTTTAAATCCGTCAACTCATCTCACTACAAAAAGATATCCAAAGTTGCCTAACAGGTTCCACTGACCGTTTACTTCCCAGGAAATAGTAGTTCAGTCAAAACAGGGAAACAGCTTTATTTGTGGTCAGTATCCAATATTCGATAATGTAGAACTTGAATCACTATGTCAATCCTTCAGTTCTATTCCTCTGAAATTCACTTGCTGTCAGTGGAACATGTATTACATTAAGAGAATACAAAGAAAATAAATAACTGAAAACCCATAATACCCTTGTAAGACTGAGCAGAGTTAGTTAATTGTATATATAGATTTCTGCTTATTTTATATATAAGCTTAACAATATGGACAAAGGTTAAAGACAAAGTCTATGCTTGAAAGAAATTTTTACCATTTGATTTTGTGACTTGATAGAAAGACATCTGAAATTCTGCTTCAGAAGTTAGTTATCAGTTTCACATAATGACTTGAAATAGAAAATTATCTCATGCAAGCACACTTTATTGATCCTTGGAGACTTTGTCATTGCTTTGATGATCAGTTTTAGTTTTCTGGTTTGCAGGAGACCATTGACAGTATTCTCTTGTTTCTACCATCAGTAATTCATTTTGCCTTTTCACTTAAAACTCTAGTAACAGCTTTACACCTTAAATTCAGTGAGAGAACACAGTTTGCACAAATATTACCTAAAGATACACAAGGGGAATAAATGGAAATTTTGAAAGTGCCAGAGTACATTATTTATTTAGTTCTCTAAATAGACATCCATTTATGCAGTTCTCTAAATGCAATAGGACCTGTCTGGTTTTTAGGTAGCTAGGTCCCTTACAAATCTAATTCAATCAAAAAAGTTACCTACTGAAGTTAATTGGCCACCAGTGGAGTCTGCTGTTAACTTTTTTTTTTGAGAAGCAAAATAAGTTTTCCATACTCTTGAGTTCTCTTCTGCACATCCTTCAAAAACTTGGCTAGTTCCTTCAAACCACCTTTGCCCTTTCTGAACTAGTTTAAGTAAGCTTTAATATCATTCCTTAAACATCACTAATTATTACAAATACTCCAAATCTTCTATGGTTGGGTTTTTTTGGGTGGGTTTTTTGTTTGCTTGTGGGGTTTGGTTTTTTTGATGTTTGGTGGTTGTGTGTGTGTGTGCGTGTTTTGCTGTTTTATTGCTGTTGTGTTTGCAACTATCCAATCCTTTCACTTTGCTGTAATGAAGATAACTTACTTGTTCTTGCTCTTGAATGGCAGTGCTCTATTTTTGACTCTACAGCAACAAAGAAAATTTGAGTCTGTGACCAGTGCCTTTTATCCTCACTGACAATTGTCACTTGTGGCAAATGTAACTGTAAACCCTAAAGGTACTGCTGAATTACATACCTCTAAGTGATCAGTAACCCTTACAGGAGTCAAGATGAAACAGACATAGCATACAACATATTTTACATTATGAGAATGGTGAAATGATTAAAAAAAAAATAATTTTCAGTAGAAAATTTTTCTTCAGCTCCTGTGATGTTTAAACATGTACTCATGCTGTCATTTGTCTTCTCATGGGCAGTCTTGACATTGCCTCAATTCCCCACCTACCCAAACTGTTAAAACTCTTCTCTTTCACAGTGCTATCCCTTTAACTCTTCAAAAAAGCTCTCTTAAATCTAAGAAGTAGAGCAGAGGCAGCCACGCGAAGTTTGAACTCCGTATGTGCTGTCTGAAAATAAGAATGGAAAGCATAGAAAAACTATACCTGGGAGGTGGTAGGCTTCTTAAATAAACTATATAATCTTTTGGGGCCCCACTTAGATGCAAACTCAGATTTAAGTACCTTCAATATTAATAGAGCTCCAATGCCATTTTTCAACATCTGAATGTTGCTAGTTGCAGGTATAGAATTGTTAGGACTTGGAACATTTCTTCACCATACACAGTTGAGTCTTAACTCTGCAGAGATGATTTTATATGTTAATATATTTTTAATTATATTAAATTGGATATTAGTATGCCTGAGTGGAAACAGTCAGGAGAGGGGCTGAGAAAGATATAGATATTCATCACTGTGTTGCATTCATGTGGTTCTTGTTCCTTGATAATATGGCAAGAGGAAGATTCCATATCAAGTCATCCCGTTCTTAAGGCCATCCCATTTGATAAGAAAGTTTCTCTTCTCAGGGAAGGGGGACGTAATTTTTCTTTCTCATACTCATGCAGTCAGGAAAAAAACTCTTTTTAGTTGTTTAAGCTTCTGTATGTTAACTGTGAGATATCAGCTACTTCCTGCAAGATTTCCGATAGCTTGAAAAAAGTCCTTGTCTTTCCTCTCTAGGAGGCATCTGCAATGGCAGGAGAACAGCTTCCCTAAATGTTAGTGCTCTGCCATCTCTCGCCCTAGTCTGACTACAACTAAACAGCAGCTTGTATTTGGCAAAACTTTTAGTGATGCCATTTCAGGGAAAGAGAGAAATACTTTTTTTTCTTTCCCCCACCTTCAGGGACACTGTCAAATATTACTTTACATTCTGTGTGATCTTTGTATGGAGAAATCCAGCTGTGAAGTCTAAAATTCTACCTGGTTGATAAAAAAAATGGAAATCAAATAAATGTCAACAGGGACTAGTGGTGTAAGGGAACACACATCTTAAAGTTCCAGTGTGAAAAGAGAGCCACTGAATGAAGATGTTATTTAGAAATGAAATGAATTGATTGTAATCTTACTGGAAATGCAATGGAGAGCAGTAACATGGTTTAGGAACATTTCAGCTGAAGTATCACTAAGAAGCAGATGAGGCTTAAATGGTGAGATTGTTGTTGTTGTTACTCAATGACTGGAGAAGGATCTGGAAAGGAGGGAACCTATGTGGTAGGGGATACTATAGCAGTGAACACTAGGCAGAACAGCAGCCTAATGAGAAACTGTATTAGCAACTCTTAAATCCTAAAAGTGAAACGAGTGATTTACATAAGAATGTTTCTTATTGTCTTACTTTAAATCCTGATCTCTAGAGTGCCCTCTAGCTATGCTTTTACAGGGTTAAAAAAAAATTAAGTGTAAAGAGCATGGAAAAGATAAGATTCAGTTTCTTACACTGCTGAAATTCAAGTCGTCATGTCACAGTAAGTTATAAAGAAATCTCTAATTGCGTCAGTTTCTTCACTGATGGGATAGTCCAGAGAAGTCTTGCTTCTTTTTCTTTACATTTATTTTTCTATGTGTTGGTGGGATGGAGTAGCATCTGCCAGAGGAGTTCGCTGCATTTTCTGTTTTAAGTACTTCTGTAGAGACAACCTTACTTTCCAACTCTCAATAGAGTAGGAGGTCCAAATATAGAAGTACTAGTTTACTCTCTGTCCTGGTTTGAGGTAAAACAGAACCAATTTTCTGATTTGTAATTTTACTTTTTAGCTGGGCCTCTTCTAACTGACTAAAGTCTGAAATTACCAGCATATTGTTCAGAAACTGTTCACTCTCAGAGTGATAAGACCTGATTATACCAAGGAATGGTATGCACAGAGGCTCTTGCTTATACTTATTGCTATAACAACCAAGGTCAGCTAACTTCGCTGTTTGTCCCGTTAGAGGGTTGGATGCGGAGAAGCGTATAGGGGTCACACCTATAGGGAGGAGTGGACAGGACAGGTGACCCAAAACTGACCAACAGGGTATTCCATCCCATATGCATCACGCTCAGTATAAGAGCTAAGGGACAAGGGGGCTCTCTCTCGCGTTTTCTTCAATGGCCGACGTCTGAGGAGGACCCTGTCTGTTCGTCTGCCTTCGATCGCGATCCGAGCACTCCTGACTCTAGTTCTGGAATTCAGCTCCTGTCCGTCGCTGACGCCAGTCTGGGACTTTCCCTGTGTCTGCTGGTGACGCGATCGTCATCCTGGGAGCTGGATACGGTTTTGTATATATTGTAAACTTTTTTTTTATTACTATTTTCTTAAAGTAGTTTAGTTCTTTTTCTAAACTCGTAAATCTCCTTATCTCTTCCTCTCCTCTCTGAGGAGAGAGGGGGGGGAGGGCCATCTGTCGTTCCGATTGGCCAAACCGGCCAAAACCACGACACTCTCATTCTAAAAAGTAATAAAACCCCAAACCTTTTAATTTCATTGTCTCTTTAGTGTAATTAGTTAATATAGCAACATCACAATGATTTATTCATCTGGAATGTTAATTAGAAAATTCCACATGTTAAATAAAGTCAGAAAGCTTTCTAGAGAATTTATCTATTGGTGGACTAAAACTATTGTTGGTTGACAATATGAGGAAACCTGTTTGCAAAGGTAGTGGAATCCCGCTTCTTTAGTTGGATCTTGTGGTGCGTTGATCTGTAGGAAACTTTCGCTCCTTACTAAGCCATTCTCCTTGGCTGCAGGATGAGGGGGAGCGCTGTCTGGGTCCCAAGTTCTTTACCCACACGTTCAGAGCTTATAGTCAACCTAAGGGTCTCCCTGTCAATATCAACGGTACCCATGTGAATAAGCATCAAAGGGAAATGGTCTTCGAAATGGATGAGCCTCAGCAGTCTCTGCCATGTGCAAGATCTTACTCCTGGGTGAGCAGATCTGTGGGTCAGGTCAGAAGATAGGTAACTCACTCACAGGAGTCATACCTCATGATTGTTACGCATCACTTTTGCTTTGTTAGCACTCTTTGCTTCATTGATCTGGTATGGCCAGCCCAAGTGCCTTCCAAACAGAACTTGTTCCAACTTTCTTGTTGCCAGGGCCGACAATCTGTACCTGGCCGACAACCAAAGTTGTGCAAACATCATCTTTGGCAAAGTGTTTTAGCCCACTTCAGTCCATATTCTAATGTATCCTGAGTTTTTCTTCACAAAGAGATTACATTATTGATTAAATATTTATTACTGAAATAACTTCATAATGTTTATACTATTTTTTATTTCATTTTATATCAGAAAGGAGGCTTCTTGAGAGAAGTTTCGGCTGATCTTTGCCTTTTCATGTAAAAAGCTACCTGAACCGATGAGTAAAACAACTTTTTTGAGGACAGCATTTTTTTTTTAAACTTAGTTGTAAATTTAATGTTTAAAACAGGTATATTTTTTTTAGGATTAATTCTGGAATAATATTTTACATGGGTGGATAGAATTGCTGTGCTACATAGAAATGTTGGATTAGCCTTCTGATGTGTAGCTAGTGTTTGGAGCTATTATGATGTCCCTAGTTAACTCATATTTTGCGTAAGATATTTATTTATCACTAAAATTGTCTCCAATATTTCCAAAAGTTTTACATGTGTAATGAATATATTGTTATAATACGGAAAAAAGACAACCTGATTTTTGAAAATTTTGGATTACTTGTTGGTGTTTAGGAGTTTAGGGGTTTAGGTTTAGGAGTTACCACTTCTTTAATTGAATTTAAATGTTTGTTCGTGATAGAAATGATACCACACTTTTTTATTAATAAATAAAAATGTGGAAATGTATGTTTTATTGAAAAATACTTGTAACTCACTAGGCCGCATTACCATGTTTATTTTGGATCAGCCATTGTCTGTTGGAGAACAACAATCATGTCATGCCAGAAATCCTGTTTCAAGTGATGTTTCACAGTAGTGAATTTTGATGTACTGCTAGCTACATTTACAAAAATAAGAATAATGTTGGAGGGATTATAGGACTTCCCCTATAGAAGTAGTAAAAAGCTGTCAACCATTAAAAAAACTCCAACCAGCCAAACAAAAAACAAGCAAACAAAAAACCCTAGAAATGATACAAAAAGCTAAATAAGCTTAACCAATTCTAATTGGAAGTGAAAAATGCATGTAAAAATCTTAGGGCGAAAAAAAAAAAAAGGAGAAAGTCAGTTGTTCTGAAATCAGAGAAAAGTTCAATGAGTATGAATGTGTTTCAACGATATGGCAGTTAGATTTTCAGAGAAACATTTTTTTTTCTGTATATGCAGTGACAGGTTTGGGTTTTAGATTTAGTATTTAGATTAACTTGCAGCAGAACTTCATTCTTTCAGTTTGAGGTAGCTCATGACTGGAGTTACCTGAAGGATGGAAAATTCTTGGGAGACTTCCCTGGGAAATTATGATGATAAATTTACTTAACTGAAAATGTGTTCATACTGAAATGTATGTATTCTGTCATTGAAAATAGTATATGATTGAGCTTGAGTCTATCAATGTCTATTCTGAAATATATATGAACTGAGCGATTCAGTATGCCTTTGCACTTAGCAGTATCATCTAAACAAAGAGCTCTCTTCTCCCCCCTCTCTCCCCCGCATCATTCTGAGTACAAAATAGAATCATCTTAGCTTCTTTGGCAGTGTTGTAATCCTTTCTCTTTTCTGTTCCTTTAAAGGAAACCAAACTTTATCTTTGAATGCCAGATAAGATCATTAGAGTAACTGAAGAGATCATTTTCTGATAGGAGATAAAGACAACAAATACTACTACTTCAGTGCTCAGTGACTAGGCTGAGCATTACCTGGTTTTAGGTTTTAAATACAAACACAGAATTTCATGACTTGGGTACCCACCTAGGCAGTGATTTTACTGGGTATGCCAATTGGTAATATGCACAAGTGAGATATGGTGACTGAAGCGTGGCAAATCTAATGGAAGAAGTTGACTCTTCATTTATTTTGGTCGGAGAGATGCTATAGAAAGCAAGTATTGATTTGACTAAGAACACACTTCCAATTTTACTACTATAATAGTCACTGAATTTATTAGAACAAACCAATTGGTGAGAGTTTGTGGTCTGGCAGTTTTGCAGGCTCCCATGCAACCCTAGGAAACTAATTTTTAATTTTTTTTTTAAGGCCAGGGAGTTGATTATCTCTTAAGAGGTATAGTACAGCACCTTGCCTTGTGACACTAATGGGGCAAAAAAAATATTTATGTTACGTGAAAACTGCTTGTATTAAAGAAACAGAAGCAAATTCCTGAAGATCCTGGCCATCTTGCTGTAGGTAGCCCTGCTTGAGCAGGGGTTTTGAAGAAGATGACCTCCGGAAGTCCCTTCCAATTGCAACCAATTTGTGATTTTTTTTTTTAAGGGAAAATGTCATGATAACAGTGACAAATCCCCCTCCCCCCTCCTTCCCCTTTTAAAAAACAAAACAAAACACAACAATGCGTCATTTCAAAGGAATCTACTTTGTCTTCAGAGAATGGTCATATCTTTATGCATTTGTCAACTTTCTGTGTTAAAATTAATGTATTGTGACTATATTGTAGTCGCGCTCAGCAGGCATTTCAGTTGTCTTGAGGAATTCATCTTGTATATAACAACACATTGTTAGAGGTAGTGGAGATGTCAAGGTGGTCCTTGCCTGTTTTAATTTGTAAGTTTTAATTTGTACTCTTCCTTATTTTTTTTATCACTGAGTCATATTCTAGAAGTACATAATGTCTGCACAAGCTGCCTGCATAGGAATACACAGAAGTTTGTTTTGCATTTTCCTTTAAGCTCACTAACCTTTATGAAGAATAACAGTAGGAATAAAAAAAAAAAAAAAAAAAAAAAAAAAAAAAAAACAGTTTTCCCAGAAGAAAGCATTTGTGTAAAATTACCTGAGCAAATAAGGGAGTAGCTGGAAGTTGCTTGCACAATCTGTTTCTGGGCTTCCGGAGTTGAATGTGATTGCCACAGTGTATTCTCAGACTGAAAAGATTTAAAACTGGAACAGATAATTGCAGAGGCCAGTTGTGGGCTTTATTAAGGTTGCATTGCAGCTTCATGAATGAAAGGTGCTATGTAATGTAGTGTATGAGACTGCGATGTATAAAGGCTTGGAAGAATTAAAGCCTTTGGTCTGCACTGTATTCTTGGACACTACTGAAGGCATAAAAACCTGATGTAATGCCAAAAAGTGGAGTCCAGAAGCTGTTTGTTATTGATGGACATAAAGGTGTTAAGAAAAAAGTCTCTTGCTTTTGTTCTGTTCTACAGATGAAATTGCAAAAGGTGAGAAGGGGAGAAGGAAAAGATGAAGGGCAGATATTGATGCATCTGACAGTAGCAGAAGATGCTCTTAATGGTTGTTTCTTTCTATCTTCATAGAAACTGCAGACTTCATAGGTCATAAATAGAAAAGAAAGAATAGGAGGGTTAGAGGAGGGGAGGCTGATACCTAGTGATTGATATTCTGCTGTTCATTTAGTGCTTATTCCTGTTTGCTTACACTCAATAGGGATGTACCATACTGTCTGTCCGTATAACAAGGCATTCTGTAACCAGAAGATTTGGCACAACAGGTATATGTTTTGTTCCTAAAATTTGCAGTCTGCCTGACTGTAATAGTGCCCGGTAGGCTTCTGGAATTAACCTTGGCTTATTTATATGGTGACCTGCTTCAAGAGAAATTCATTGCTATTTTCTTTTTTTGTCAGATATGAGAGAATTTAAAATCTAATGGCTTACACATAGTAGATAACAGGAGGTTAGTTAATTCATCAATCAGAAAATGAATTTAAAACATAAACAGAGTTACAGTGGAAAGAGTTAATATTTTTACCTTATTAGTTAACATACCATCAATTTTTATAGGTAGAAGCAGGTACATAATACAAGCACATGCGTGATATATCTGCATATGCAATACATCTCAAATTATACAGCTATTGGCAGTTTAAACCTAGCCAATGACAATTCCTATATGATTACAGTTTCACGCTGATTTTTTCTAATTCTCTTGTCAGGAGAAATGGAATCAGTTTTATAATTCAGTGAAATAGGAACCTCAATATAAATATACATAGTGTGTTGGCGTTCCCTAATGGCATATATTTGAAAAATAAAGGTTAATTCTTACAGAACAAAAAATGGATTGTGGGACGAGTGATGGAAAGAGGCTATCATCTTCTCCCTTATTTTTCCCCCCACTTTCAATTGTTTACAATCAATAAGCCCAAACTAAGCAAACCCTCAGGAGTACTTGTATTCACAAATCCTCAGTGCCATTTGAAAGAAAATGCAAGCTAAATGACAAACAGATATACCCCAAATTGCAAAGGATACACTTGTAATCGGTAGTATGTTTGAGAATGGTAGGCTAAAAGATGGTTAGGTCTTTCATAGATTTTCATGGTTTTTTTTGTACAGAGGGTAAAAATGGAATTAAGTAAAAGGTGTGAATTGGGTGCTGACTAGTAATTACATTATTCCTACTCATAGTATATTGGTTTAGTTTGGGGGGGGAAAAAAACTCTGAATGTGTTTAAATGTATAGAGGTGAAAATTGTTTTGGAAATACAGTGCGTAGTTGTGAACTTGGAATTATTTGTAAAATTTGGTAATATGAGTAATAAAATAAAAATGAGTCAAAACTCTGGAAATAAGTGTTTTGATGCCCTTGTGGAAGAGGCTGTCAAAAATGAATAACAAAATATAAACCTTAAAAATCAAAAGCTAACTTTAGCATTTTCTGAGTTACACTAAAAATCAGTCATTAAAAATCTACATTGTTTATTTGCGATTATCTCATGCTGAAATGTTGCATTGTCTTTGCATAATAACTTAATCATAATATTAAACAAGATGGAAAAACTGAAGAGAAATTGTTGAAGAGCTCAACATTCTTTCAAATCTTAGTGATTTTTTTGATAGTGTTAGTGATTTAGAGTAGTTATAAGTCGGAGAATTAATCTCACCACTCTAGAAACTCACCCATGCACTGACAATTTCCCATTAGAATTCCCATTTGAATGGAGTAAGCTACAAAATAAATAGAACAAAAAAATTGCTATCATACTTTTTTTAATTAAGAGACTGACTTTGAATTATGTTAGTTTCTATCTTAAAAATGTTTTACACCATTGTGCAAGCATCCTACAAAAAAAATCTAAATTACTTAATTTAAGTGTCTTAAATTTCCTAACAACATGTAGACTTTCAGGTCCTCTAAATAAGACATTAGATGAGATCAGTTGACTGACATTAATCACAGATTATTGTGTAATTTTTATTAGATCCTTTTGTTGATTACTTTGCTTTGAACTAATCTGGTTGGGTCTATAATTGCTTTTTCAGATGTTAGTGTTCTGCAGTCCCATGGAACTTTCCAGTATCCAGTATTGGAAATCAATATTAAGCGTAAAGAGGCGGCCTTAACTACTTCTTTTAAATGTCCATATTGTGAGTTATCCAGATATGATGATGGTGAAACAGCCACTACAAAACAACTTCCTGAACATCCATTTTTTTAGAAAATATATTACTGCTGTCGTTATCACGCTTTGACTCCACTACCTATTCTAGATTTTTCCCAGTGATAATTTTACGAAAACACTTCTGTGTGATTAATGACGGTTCTATGAGAGTGAATAACCATTCCATATTTTTTTTTAGCATTTTGTAAATTATTTTTATTTAAACTAAATTGCTCTGGTATGGGACAAAACTGCATAAAATGTAATGCAACTGAAGTATATGTTGTTATTTTCTGGGAATGATGCTACAGTTTTGTGGTTTAATGTCAATAGGCAACTAAGCCCCATACAACCACTTGCTCATTTTCCCCCCCAGCAGGATGAGGGGGGAGAATCAGAAGGGCAAAGGTGAGAAAACTTGTGGGTCGAGATAAAGACAGTGTAATAGGTAAAATAAAAGCCACACATGAAGCAAAGCAAACCAAGGAATTCATTCACTAATTCCCGTTGTCAGGCAGGTGTTCAGCCATCTCCAGGAAAGCAGGGCTCCATCAGATGTAATGGTTGCTTGGGAAGACAAACGCCATAACTCCAAATGTCCCCTGCATCCTCCTTCTTCCCCCAGCTTTCTATGCTGAGCGTGATGTCATATGATATGGGATATCCCTTTGGTCAGCGTGGTTCAGCTCCTCCCAGCTTCTTATGAACCTCCAGATTATTCACTGGTGGGACAGTCTGAGAAACTTGACTCTGTGTAAGTACTCCTCAGCAATGGCTAATACAGAGTACATTGATGAAACACTTATGTATAAATATCTTAAGCAGCTGATAAATGTGGAAAGAGCTGATAGTGACCTTGCAATATGTATCTTCTGGGCAATTATGTTAACACTTGTGCTTATAACATTTTCCTAGTGTTTTTATTGATACTTTCCATGTAAAATGAAAATTAAATACATGTAGCTCAGCTAGGATATTCTGTAAAACTCCAACATAACATTTCACAACCCAACTGAATATATATACATTGCTTTTTCTCTTAACTTCCATTTCCCAAAATACATGTTTTGTAGCCTTTTCTAACCTTAAATTATATATTTTTATTTGATAGTCACATGCATTATACGTGTACAAATTGCGTTGCTCCAACTTTTGATGCAAAAGACAATACAAAAGACACGAGTCTGTTAATTATTTTTTTTATGGAAGTCATTACAACTTTGTGTAAATTGGACATTATATAGTTTGATAAAATATTATTTTTAATATTTTCAGATTGTATCAGAATTCACTATTATACAAAATTGTTGATAAATGATTATGTTTTTTTAATGAGTGAGAAGTCATCTCAAGCTATCTTTGCACAGCTTCTTTAAACCATTTTTTTTTTCCATCAGGTGGATCATGATGAAACTATTACATTTCTTCCAAAATAAATTCAAGTTTTGATCTCTTTGTTCTGTGATATCTGTTTTTACTTAGTCTATCCTCAAAACTAAGGACTAATGTGTGGCTGAACCATGAATTAACACCTACCACCCATCCTTACTCTCGTATTCTAGTAAGTAGTACAGTCATCTAATACTATCAAGCCAGGCTGTTCAATTCTGTTGTAAAATATGAGCATTGGGAGGCTACAGAGGAGAGGAAAATATGAGATCTCTTTATGTCCTATTGAATCTAAGTCATTATTGTCTTTTCCATCAGGACTATGTGTATTTTTATAATCCAGATTATTTCAAAATTTGATAGTGGTAATGTGTTTTTGTTGTCAGTATTCCATATATGTAAGTCTGATTAATCATCCCCTGACATACTATAGAACCTTTTAGGACTTCTAATATGGGTCAGCATGATTTCTTCTGATAGATAAATGGGCTACTTGTGCTACTTAGACACAAGAGATTTATGGTACTAATAGCAAAGCATTTCATAAAAACATCAGTCCCTGTATGACTGGTATAGTACACAAGAAAATAACTCTTATGAGAAGGTTTTCTCAAAGTCCCGTGTGAAATCTTCAGTTAAGAACACTTGCTTCTTGTGTAAAAATGGAAAAATGGAGTTTAAATTGCTGAAGCTGCTGAAATTCTTTGTATAATTCCTTATAAATTTGGCTTTATTAGATAACTTCCAGTTCTGCAGCTGTGTTTGCAGTTTCTTAACTTTCAGCGTGTCAAGTATGTCTGTCAAGCCAATTCAAGGAGTTCAACCTTAAGCCTATAAGCCCTTGAAGTGAAAGTTACTTAGAGTAAAGCTTTGGTTACCTTGCTAAACTGTCTTTCATTCTGCAACTGGTCAGTTATATGCCAGCTGTAGCAATGTATTTCTGTTGCAGAGTTGTTCCTTGTCTATATTTGGCCAATTAAAATTAGTATCATGTTATCGAGTGCATCATATGAATCAAGGATGCTGGCACAGAACAATTGGACAGGCTGGAGAGTTGGGC
>VYZM01020551.1:0-11993 GCA_013398915.1 Dromas ardeola
GTGATTCTGTGATTCTGTAACTAAATTATGTGTGATACCTTTTCTGTTTGCTTTTCTTTGGTATGTTGTTAGGAAATGGGCGAATTTCAGGAATGTAGTTTTTAATTTTCACTAGTATGGTGGGTAAACCGATAGCCTTTGCAGAAATATGGAGTAACATTCTGGGGATAAGACCAGATCACACTGACTGACACACAAAGAAATTGTCTCTTTAGAAAACACAAACCTTTAGAACTACAGAACTGCGAGTGCTTTAAAAAAAAAAATCATAGAATCATAGAATTGCCTTGGTTGGAAAGGACCTTTCAGATCATCTAGTCCAACCATCAACCTAAGTCTGACAAAAATGATCACTAAATCATATCTGTAAGCACTGTGTCTACTCGTTTTTTAAATACCTCCAGGGACGGTGCCTCAACCACTTCCCTGGGCAGCCTGTTCCAATGCTTAATAACCCTTTCAGTGTAAAAATTGTTCCTAATATCCAGTCTAAACCTCCCCTGGCGCAACTTGAGGCCATTTCCTCTTGTCCTGTCGCCTGTTACTTGGGAGAAGAGACCGACCCCCACCTCGCTACAACCTCTTTCAGGTAGTTGTAGAGAGCGATAAGGTCTCCCCTCAGCCTCCTTTTCTCCAGGCTAAACACCACCAGTTCCCTCAGCCGCTCCTCATAAGACTTATTCTCCAGACCCCTCACCAGCTTTGTTGCCCTTCTCTGGACCCGCTCTAGCACCTCGATGTCTTTTTTGTGGTGAGGGGCCCAAAACTGGACATATTACTCGAGGTGTGGCCTCACCAGTGCTGAGTACAGGGGGACGGTCACTTCCCTAGTCCTACTCACCACACTGTTCAGTCTAGCCCTGCGCTGAGGCAGGGTCAAATACTCCCAAACCACCCTGGCACATGCACATCCTACCTTCTCAAAAACTTACCATGAAAGAAGCTCCTCTGGCTCCCCAGTTGGTCTTTGCTGGTGTTTCACCATTATAACAGAGATTCAGAACATGGTTGTGTTATTTTTATAGTAGGGACAAATTTGCACTGCCATGACAATGTAAAGGATTGCCTAAGTGAGTTTTACATTAGGTTTAACTTAAACTTTAGGACCTTTTTATATTGCTGGAGCAATATGAAGGGCCCACTAATGTAACTGAAAACAATGCTCTCAGTTTCTGATGATCTTTCTGTGGCCGTAGATTAGGAAAACTCCCTAGGACAATGATGGCATTGGCTGTGTAAAGAAAAGTAGATCATACACTTCATCTCTTCTCTGATAGTGTTGTACAGTGCCAAAATTTGAATTGTCTGGAAGCAATAAAAATAACTGCATTGATAACAAGAGAGGGTGCAAAATTGTGAAACCATCTGTCACATATTTTAACACATATATAGTAGACTTTTGATGTAATTTAATATTTTTTCCCATGCTTTGTGTATTCCATCTTCCTCAGTTTAGCATTGAAAGAGAGCTTTCAGATACACCTATGTCACCACCCTGTGTGGTACATCTCGTGTCCAGATTAAGCTGTACAAGATAGCCCACAAGGTAAGCCTGCAACTCTCATCATCTGCATTTCTGCCTACTCTCTCAAAAAGAGCAAAACCCTGCAGGAGACAACAGATTGCATTCCCTCTCTCTTTTGCTGAAAACAGTACAGCTCTTTTCCATTTCTTTCCCTACTTGAAATCACCTGTTGATCTCCAGACAGCTCCAGGCCTGCATCTCACGCGTTTGCAGAGCAGCCCTGCAGCTTCCCCTCCTCCATGACCCCATATGCTGGAAGCAGCTGGTCGGTCTGATCTGTGATCTATTAACCAGCTGCATTTGGCACACAGAGTTGTGGAGGAGAGGAGAGAGGCTGCAGGTGAGGGTGTGCCTCTGAGTGTGGCCTCAAGCTGAAAGAAAGGCGCGCTCTTCAGCTGCAGCACAATACTGGGTGGCCTCTGCTTGCACGTGACTTGCACGCAGTGTCTCTCACTCAACGCAGCAGCGAAAGCTGAGGGGCCTGAAAATCTGTTTTGCTGTATGATGTGCCATAATTGACAGGAAGATATCTGTTCTTCTAGAATACCTATTTTTAAGGATGTTTTCTTGCTCTGTGAATTGAATAAACCAGTTTTTCAATCTGATACAGGCCCCACCCTGCCTAACCCTGGCTAGTTAACCTGTAACAGATTGCAAAACTGGTTTGAGTCACACAGTGAAGAAAGAGACGAAAATTAGGTTTTTAATAGTTTAACTCTCCTCCTCACCAATAACATAAGCCATCAGCTCTTAATAGTGGTGCTTTAGAAGAAGCATAGCACGTGTCGCCCATTCATTCCTTTGCCACACTGTAATAGCTGCTTTCATGGTTTTGGAGATTAAAAACTATGTAGGCAGGAGTAAAAGTCCCTTCCCAGTGCTGCAGCCTGGATGCCTAATTCATGTTCTGTGTGTAAGATTCCCATATATGCCATGAAGAGCTCTGACATAACTGAGCAGCCATAATTCAGCTGATATGCGTTGCCTTGCTAAGCCACTGTAACTGGCTTGTGTGTCTGAGCCAATGCTGGAATGAAATGTAGGTAAATATCTCACCCCCTTCAAACCTAGGCAGCACAACAAACCCATTTCTCAAACAAACAGTTTTTACTTAACTGTTTTCCACTGGCCTGAATTCATAAGACACCTACAGGATAGACAACAGTCACCTAGAGAAAACAGAACAAAAAGGTACGGACAATATTTTATACATGTAGGATGTTAATATTGATATGTTACTAAAATAACTTGATCCCACGCAAGTTTATTTTCCCCATGGTTTTGCTATAATGCATGGTCAGGATCATGCATGCCTAGCCTACTGATATAAAATGGAAAGTCAATGAACGCTCCTTCTAAGCAAGTGGTTCTTCCAACCAGCTTTAGTTTTCCCAATCACTCTGGCCCATTTTCAACCTTTAATTCTCTTATTGCAAAAGAGAACAGAGTGAGCAGGAGTTATAATGCAGTGATACCTTAATGGCTAATTCCAGTCCAGATGTAGCGAACAAATAAATTTTGCCCAGGCTACACCAAAGCCACAAAACTAATGAAGCCCACTTACCTATTTGAGAAGGTATACT
Source organism: Dromas ardeola (assembly GCA_013398915.1). Taxonomy (NCBI): domain Eukaryota; kingdom Metazoa; phylum Chordata; class Aves; order Charadriiformes; family Dromadidae; genus Dromas; species Dromas ardeola. The sequence continues at coordinate 3,109 of VYZM01020551.1, forward strand.
GGTGACCATGCTTGTGGTCTCATGGAATGGAGACATTATGTGTCCTTTCAGTTCCCCGTTTGGAGGACTGCCTCCACTAATGGCTCATCCAGAAAAGCTGGAACAGACCACTGCTTTCTTCTGCAAGGTGCACAGTAAAATGCTGGGGTCACCTGTGCCAGTACGGGGAAAACATTTTAAAAAGGAAGGAAGGAAGGAAAAGACAATATAATAAACAAAACTTCTTGCATTGAGTTTTTGTTCAGGTAGGTTTTTTTGTGCAAATGGTATGACCCCAATGAGCAGACGGTTCGTAGAGCTTTTCTGTGCTGAGGGGCTGGCAGGTGTTGGTGTACTAGCAGAATTCAGCCCTGTACCACTACTCTTTGCTGGTATGGACAAGGTTAAATGAAGAAACATTGCCCAAGGAAGGGGTTACAGGCTTCTAATTTTGTCTAACCACTACCCAATGTTTCTTCTTTACTTGCCGTCAGCAGTTAGAAGTGACTCAAAAGCTTTCTACCTGCCTATAACTACATATATAAGGCCATTATTATTAAGAAATCAAACTACATCCCTTTGTATGTGCTTGGAAGGAGTTTAGCATTGCTGAATGCTCTACTGCAGCTAAGAACTCAGCTGTTCAGAGTTTCAGTTCTGAAACTTCGGAAGCTGACTTGTAGACAAGTTGGGAGGTTGGTTCTTCAACTGTACCAGAAACCAAAAAGTTGCAAGAACTAACAGAGCTGGGGAGAGGATTTTTGTATGTAAATAAGAAAGAAAAAAGAACTACCGGAGGGCAGTGTGGTAGATGTGTTTGCATTAGGAAAGTGTGATGTGCTGGAGGCGTGAAGAACAGTTACAAAAATTGGATGGTACTGAGTTCTGCTGTTACCTTAGCTACTGTGAGGATTGCTTTGACTTCCCATAACAATTTTCAGTTGGTAAAAAGGAAGTACTAATGCTTAGGGCACAGGGGTGGTGTGAGGATCAACTGCTTAGTGTTTATAAAGTGCTTTGAAAATGATAAATGTTATGTAAATCAGGAAATGCTGACAGACATCATCCATCTGGGACTGATTGTGAAAAATAACAAATTAACTAATTTCTTCAGGATCTAGAGGGTAAAAGAAGCACATAAAACATACAAGGCTGTGCAGGTGGTAGAGTAACTGCACTTGTGAGGTCACCTAAGATGAAATCATATGTGAAATGAGGTCAGGATTCTCTTTATGTTTATGATAAGCATTTGTCCATTACATCACCTCATTGTTTGACACACTTCTACCCAACTGTTTAATGACCACTTACAGGACCTGTGATTCACAGTTCCTTATGTATCCCACTTACCTGTGACACCCACTGTGGGCAGAGCACTTTGCTCTGTGTGCTGTGTGGCACACAGCCCTGACTCCTGAACTTTCACCGACTGGTGTGACTTGCTGTCATCCCTGTCTTCCTTCTGCCAAAACCTGTGCATTAAGACTGTACAGCTATTCCCCCACCTTTGGGTCGCATTGCTCTTCCTGCAGGATACCTGTTTGAGATGGTCCCTCATTTCCATGGCAATGTGTCCTGACTGCCTCTCTACGGGATGTAATGCATCATGAGCATATGAGCAGAAAAGCTAGAACAAAGAGAGCATTTGTAATCAGGATTAAGCTTCACAGCAGCCAGTCCATCCACTGGAGCTCGCAGAGCTGCAAAACTCTGAATTTTAAGAGCATTAAACAGTTGTTTTAATTTCAAGTAGGTAACACTGTCAGTTCATTTACTGTTTGTCATTACTGGAACATGACAGAAAAAGCAGTGAGAGAACAGACAGTCCAATATTAAAACTAAAGGTGGGGATCCTATTCTGATAGACTAGAGTACCAGCAAACCTCAGTGGCTCCTATATCTTCAGATGACTTTTCTTTCTCCCGTTTCCAAAATTGCCTTCCTAAATATTGTCTAGATGAAAAATATTTGTGGTTCCCCCTGGGAAAGATGAGGAAAGGTCGGGATTTACATGGTGATATTTATTACTACAAATTCTGTAATGGCCATTCCAGAAACTTGATTCAGTAGTTCTCATCCCCGAGAACTGAGTCCGTCTAACTACATACCCATACACCGTTATGATTTCCCAGCAGCTTTAGGTAATTTTTTTCTTCTTTCATTACCCAACCAACTGCAAATTACTCTTTGTAATTTTCCTACCAAAAAGCCATGTAAGCCTGGCCTTCAAGGATTAGGCGCAGTAAGGAGTGCATTACCTCTCTTTAGATTTCCTTTTATACTCATTTGAACATCCGAATAGTCAAGTTTAACAGGAAACAGCAATATATTTTTCTAAGAGTCCCTTTCCTTTGCCTCTACTCTCCTGCTTCCCCCCTTCAAAAGTAGAAAGACTGAGTCCTGCTACGTTTGAATTGCCTCAGAAATAGTGCTGTGCTCTTTCAGCTTCCCAGTTCTGTCCTGAACAAACCCTGAGCTTTGCAGGTGGCTGGAAGAATTTTCTATATTATACCAGAAGCATATGCACTGAGAAAATAATGAGGCAAGAGGAACTCAGGTACTTTTTGCAGGTCTCTTTATGCAGATGGCATAGAAGAAAGTGTGACAAGAGGATGTATCTCTTCTGACTTTTTCCTTTTTTAGCAACATCACCCTTAACACCTCTGCAGGATTCTGGCTTTTTCACTTTGGTTTTCTCCCAATTCTATTTACCATGTGTGGTTCTACCTACATTATGAATGGAGAAATGGAAAAATCCACGTAAAATAAGGGTAACTATATTCTAGTTGGGCCTTCAGTGTGCAGTCTGTCCTACCTGTCTTGATCACATACTGGATATCCCTTCCACTTCAGATGAAGTTAGGTTTTGCATTTGTCAGAACTTCCAATGATACTTTGGACTCTGTATGGATAAGAAGCATTAAACAATTCTCCCTTGTCTGGGACAGTTTGTTTTCATTTTAGACACTGTCACTCGTGGTTCACTGGTTTTGGTATCCTTTCCCAACATCTGGCAAATTCTCCCTTAGCACGTGGCTTTCCAGGGATTAGGTGAAGCAGCAGCCAGGGGAACCAATGTATGCAGCTCCATGTCACACAAGTGCGTGCTTACGCCCAAAGCTGTTTATAAGCAGACAGGTCCAAATGTTGCACTGATTTACACCTTGTGCAGTCTCAGCAAAATCAATTGTGAAAGTGGAATTTGTTTTATTGCAGAAGGAGTTGCTATCTCTGGTGAAACTGCCTGGCACTTTCTCTAGTGTAACTCCATTTCTGGTGTTACAATGGCATAACAACTCCAATGTTTGCTGCTGCTCTTTGAAATTTGGCTGTCAGGTTGGTTAATGACTTTACCGTCCCACAACATACTTCTTTCCATACAAATGCTGTGGACAGATGCCCAGGCCAGGCCTAGCAGGGAGCCAGGTCTGTGGGACCCATTCCCTTTGTGGTGGTGGCAAGATGGCCATGGGCTGATTTGGAAGCAGCAGCATTACAGGGGACAAAGGCGAGGCCTGCCCGTGAAAGGACATGCCACAGCTCAGAGGTGGAGGCAGGCAGCGGAGAGCCAGCCCGGCTGCCACAGGGGTGTGCTGGGACAAACTGACACTAGGAATGGTGTTTGTATGTCCTTTTTGGTGACTGGAAAAGGCCTACTTAGAAAGAATTCATTTGGGAAAGAAGGAAGTCTGGCCCCTGCCTCTCCCTGTAAAAGTTACCAGTGGAGTCATTTTGGTGAGAGAAATGAATGCTTGAGAATGGTCCCGTACAACAAATCTCACAGCAGATGCTGCTTTTAAGTGCTTTGAAATATTCCTTGAATGCGGACTTTTGAGCATGATTCAAAGGAAGTCTCTAACGGTACTTAGGTGGTTAAGATAAACAATAAGGTGTCTTTTATTATTATGTTATTGTTATTTTTATTGCTAAAAGCCATTGAAATCAAAGGAAATTAGGCACTTAGGTACTGAAGAGGATTAAATATACCTACACCTAACTTCAAGCATCTAAATACGATTAGAAATTTGGAACAAAGTGAAGGAAGGGAACAAAATATGCCATTTGCATATTAAGCAGGCTGAGAAGTGCTCAGAAACCTGAAATTCTGATGAATCAAAGAAAAGAGTTTCTTTGGGAATTTGAATGGGAATTTTTTTCTCCTTTTTTCCCCCAGCAGAAAATGATGGTAACACAACAAAATTTGTAGTGCGAAATATTTTTTAAAAGCCCAACCACCCAAGTGGTTTTCACAGTAATTTGTTTCAATCACTGGTGCTAAGAATTATTGCTATCAGTAGAAGGAATAGGCTGCTGTGCTTGCATTGTTTGCTCTAAAGCAGGACAAGAGCCATACCATTTTGATGTTAGTGATTTCATCAATGGGAGAAATACACAGCCCTGGACCCTGGTCGTGTAATTTTAAAAAGCTCTCAGTTCACCTTTAGAAGTAAGGAACCACAATTGTCTGAAATTATATATTTCCATTTTCTGTACTATTTTAACTCAGTTGGGCTCTGAGGCCATGGTTCATGTCCTGGCTTCCCCTTGACTCAATTATTGTAATTCATTATTAAACTGTTATTTGTTTTCATTCTTTACACTGTCTGCTGCTTTACAAAGCTCAGCAGCTACATTTATAATATGGAGAGCTCTGTTCCATTACATTACAGCTTCCCCAAGTATTTTTGTTGGCATGTTCAACAACACATTGATTTGGGTATTTAATTCTTTGCACACTACAGATTAACCCTAATCTACTACTGCTTTTAAGCATTTCCTGAGATTAGCGGTTTTCCTAATCTGAACTGCAATTCAAATACTAAGTTTAAAACTCTTTCAGTGCTTGTAACCAAAACACTGAATCCAAGTATTTTGAGCTTTGAGGTTCATTCCAAGCCCAAAATGGGCTCTGGATCTAGAATTTGCAAAGTCCATCTTGTTTTCGTCTGCCAATACTCTCTAGGCAGATGAGAGTTTACTTATTCCTAGAATAAACTAGGAATTCTGTTAACCCAGTATCTTTGGGTACCATTTCATCTCTTGAAGACTTAAAAGCATCATCTGTCTTTGGGTGGCTGGGATGAAACATATAAATTATGTGCCCTGTACCTGACATAGCTAATGGCAAAGGGGAAGGGAACTACAACTCTTCCATTAGGCTCCCTAATGCCCCCTATTATCAATGGTATCATTAATGATGACAAAAGTGGTTCCTATATGTAAACCACAATCCACCCTCCACCTTATCTTTATGTTCACACTTGCCTCTGTCCCAGTCTCAATAGTACTTGCACTCAAAATATTTCACAGACAAATGCAAGACTCGATAGTACTACAGACCTTTATTCTCTAATAGTGTATTCTTTTGCTGGTTCTTTCTATCCTTCCTTACCTTACTCCTTTCGTTGTTAAGCAAATTCCCTTTCCTCACTGCCATCTTCTGTTTCTACAGCTTCCTGGTTTTCTTCTCATAAACTGCAGTCTCCCTTGCCCTACCAGATGATTTCCCTTCAGCTGTTCTTTCTGCCCCATCGATTCCTTTTCTTCTGCAGGTTTCCCTTTCTCCATTTTTATCCCCCTTTTTTAACTTCCCTTTTATTCTTCCTGCCTTCATTCTATAATCACAAATATTTCCCTTGCTGTTCCTTGTCACCTCTTTTCTGTGTCTCTTGTCTTTCCCCAGTCTCTCTCCCTGAAGTCTTTCTGTTGGTGTCTGTCTCTTGAACCTCATTCTTTCTTTTTCTTAATATATTTTCCCATATTCCTTACTTGCATGTCTCCTTTCTAGCTGAGGCAAGCATTTGTCCCCAGGAAATGCCCCTGTCTGGGCTTGTCCCAATGTCCCTTTGTTTTTGTCAGCTTTTGTAATTCGCAGCACACCTGTGTGCCTGAAGAAGCCATCCATCAATAAACATGGGGTAGGCAGTTCATCAGAGCAAGTTCTCTGTGTATGAATGTGCCTCCAATGTACCTTCCTTCTTCATCTACAGGGCCTCCAAAGAAGCTTACCCTTGCAGGAAGACAATGGCTGGATTAACAGGCTGGATGATACTGACGTCATCTTTCTTCATCCTCACCTTCTGTCAAAATGCACAGACCTCTCTCTCTCCAGTACACGTTTTTTTTTTTCTGTCAGAAAATCACTGGGATTCCAGGTATGTATTTTTTGAAGTGACTGCCAATATGGTATGGCATAACATGGCATGACACAACATAATAACAAGACAACCTACAGGACAGAGGAGCCAAGAGGCCAGAAAGTTAAATACTTGTCAAAATTTCTCTACCTCAGTGTTCAGAGGCTATTGGTTTTATCTGGAGCTTGCTGGCCCACAGACCTATGCTCAGCAAGTGTATGATATAGTCACCATACTAGTTTGCTGTTCATCTTGGCCTCCGTTTTGGTAGTTTAATTGGTATAGTTGCCTGTGAGCAAGATATTGTCAGAACTCAGCCTTGAGTTGGAAACTGTGGATTGTGGATGAACTTTTCCATTGTGCTAATGGAAGACCTCCAGTCCTCCCCAAGCATTTGTTTTGAGACCTCACTGCCTGCGAAGAACACTAATGTCCAAAGTTTCAGAACCTGAGAAATAATCAGAATTTTGTGAGCTTTCCTGGCTGCTCGCAGTTAACAGAAAAACGCACAGGCGTCAGGTAAATTTAATTATTCTTCTTGAAAGAGTTCTGCATGACAAAAGAGCTACCGAGCGGTCTGTCTGCAGATATGGGGAAACAGCTACAACCTGGTTTAAGTTTGATTCATATTCATCCACAACCATGGGTGTAGAAATAAACCCCTTTTTTTCTTTTCTACTGGGAGGACCTAATCCTGCAAATTTTTCATTTCTGGAGCTGCTATAGGTAAGAAGTTTTCAAACTCTACTTATCCATTGTCCAGAAATTTGCTATTCTCCCTCCATGTATACAGAGCTATGATACCTTTTTGGGCCCTGCACAGGCATAGAAGTTAGAGTCAGTGTTCTTGGTACTTCCTCTGCAAGCCTTATGGGAAAAAATAAATCCCATTAATTTAAAGTTGTTTCACATTTCTGTGCATGAAGGGAACACAGTGGAGGGAGTGCAGGTCTAGTGATTAAAAAATCTATGGTATAAGGGTTAGGGTGCAATGTTTTTTCCCGTTTTTCTGTTCTGGCTTTGGAAAAGGGTTGGTAAACTTTGGGTACACTAAAGAGACTGTGGCTTTCGTATAGGCATCTGCAAAGTGACTGAATTTTACAAATTGTGTAGGCACTTAGTCACTTATTAGACCATATTACTGGAGCTATTTGGAAAGGAAGAAGGGAAGAGAAAAGAAATTCTCTGTGTGTGTGAGAGAGAGAGAGAGACAGCGCGGGGGTTCCTTGTAGCCTGCTTTGGGGAAGAAGTTTTTCAGCCAGTCTGGAATGCCGTGGGGAAAAAAATATCCTAAAATATGTACATTTTTGCATTCTCCCAATCCTTTCACCAACACCTGCTCAAACTTCAGCTCTATTTGATATTGTTACTTGTTGCATGCTGTTTCTGTAGGGTTGGATTTTAGTAGATTTCAGTCAGTATCATTTGTGTGATTGCATCTTCTGCTTGCACTGTCTGTCATACACACTCTGTGCCTGGTCCACAAAGGTAAAAAACAGGCACAGACTCTGTGTGAACTGCAACGTGAGCTTTAAGGGACTCTTTTTCAAGAGGCTCCTGGGTCAGTCACAGGCTAAAATGGTGGCTGTTGTCAGCATGGCTGTCTTACAAGATCGGTACTGGGAAAGCACCAGGACGAGCACGTTTCTGGTAGTCACAGAGAGAAGTGCCCGGCCTCTTTTCTTACTGTCATACACAAGTAATATACAGGGCATTTATTGTGAATTCCACCAGCACAGCAAGTCATGAAGTTACATGTGATATGAGCATGTTAATGCTGTCTGATGACATCAACATGTAGTTCTTCTGAGGCTGTAATGTGATTTTCCTGACATCTCCAAAAGTGGTAGTCCTGCTGGGCAAACTTTCAACGGTAGATAGAAAAGTATGTTTGCACATCAAAATAGGCAATTTATTTCACAAACAGGCACTGAGGTGTCCAGTTATCCATTCTGCTTATGCAAATACAAATTTTCACAAGCACAACAGCTGTGCCTGCCCTGTGATTATTTCCATAAGGTAGCAGATTGTTAACCAAAGGAGATATGCCTTATGATAATGCTTATGGAGCATTTCTGGGGGATGGGTTGCGCCAGTCCAAGAAGGGTAAAGATAGTCACTTAGGCTCACAACTGGAGTGGTGCAAAACTTGCATTGTGAAATCTGAAGCTGGTGCCAGGTTTGTGAGAAAGGTTGTGACCTGGATTCAGGGTGAAGACTGTGGCCTCCTGGGCCGTACTATGTCCACGTTGATTTCGGGTGTGACATATACAAAGCCTTTCTGCTCAACCCCTGTTCCATAACTCTGTTGGGCCCTGGGGTGCCGCGGGTGGCCCCCTGGGCACAGGCTGCATTTCTTAGGGACTGGCAGAGGGGGCTTGCACAGGGCTCTGCAGTGCACCCGGGGGTTGGATGTGTGTGGGGGTGAACTGGGTTCCCCAGGGAAGCCTCCCCATCCACCAGGGCCCAGCCAGCTCCTGTGGCCCACGACAGACCCCGATGGCGACCCCACACTTTGCAGCTCTCTTGCAAAGCACTGCAGCCCCCGCTGCCGACCCCTGTTGCAAGCTCTTAGCGAAGCGTTGCGGGACCCCCGTTGCGCGGCGCGGCAGACGCCCACCCGCCAGCCGGGTGGCCCCGCGGCGGGGCAGCACAGCGCGGTGCCCCGGACTCCCCTTCCCGCTCCCCTCCCGCCGGGCCCCCTCCCGCGGGCTCCCCTATGAGGTCAGCGCGGCGCGGAGGCCCCGCCCGCCGCCCCGCCCGCCCGCG
>VYZM01020551.1:12382-26578 GCA_013398915.1 Dromas ardeola
CGGGGGCAGGCGTGAGAGGGGCCGCGGCAGGGGGAGAAGTTGTTTCCCGCGGAGTTTCTGCCGCTGCGGGGCCGCGGCCGGAGCTGCAACAGGCGGCTGTTGCCCGCCCCGCGCCGCTCCGCTCCCCCTCGCCGCCGCCGCTGCTCGCACTTAGTTGCCTGAGTCACTGCTCTGCAGCCGGGCGCGCACACACAGGCGCGCACACACACACACACACACTCTCACACTCTCGCTCTCTCTCTCACACACACACGCGCGCGCACCGATCCTTGGCATTTTTCACATTTTTTTCCACGGGGAAGCAAGAAGTTAGGAGCAGCCCCGGGCTGGCCGCAGGCGCTCGCAGCCCTCAGGAGCGATCCCCCGGCGGTGCGGGCTGCCGAGCGGCCCGGCCTGCCTCGGAGCTCTGCTCGGTGCGCTGCCCCGAGTTTTGCTTTCCTTCCCCCTTTTATTTTTCCTTTAAAAGATGAAAGAAGGAATGTCCTTTTTCGCTGCTTCTTCTCCTTCTCCAGAGCTGCTGCTGCCGCTGCTGCTGGTTAATTGCACATTCAAGTGGAAAATTTTCGGGAGTCAGCAGAAACATTGTATCCAAAAAAGACAAAGTCGCAGTTACAACAACACCGAGGAGATTGTCCCTGGAAAACTTCCTTTCGGTAGGAACCATAGGGTTTGTTTTTGTGGTTCTTTTTTTTTTTTAATTTATCCGTAACGTTTTAAAGAGATCTATTCTACAGATGTCCACAGTGCTGATGCGGAGGGCCGGTGGCAGCCTTTGTTCACAGAAGGAGCGTTTTCAAAGGAAGTGCACTTCTAAGGGGGAGGGAAAAAGTTATACAGTACGGCTTTTGTAACAAAATTAAAACAAAGCGGCCCCCTCCAAACAACTAAACAAAAACAACGAGGACAAATAAAGAGGGGGGAGGGGGGGTATCTCTCTATTTTTACCAAGTAAAAAAGTTTGCGCTCCTACCTCAGTTGAACATAATACTAGTCATGATTTTTCTTCTCTTGAAATCTGTTTTAAGTTGAATGGTGTTACAGTATAAAAATATTTATGAAACAATGAAATACCAGCCACCCATGTTTCTCGGGAGAGTTGTTAACTTATTAGAAACAAGTGCCTGCTTTTGATATGAAGAAATGAAAAGTGACCTCCAGAAGTGCTGGAAAGTTAGGGAGCAGTTCTGCTCTACGCTTTCTGAATGTAAATGGCTCCCAGTATTTTTTAACTGTACGCTGTTGAACACCATCTGGGAAAGAAAGGCCAAGAAACATCAGATTGTACTGGCATTTTCTGACGTAAAATGATATATATAAGAAATGTAAGCTGAAATGGCAGAGCCTCGGGGAAAAAAAGTACCTATACAGCTGTATTTCTGTCTAACAGAAGCATATTTGCTTTCCCTTAGTGCTGATAAAGTTTAGAAACGCAATATTGCCAGTTAGCGGTTTTACAGAGATATCTAAACTAGACAATGACAAAGTTTGGAGCTGTACGGATAAAATACTGTTTTCTCTAGCTGAATGTTCAGTTATTATGCAGTACATCTAATATGGAAATCTCTGTGGGAATGCCTCTTACAGGAAAATTCATGTAAATAACTAAGTGCTACCTGCAATTGAATATGAAAACAAAAATGATTATAATTACATTAGGACTTAATATAAAATTATGTAGGATTCATTTTATAACCCAAGATTGGGAATGCGTGTCTGTAATGTATGATGTATTCTGTCTCTATAAATAGTTGGGGAATACCATTACAGGGATATTAGATTGTACGATGGTAAGATGGTGCTATCAAAAATGACACGGACCCGTATATAAAATTACTTCTGGGGGCGGGAGGGAAACTTGCATGTTTGTTTGTATATATATGTGAGTGTATATGTATGTTTATGCACACACCTATGCATACTTTATTTGGGAATAAAAATACAGGAATTAAAACAGTGACTATTATTAAAACACAAAATTGAAGATTTTATATTTGGGCCACATTTTGAACTTGCAAGTTTTTAAAATCAACTCTTGGAAATTATTTTCATTAAAGGTAAGCTTTTTTGGGGTGCATTGATTTTTCACCTTCAGGGTAAAACGTGTCTTCACACTGCACTTATTTTTAATGAGATCAAATGTCATTTTCTATACCATTAGAGTTAATTCTTGCATTTTGTACGCTGCAGGTTTTATCAGCTGACCAAGCAGAAATTTTGGATGCAAAGGATTTATTTAAATTTTTATTCTTAGTAATCTAGAAATACCTTAGGAAAGTACTTTATCGCTAAACATGTTAGGTGTATTTTGAGCATCAATTTTACATACGCTGCTTTGGTGAAGTAAATATTATTAGCCTTTGCACCCAGGAGAGTGTAACAACAGCTCTTGAGATTCAAATTACGGTTTTATATTCTCTACTACAGTTTCTTAGTCAGTGCTGAGTGGGATGTATGCGAGCAGTGAAGCAGAGCAAAAATTTTGATTTGACAGGAGTCTTAGTAAAGACAGCCTCTGCTTAAAGGAGTTTTAATTAAACAGCTAAAAAAGAACAACAGAAACTTAATTATGAACCAGACCCGCCGTGAGTTTCCAGCTGAGAAATGATAGCGTATTGTGATGTGTGGAGACGTGTAAGCATGTGTGTAACATGTTTGGTATAATTTGTAACTAGTGTTTTTTTGTTGTTGTTGTTGCTGGACGGTGTAGTGGTTTTGGATATCGTTAAAGTGGTTTTAGGCTTTGGTTGTCCACGCCTGAAAAAGTTAAGCTCGGTTAAGTCACATGCAGGGGGAAAAAGATTTCTTCCTTCCTTCTTTTTAAGCTACCTTTGTAGATCATATTGTAAGCAAACTTTTAAGATATTGTACTGGCAAAAGTGTAATAATGATTTCAGGAGTTATAGAGGCATTCTGGTGTCTTTCACTTAATAAAAAGTGAAAGGTAAAAATATGTAATTCTGTATTATGATATAGTTGTCAGTTTTCAATCTATAAAGTAGGGTGGTTACATTGTTGGAACAATTTCAGTAGAAGTAATCTGATTTTATTGGAAGGTGCCTAAGACTGTTTCCAAAACACAAAGATCTTGTGTACAGTTCTGAATGTGTGTGTTTGTGAGAAGGTTACCTTCTAACATTACATTTGGAACGCATGATTTCTGACTGTATATACACAAGCATACATCACTCTTTTGATCTGGTATTTCTTCATGACATTAATATTAATGCTATATTTTTCCGGAGATGGTTTAAAAACTGACTTTCTGAAGTGATTCCATTTATTGAGGAAGAAAAGGTTTGCTAGATCCAGTCCTTACTCAGGTTAAAGTGCCTGGGATGACTCATAGGAATAAACGTTCGCGGGATCAAATACTATGATATTTACAGCATTTGTTTTATGTACATGGTTAGTATGATATCTGATGTCTAAAGAAGGACATGGGTGCTATTCTGTATCTTTGATTAAAAAGAGTATCAGATTTGATACACAGGCTTTTTCAAATTTTTGTACTGGGCTTACGTTCTGCTTGGCTTGTAATCTGTCTAAAACTAGCAGGCAAATTTCTATTAAAAGTTGGTCACTCATACCATTTGTCCTCTTATTCACAGCACGTGCAAATTTGAGGTGAGGGCTGACTTCTGAAAAATCTGGTCTAAATTCAGCTTAATTCCATTGACTTCATATGGCCTGTTGCTGTATTGTGTTGGCTGTAATAAGGGTGCAAATTGGCCCTTTAAACATGATTTTGAAATGCTCAGTTCATCAGAGGGACCTACTTTTGCATGAGAGAAATAGTAGTTACTTGTTTCTGGCATTTGACATTTAATTACTGTTTTGTCACCACACAGCACTTTGCCATTAGTGCTTGCCTCAAGTAGGAATGTTTTAGATTCCTAAACTACAGTCATTTACTATTAAAAAATAATAATTTAAGTGAGTCTCAACAAAATTTTAGAACCTGCAAGAGGTAAATCAACTCCCTGAAAGAAATGGCTGTTAGAGGTTTTGTGGCAGTTTATGCAAGTACTGTATAATTTAAATTGCATCCTGTGATATATGAACGGATTAATGGCATTATTTATTGTAAAGCCAACTGACTCTAAGCCACACTGAAGACACGTTTTTAGAAGAAAAATCTCTGCAATAAATTCCCACTTTATGACCATATCTTGCGCTCTGTTCTTGCACAAAACTCCTTTTGACTTTTGCAAGTGGAACAAGGATGGAATAATATTTCCTGGAATAATTTTGTGTTTGGTTTTAATGATTGCTCATTTCCAAAACATAAGAGAGTGAAAAGTTGTGGACTTAAATCTTTTGAGGCACCAACTTCAAATCTGCTTCTCAGATTTGTTGCATAAAATTCAGCTGAATTTTTTTTCTAATGTAATACCCCGAACCTCTCGTGTTCTTGTATGAAATCCTGATCCCACTGCAATTACTGTGAGTTTTATCTTGTTATTGGTAAAGGCTGAATTTCTTTCTGTGTTGATGCAGACTCAGCAACTTTTATACTGTATCTGGTTATTAAAGTTCCACCAGAATTATATTAATTTTAAAATACAGGGATTGAAGAAGTGGAGGGAAGAGAAAGAAGGCAACAAGCCTGTGTCAAAATCTGGCCCCTAACAACTAATTTGAGATAGTCTACGCAGGAAATCTGTGAATGTCTCAGAGTAACCCATTATGTGCTACATGCCCTTATTTGTTATATGAATTTTTGTACAGATGTCAAGAAGCTGATGAAAGTCCACAGAGCGTGTAAAGGGTTTATAGATACTTGCCTGGTTGGTGCAGGGTTGCAACCCCATTTCCGAGTCCCTCCAGCTTGTGTCTGGGTTCGGTAGAGGGAGGCCCTTTGAGTTTGGCTCCCGTCCAGTGGAAGGTATCACCTGCAACTTTTTGTTCTTTGTCTTCTAGTCATTGTTTACTGGAACAACGTGATTACTCCCTCTGCATCCTGTTGTACCTTTCCAAATGGCCTTCTTAGATTTCTAGCTCTTATTAGCTCTTCACTAAACTTTCGAATCAGAGAGAGCCTGTGTGGCAGCAGAAGCATAAGCATATAAGCACAAAATACAAGTTTATTTGCAAGCAGGTCACAAGGTAGACTGTAAAATCTCAGTGTGCTGGGAGGGGGAAGGGAAGGAAAGTTTAGGATTATGTGTAAAACTATTAAAATGCTATTGACTGGGAATCTAAAACAATGACGAGTGCTGTTGTTTTTACAGATACATGAACTGAAAACTGCTGCTAATGATGGGAAATGTTAATTATGTGAGAACATATTGAACTTATATTCTCTGGCATGAACTTTTTTAAATGCATCAACTGTGCTGCCTTTTATGCGCACAGCTTTCTAATTATCATAATTCAGTACAGCTCTGGCTTTTGGAAAGAGTTCAAGTGCAATCTCAACTTAACATGAAAGGAGGGTTTTTTTTGTTTTTTTTTGTTGTGTGTTTTTTTTTTTTTTTTTTTAAACTGAGAATGTTCAAGAACAATTTGAAAAGATAATCTAAAAATGCTACATACTTAGCTGGGTATAAGTCAGAAAATAAATATGTTCCCATAACTGCCTATCAAAGCAGAACAGATTATTAGAACAGAAAGTTATCTATTTTTCTCATGATGTCTTTCACGCTCCTACAGAACACAACTAAAACCACATTTTCCTAATTGAATACCATAGACAGATCTAGTATATATTGATTGACAGTACTTTTTATTTTGTCAAATTTTGAAATGTTTGAGTGGATTACTGTGTTGTTATTAAAAGATTTTTCCTCAAATAGTATGTATGTAACAAAGATTTAATTTTCTTAAATAAAGGAAGAAGACAACTTTTATGATTTTTTTTGGATATTAACCGATTGTGTTTCTGTAACATAGTAAAGTCCCACTGTAAATCCTCCTTATCTGTCAGTATTCACACCTTGTCTTCGTGGAGCTTGAGGGGGTTGTAAATACCAGGTCTTTCGAAATCTTTCAAAAGTGTTTTGTTTTGGTGTGTTGTTTTGTTTTTTTTAATGAACAGAAAATAAATTTCATTTAGCTTGCACTCAAATTATCCTTTCACAATTTTTTTTTAACATGATCAAATTGTTAGTTTCCACACCCCCCGCCATTTTACCCAGCTTCTAGCTCAAAAAGAATCAGATTTTTTTTTTATGTACTTGTCCTTTCCTTTACTACAGTGCGTGCTACATTTCTAAAATGCAAAGAAAGCCCCAGTGAAACAAAATGACTTCATTTGAGCTGGCACTTAAGAGCAGAATTCACTTCCATAGTGCTGAAATAAAAGAAGCCAAGTGTTTTAAATAGCCACTCCCCTAGGCCAGAGTGTTTTTAGAAAAGCTCATTGTCTAGATTTGAGCTGTAGCAGTATGCCTGCCTCTGTTAAATCTCCTGATCCAGACAGCTCGATTTCTAAAGTTGACATCTGGTTTACTCTTTGTTCACCTGTTTAAAAAAAAATGCAAATAGGCGAGTGTGCCATTGCCCTAGAGCTCTGCAAAAAAATAAAAATGCTGTTGACAGTTTGTCAAATAGTGCTTCCAGTCTAAGACTGCAGTAGCCTATTGTTATGCCAGCAACAGGCAACAGAAGTTGTGGCACCATATGGCTAGTATATGCTTCAGATAAGCTATCTGTTAATTTAGCTTATCAGTAGCGTTTTGATATGCTTCATGTTTGAATCGCCAACCAGAATGGCCTTGGGTATTTTTGTTGCCAAATTATTCCTTAACATTATAGACATCACAGTTATTCCCTTGGTGGAATCTCTCGCCGTTCATTCACCTCATGGTGCTGTGAATAATGGTGCTTATTTTTGGAATTAGCTGGCATGTTTTTTTACATGGTTGTCTTTCTGTTGGGAGATTATAATTCAGGAATGACATTTTGGTTTTGAGTGGAGGAAATGTCAGAACAGACTTTGGAAGAAAAGGTAAATTCATAAAGGTTCAGTGGATTAAAGCCTCTGTTATGTGTATCTCAATTAAAATACATAGTGTTTGGAGACATTAATTAATGGAAGAAGGGAAATTTTATTCATATTTAATCTACCACTATCATGTGTACACACTTTTTGTCCTAAAGCTGGTTTACAGTTTAAAATAAAAGGCAAAATTTCCTGTAAACAGTTTCATTTTCCACATCCCTGATTTTACCTTTATTCTTTCAAAAAAATTAACCTTTAAAACCAGTTGTGTCCCTGTATCTGCTGTCAGCTGATCTTTGAAGATTTTTATTTTTTTATTTCTGTTTTTACCACAATCAACTGAAAGCCTTGTAGAAGACTTGAAGATTCAATGAAAGTTCCTTCATCTTCCCCCTACCCCCGCCTTTCTTTGGCTGTAATTATTTTGTTGTAGAAAAAGTCTCAAACCATAAATACAGTCTTCTATTCAATGCTGCAGTGATGTCCTTAGGGTTGGATCTGTCTGTGTTGCTCTCTGACCTTGCAGCACATTCCTCTGTGTCTTCTGCCCTACAGGCTCCGTCTTGCTGTTCCTTACAGGCATCTGTCTCTGGTTGCCTGGACCCTCCTCTTTCCTCGGGTATATGCTTACTTGCTCTTTGGCAGCACTTGATTAGGCTCTCCTTCCTTTGGATCGTGGTGGCTTTTTGTTTCCCTCCTTTTGCTCTCCATCTTGCCAGGTCCTTCTTATCCTGTCTCTTCTGCTGCTGCTGCACACAAACGTGGTCTTGCTGTTGGGTCTTTTTGCCCGTCCCGGTCACCACGCTGCTTCCACTCCATCCTTGCCCTGGCTATTGGAAAGAAAGGACCACTTGTGCTTGTAAAATGCCTTTCATGTCCAAGGTCCTTAATGACCAATAAAAGGTCCAGATTCTATTTCAAATAAATTTACGGTCATCTTCTAAATCTGTTTGCTGACACCACTTTTTTAGTAATGAAAGGAGGTCAAAGAGAAGAACGTTTTTCTCCTTTCCCTTTGGAACAGAGTAATATGACAGTCCAGAATGGCGGCCATTCTTTAATGTCCCACTGTGGACACATGGAAAAATGCAGGAGCTGGCAAAGCACCTAGAGGCCAACCAGGTGGGCAGTGAAGTGAGAGGTGATGCTCCCACTTCACCACTGTGCCCGAGTCAACATGGACCCCTGCAGAAAACAAAGGTTTCCTGCCCTTGGCTTGGCTTCTACGGCTGCTGACAGAGGCTTTTAGCTTCTCTGCAGGGACATGAAATGCTAGTGTCTGTCCACTTAAAACTGGTTTGGGGGTCACCTCAAATTTTAGATCTGTTTTAAATTCAGATTTAGAGTGCAGGTCCATGGTGTGACTCATGCACTTGGATGATAATAGCATTTTTTGTCTTCTGGCTCATTGCAGATCAGACCTGTGATCTCTCATTCTGGTGTGATTGGGGGGCAGATAAGCGGAGAGTCCACAAAAGGAGAAATATTGAGACTTCCAGTTTTCTATGAGGCATGTGGGCACCTTCCCTATAAGTAATTTCTAAGTGCTTAACTGTGAGAGGCAATTTTCAGTCCACTAGTGTATCTAGTTATCACCCATAATGAATATGGTTGTCTTTAGGCTGATAGACTTAACAAATCTCTGTTTATTTAGTACAATAAGATGCATCTTTCGTATGGTTGTGGTGTTTGGATGTTTATTTTTTCATTCAACTTCAGAGCCTGTGAAGTTTTAGTTGATTTGGTATCTGCTTGACTTGGCTTTACTGGTGTTTCATTGGTTCCAGTCATTGTTTTGTGATAGGAAATCCGTAGCTCCAAATAATGTGCATTTTGCTCTTTAAATTGACTATTATTTAGGCATAGTAATTTTTTGCTCTGCTTCTTGGTGTATTTACTATATGCTTACTGACCAGTCCTAGACAAGCAGTTAAACAGGCACCTTTGAAAGACAATTTTAAAATATGCAGCTTCCTATACCAATTCACTTTAGCCTCTAGCGTTAGTAATATTTTTTTGTTGGTGAAACAATGACCCATAAGTAACTTTATCTTCCAAAATCTCTAAAAACAATACAAAGAGGTCCAAAGGGTAGTGGAATTATCATAGTTGTTGGTTGCTTGGAAAATTAACTAATATTCTGGCCTCTGAGATTTTGGAAACAAATTAAAGAACCCTTTTTTAGGTAGCAGGCTGCTTTTAATGGTTCTTCTGTATTAAGGAAAGTACAGTATTGTAGGTTATTTATTTCTGGGCATGCAGTACAGGGTGAAGAGCCTGCAATTCAGCTAGCAATGCCTCTGTGCCCTGAGGTAAACTCTATTTCACAAAGGGAATTTTGATTATGGTCTACTGCTCTGTAGCATAGTGGAGGCTTCAAGAGGCAAGTGGTAAATGCTACCAAAGAAAAGCTGGATTGGAGCCACTGACGTCATCTAAGTAAATCTGCTGTAGGACTATAGCCATAAAATGACTGCCAGCCACTGAGCGCACTTTGGCCTTTTCTTGTCAACTGTTTTAACTGCTGGTTGTTTTTTTTTTTTCTTTTTTTTTTTTTTCCTCCAAGCAACATGCATTTTGTTTTCTTTTTTGTGCTGGTTGTGCACATGGTGAAATATAGAAATGCTAACATCCCCTTCCCTCCCTGCAACACTGTATGTAGCGTGTGAGTAGCTGCAGCTTGCAGTTCAAAAATTAAAAAGTAAACCAGTACTTTTCCATACATGAGCGTAGCAGAATTAAGCTTCCTTCACAAGCTATTTTTTAGGTGCAAGAGCCTGGCAGTTCAAGTTACAGCATACTGATGAGATTTGTGTTGTGGGCAAAAAGCATTTTGGTGCACTGGAGGGCATGCTTCCCTCTGGAAGAACTAAATGCGTAAAAATGGCTGGTTTTGAATTCTGAATTAGCACAAAATGCATGTGTTTGTGAGTGCTTAAGATCCAGTGTTAGTCATTGCTTTAAGACTGACCTCTGCAGCTCCAGTCACTCCTGAAACAAAACTTTCCTGTTGTTTCCAACACCCAAATGTATTTCTACCAGCCAGTCTTTTCACGATACTCTTTATACACAGCCAAAGAAACCACATGCATTAACAGTAGTAGCTCTAGGATTCATTGATTAATACGTAGCAGTAGATATATGTGTACCTAGGGGTATATCTAAAAATGCTGTTGATATCCCACCTGTCCTCCAGTTGAAATTCAGCTGTATCAGGATTACAAGAAAAGTACTTGGGTTTTTGACAGTGGATTTTGAATTCATTGTCAACATTCTCTTGAAATGAATTTCCAGGAAGTTTAGCATACTGTTTGTTTTTTTTTTTTAAGACAGAGTGCACTGTAAAACACACTTATAATTATTAGCCAGTGTGTCCCATGACAATATTTGTTTACTTGATTTATGTACTTTTTTACTTTAAAATAAAAATTAAGCATCACTGTTTTTGAAGTTTGAGTCTTATGATCAGAAATATATTAAAACCAGTATCTTATCCATGAATCATTAGATGAGTCAGTTCCTGAAACCACTACAAGCCTCACAGTTCTTGGCTATGACTGAAAGCAGGAAATCCAGGCTTCAATAACTTCCTTTCCCAGTACTGACTATAGCAGTGTAAGCGGTTAGTATATGCTGCTTTTGTAAGCAATAGGAAGATGTATGTCTGAGGAACAAAGGCACTCAAGTCAATTTGCTGAAACTGTTTATAATTTGTGGTCTTGATTTGAATGTCAGGATATATTGGCATATACTACATTCTGTGCTGTAGTACATTTTCCAACAGTGATATTCAGAATATGAAATAGAGGGAACACATTATGGTACAATTCTTGGACAAAACCCATCTAATCAGTTTACCAGAAAACAGGAAGATATTTTAGTGATATCATCCAACTCCTGAAGAGTAATGGGAACAAGAACTGAACACACAGGAGTGAATTTAAAATGTTTATTTAGCAGTTACTTTGTTTTATGCTTGTGCAACAAACTATTTTTATTCTGTTTCAGTGCTCCAAAAGGGCTTGAAAAAAACCCAACCCAAACATGGAACTTGTAAAATAAAAACACAATTTGTTTTTCAGTCTCCTTTTTTGTAGTGAGAACTGTTTGCCTCATAATCAAGGACACATTGGTTGTCTCTGTGTCAGTGGAGCATTGTTGGCTGCAGAATCTGTCACTTTAAGTATGGAGTGCCTGTACACTACAACATCTGTGCAAGAGGATGCACTATGTACCTTTTTGAGCTAACTGGGCCAGATTCAGGTTTTGTGCAATGTTGATCTTAATGTGTTTACACCTGGAAAGTATTCAACTCTTTATGTTTTTCTTAAATGAAAAATAGTTTGGTATCTTGTACTTACTATTTGGTTAATTTAACTCCCTAATTAATTAGCAGCACATAAAAGCTAAACCTGCCTTCTTTAATTATTCTTTTTGTTCTTCCCTCCAAAAAATCGGTTGTTCATAACAAACTGGGAAGAACACAAGTATTGAGAGCAATAAATTAGTGAGACAACTGCATTAAAAAAGCTACTTTTGACAGCATTGGTTAAACTGTATATGCAGTATTGATGAAAAACAAATACAGAGCTCTTCATTTAAACAGGCAGAATGGTTATTGCACATTAGGCAACAACATCCTTTGTATTAGATAATATGTGAAATTGCTTTAATAAAGCAAGCTACAAGTTGGATTATTTCTTAGCTGGTGCAGTTCGGTGTTGGTAAATTGACCTCAGTGTAACTATTGGCTACTTACAGAGTATTGAAGCCAAACGGCTGACGTAGGTGATCCCATACTGGTGTCCACTGTGGTGCTTCTTGAGTCTTGTGTTTGTCAGGCAGTAGGGAAGAGGGCTGGCGAAAAAGGAGGGAATGGAGGGAACCGCCTTGAAGGCAGCTGAGATCCTTTACATATGGAGACCCATATCCATAACAGAGGCTTTTCCCACGTCCTCCCTCTGTTTGTGCAACTCCATGCCTGTGGGAAAGACCTGGAGATGGTCAATCCCTTGCTCACGCAATGACATTGAAGCCTTTGCAGGATTGTTTTGAGTTATGGGTGAGGTTGAGGGACAGGAAGAGACTCTTCTCTCCTGGTTGACAGGTTTGCATCAGCACAGTTTTCATGGGCACTTTTCCCATGGCCCATGCCAACTGCTCTTTTTCCCCACAGTAGGGCTGGTAGCATCCATCCAGGGACAAGCCACTGGATGTGTTTAGTCTTAATGGAGCCATGCCTGAGGTGGGTTGCTGGGACTTTTGGTGTGGCAGCGAGCGCCCAAGCAAGATACTATGTTGTCTGGGGGGATTGGGATTTCGCTTAGAATATTTAATGGGATGCTATTGAACCATGAAGGTGCAGATAGCAGTTGAAAAAAATGTAAACAGAGTAACTGGTCCATAACTGCAACTCTCACAGCACTAGCTCCTCTGGTATAGGAAGTTTGTAGAGATCTCAGGTTTTAATACTAAACTTCCCCGAGTACCTGCTCCTCTGCTTCTGGAGGCAAGTCTACGTCAGGCAGGGGAGGTCAGTACAGAGCCATGTCCCAGACAAGGAGAGATCTGTGCCATCAAGCTTGTGCAGTGCAGAGCATCATGTGAGCAGAGTGGCTTGTGCTTAGCACAGTGTAGCTATATAAACAGCTCGACTGTTTTGGAGGCAAGCTGGCTTGTCTCACCCTTCCTTCCCTGTCACGTTTTAAGAAAAAGGAGTGGCCTTTGAAAGAAGGGCTAGATGCTTACATTCAGGAAGGAGGCTCCCAGGGAGGCATGCATCATTTCTTCCTTACTCTTGGCTTAGTTTAAGTGGTGCTTTATTCACAGATGCTGTGCTACAGCACCAGCTGTTTGTGTACACAGGAGAAGCAGCCTCACTCAGGTGTGTCCCCTCTGCTATGAGGAGCCAGATGCTGGTGCTTTAGGGATTGCAGTTCAGCATCACACCAGCTATTGTGGATTTAACTTACTGCATTGTAATTAACTTCTTGTAATAACAATAATTGCAATAATTAACTTACTGAAATAACAAGGATGTTCTTCATGCTGCTTCTGCATGCTGCTTTTGAGACAGGAATCTTTCTTCTTTCTTGCTTTCTGTTTAAGGGAAAATTTAAGCACTTTAGCAGCAGAGAATAGCAGTGAATTTTTGCAGGATCAAAGCATACGTAAAAGGGATTGTTCGTGTTTGTGACCATGTGAAGTGCAATTTTCTATTAATTAATGTTAAACAACTGATTGTTTAAGAACAAAGAAAAAAACCTTCAAGTGGAATAAGCATCTAAAAGTTTAGAAGCAGGTTATAGTTGTGCTTGATTTCATTTATTTCACTTGCAATGAAATGTAAATGATTTAATATTGTTTTCCTAGTTGAACAGTCCTGAATATGGGAATTGTAATGCATAAGATCTGGAGATACATTTTCATCAAGTTCATACACTTTAAATGTGTACGAGCTGAACTGAACATCTTTGTGTTACTATCGATCAGAGAGATGTCCTGTTGCTCAAATGTGGATTTTGGTTTGGGATTAGAGGCCTGGGGCTTTGAATTGCTTGCTGTCTGTAGACCAAGTCATCAGTGGCTAGTGATTGATTCATTAATTAAAATCAATTTAAATGGATTTGTAAGCCTCATGTAACAGATTATCTTATTAACAGCATGAGAAAGGCACTGTGATCTGCAAGGAATGTGTCACTTTAGACAAAATATAGCACGATTTTTATGGGGGAATTTCATGAATTGCCATTGCTGTAAGTGATCTACGCAAATGAAAGCGCCTTGCTTAAATCCTACATTAAACGGACTCTTCCTGTTGAACATGTTTTTTTTATTTTTTTGTGAGCCTTCTCCAAAAGACTTGACTTTAATCTTAATGTGTGTGTGCGTGCATGTGTGTGTGTTTGTGTACATATTCATGGTCAAGAGACACGTTTAGTATTCTCAAGCTTCTGATATGTTCTAATCTTAGAGATCCTTATTTTTTTCTGTAACATCTCCCTCACCCCATTAAAAAAAATCCACAACAAGAAAAATGATTTTCTAAATTACTGAAAACAAAATGACAGAAAGAACATCTAATACTGTTTAATCCACGCTCCGCCTGCTCAGCAGTACTGTCTGGAGGAGACACTTTGGACAGCTGGAGGGGCCATGCGGGAAGAGGGGACTTCTGGCACAAGTGAAAGTGTTGAAGAGATGGCAATAAAAGCTTTCCTGGCTGGGAGAGCGGAGGCTCGTCTGTCATCTTT
>VYZM01020551.1:26583-68660 GCA_013398915.1 Dromas ardeola
TATATGTGTATATATATATATATATATAAAATTATGCTTTGTGATTAGGCGTAAAGAATATCTAAGCCAAGGTGTCAGCAAAATCAATGGGAATTTTGAATTTCCTTTCAAACAGAGCAGGGTTGTTGCCTCCAAATCATAGCCCTGCCCACAACTTTTCAGTAATCTTAATAATGTGTGTACTCTCCAATCTGATTTGTAAACCAGGCTTCTACAGGAAAGGAGATTTTAAATTGTGCATGCTACGTTGTAGCTTCACTTTACATATTTCTTCCCTAGTTTGTGCTCTTTGTGCATTTGTGATTAGGGAGCAAACTGAATTAAATTATGAGATCCCTTTTTCATTATAATGAAGCTAGTTTCACTTCACGTTTCCTCTGCTGTATTGTAGAAATGGAAGAATCTATGAAAACAGACATTAATAAATTGTTGATATCAACTGAAAAATTTGCCTGAACTTCTTAAAAAAACCACAAAACAAAACCACTACCATCATATAGCTCTGAATTGCCTCAGAGACATCATCCATTCAATGTGTAGGCAATTCTTCAAAGCAAAGTGTTGTTGCTGAGTTTTGTGTGTTAGATAATCTTACTGACATTGGCAGTATAGGTTGCAAATCTTTAACCAAAAAAGTGTGAAACCGAATTGACACAGTAAACTGAATTGTAACTGGGTTTTGGTGAAGTTAAGTGCATTGCCTCAGATGTGTGGAATTTGCCATGGTAGAAAGCTTTTTCATTGCTCATGGAAAATTGAACAAGGTGTTTGGGAGATGCGATATTTTTAAATAAGTGTAATACCATACTCATTTGACTTGCAAGAAAGCTTGGTGGTGATGTCCAGTTTACTCCATAGTTATCTCTTGGTATTCTCTGGGCTTTGACTTCGGAGGATGGGTGATTCACCTCACCAGTCCGCTGCCTACTAATGGCTCCAGTAACGAATTTGGGGGACGACTCAAAAGTGCACAAGGACAGTGCAAACTACCAAACCAGCAGCTCTTGGGGCTCCTCAGTGCACATGTACACCTTCCAAAAAGCCCATGCTGCCTGCTGCACCCTTTCCTTCTCTGAGTCTGCAGCTGGTGCAGATGTGTTAGTGTAGAGGCTCGTGGCTGTGTTCTGCCGGGTCACTTGAGTCTGGGAACTTGGAAGCTAGCATTGAAATCCTGGGTGTGACAAGTTATTTCATCCTGGACGCAGCCCTTAAATGCAGGGAGAAAGTCTTCTTGCCCTGACTTACATTAGCTCTTATATTAGCATGCCAAATTGAAATTAGAGTAGTCAAGCAATAATTATTTATTTTGTGAACACTTTGGTTTGGAAAGGAGCAAGGAGACTCTTGAACTTAGGAGAAATGTGCTGAGCAGCAGCATTTTCTTGAAAATGAGAGAAGAGACTAAGGCAGGACATAAGCAGGATGTAGCCTCCTCAAAGTGGCAAACTTGCAGAGCGGTTAACTCCAAGGTAGAAGACATAGGCCATGACTGCTAGTCCTCTCCTCTAGTACTGAATAGTACATGGAAGTGTAGTCTTGTCCTTCAGCTGCTTCATCTTACACGTCCAATTCCTCAGTTGCAGAACCACAGTTTCAATTAATTGACTTTCTTAGTTGAATTTCTACCATACGGTTCTGGCTAAAAGCAAAAGGACCTTGTTGGTGAATAGCTTTTAAATAGCATACTGCATAACCCTGCCATTATGACTTCAGGGAATATTTTCCATTCTGCATTTGTCTATAATGTGAATCTTAGTAACATTTGTCTTGTATTAAGGCTGCAAAGTTTTTTGTATGTATGTTGCAAACCTTGTGAAATGTTTTTTTTTATTCTTGCAAATTATAAATAGTTCAGTTGGCTCAACTATCCTTTTTGTAAGCACATGATTTTTTTATAATAAGACATAGTTATGAGTCAGTGTTGTACGAAATGCAATTGAGTTGTACAGTAATAAAATTTCCATGGTGTTCTGTGAAGGTCAGTGGTATGCAATTAATTGCTGGACTGATGATGGGTGCTGGGTAGGAAGTGTTGCTGCCCTAGACACTAAATATAATAATTAAGCTCAGGGGCTAGTACTAAAAGCATGGAAAACACATGACTCTGTCATTAGCACAGAATTTGTGCTGATATTTGTTTTAACAATACTATGGTAGATGTAGGTTCATGCCTTAATGTTATGCTTGCAATTTATAGTTTGCATCTTCAAGGAAAGTGTCTGTTCTGAAGCTTGGAGGATGGGGCCCAAATTAAGAAGACTGGGTACTTAATTTGTTGCTAAATTTTTGGTGCTTGGTAAGCCAGTCTTACTAAAGAAAGTTTCTAGTTCCCTGTATATTCAGAGGAGAGAGATGTGTGCCTTTGGAGGCTTCCAGAGGGGGATCCTGGCCGTCCACCCTCTGTGCCTGAATTGAGGTGGATGGTATCTCTCTTGTCTGAATAAGGAAAATTAGGAGTTTACTTGGGTGGGGGTAAGGCTGCCATTAGATACGGAAATTCAGACATGGAACTGAGCATCTCACTCTCTTGAATGCCTAGGTTATGTCTGCCTGTTTTATACTGTATCTGGCCTTTCCTGGACTAACAGAAGTAGAGAAGTATAACTGGGCAAGGAAGAAGGGAAAGGTTTGCAGAATAAGGAAGAATGTGTATTTGAAAGGTGCCTGATCTAACTGCACCTACAATCTCTTTGTTTTTTTCAGGCTCAGGAAGGTATTTGTTTTACTTAATTGTATTTAGAAAAAATTGTGAGAAACAGTCAAAATGTTAAGGTATATTTTTCCCCTTTTTACAACACAGTCCTGTGAATGCAGCGTGCCGGATCCCATTATATTTAATTCTGCTGCCGTGCCATGAGGCTGACTTAGACAACTGGAGACCATTTAAAATGTACTGTCTGGTAGATTCCAGTGCGTGAAACTCTCATAACGCACTTGTTATGGTGTGATGCAAACAAGGCATAATTGCGAGGAGCACAGACTGAATATTCTGCTGGAATAGGCCAGATTGAACACAAAATGTCATAACTGTGAAGACTGGGGGGAAATCTTGGCTGCAAAGAAGTGAAAGTCATAAATGAATGGAGTCTTCTCCGCTACATTTACACCTTTATTCACAAAGAGTCTTTTAGAGCAGCCTTCGCTCACTGGCAAACAGGATAAAGAAATTAGGGAAAATTCTGATTAATATTTGTCAGTTCAATGTCTCTCCCCAGTTTTAATCAAGTAGATTTACCCTCTTTAGACAAACTGCCAAAGATGATAATTGCTCTTGTTTCTCCCCTGATTTCAAGCGTGCACATTTTATGGGAGGATCAGTTGGTATTAATACGGAAAGGCCAGTTTGCCTTGGCTTAGTCCGTATTTGTAAGAGCCATGACTTGGAAATAAGAGAATGGTTCCCCGTGGAATGCTGCTGCTGTTGAAGGCATTGAAACGTGTTGTGAATCCCTGTGGCTAAGTGCTGTGGGAAATCAGGAACTAACGTTTCAACATAGGGTGCGGAAGTGTTCATAGATACTTCAGTGGAACAAAAGCTTTTAAAGTGATATTGTAGAGGATTTACCATTCCCCTTGCGGGCTGAACTTCAGTAAATAAAATTGCTGTAGATTCAAAATAAATAGAAAGCTAAAAAATATTTTGCAACGTATAAATATAGCATATCCCAATTCTTACCAACCCATGTTTAAAGTCATTGGATTAGAGCTCTTCTAATCTGGGGTTTTTAACATGCCTGGGGATTTTTTTACTGCTTCTGGGAAGAAAGGTGATCATGTGATTAAGGCACAAGTCAGGGGGCAGAGATTTGCATTTGGTTTCTGGGGCAGAGTTGAGTAAGGAAGCTGGGAGAAGTGTTCATTTCTCAGATTACTGATGTAGGGGCAGTTGGGGAAAATCAGAGAAAAATGCATCCCATTGCATTGGGTGTGTGAGTTAGTATTTGCAAAGTCCTTTTATATATCTGTGTGGAAAGTACTATCAGTATAAGTGATTGTCTCTGAGATAGAGATTTCCCTACTTCTTTGCTTTACACAATTTTCCGTAATTGGTTTGGAGTGGTGAGATTGAATGTAATTAAGTCTCATAATTAATTAATATGAGAAAGCCTACGCAAAAGCAGAATAAGTATTTCAGATTTCATGATTTGTTCCCTTCCATAAAATTGGAGTAATAATACCTTGTTACTTAATGCTGTAAGCAATAATTGGGTAATAGTTATAAAGTGCTTTATTATGAAAATGTATGTAAAGAACCATTTTTAAGTGGTGAAACTGATGCACAGGTCTCAGTCCTTGCAGAAAAACTGATTCTCCTCTGAAGTAACATGCTGAAACTCGTGTATCCCAGGACCAGAAGAAATATCAAGTCAGTATTTAAGGCTGCTCACAGAATGATCACAGCTTTTTTGAAGTATTCTTGCTGAGGACTTGTCTTTTTTCTTTTTAATTTAAATAATAGTGAAAAAATCCTTACTTAGAGGTGTAATAACAGTGATTTAGACTTCCCACTACACTAACAGTCACCAAACAGGCAAAACAATCATATACATAATTTAGGACATAAAGTCTCCGAACATGTTTTATGATGAAATGTTAATAGACTGCTTTCATCGCGTGCAGCAATTCCAGATCCGTGAGGATAAGGCAAGTTACAGAGCCCCCTGGATCCCTTTGTGAGAATGACCTGCCAGCAGTGTTTCTTTCTTCTTTTACATTTGTAAAATTGAGTACAGGTGTTGACCTGGGCATCCACTCCTCCAATTAGACACCAAATGTACATGGAGGGCTGCCTGTGAATGTCTCTCCAGCAGCCTGTGTGGAGGAAAAATCACCTGTGCTGCCTGTTTGGCAGATGTGTCCACAGGTGAACAAAATAAGGAATGCGTCAAAACCAGCTGCCCTGATGGCACTCAGGACAGCACGCAAAGGTCATTAGGTTTCTGCTGGCTGGTGCGTTTCTTGGAATAAAGCTTGGACTAGGGATGGGTCGTCAAAAAGCTGATTCTGATTGCTCCCCAGAAAGGTATGGAAAACCATGAAACTTGGCCAGAACTGTCAGAGCTGAAGCTTTTCAGTGAAACCTCAAATAATATGGCTGCTGAGCCAAGCAAAGGCAAGCAGTTCAAAGCCATGCCCAGATCATACTTTTATCAGCTCTTTGGCTTTACTGTACCAGCTTTACAAAACTGAAGAAGTGCAGGGAGCAACCCCAGAGGAGGAAGGACGAACCTGAAGTAATTAGCCTTCCAACTGCGAAGCAAACAGTATTTGTGCCTGGCGGGTGGCCAGGCCATCAATACTACGGGTGAGGATCTGGTGAATTAAGCTTGCTTGCAAGTGGTCTATGACAGCCTTGCCTGGGTGGCTCTTGGAGGTGTTCCCTGACAGATCACTCATGGGACTGGTGAGACAGTGGTGAAGCAGTTCGCTTTGTAACTCCCAGCACTCTGGTACTATCCTGAGTTAAGTGAGGTGGTGATACATTTGCCTACTGCTACCTCAGAAAGAAACCTCCAGAACTGACCTACTATAGGGAATATAGAAAGGGTATTTAGGAATATGCCTCCTGTAGATGTAGCACTACTGATATTTAACTGGTATAAACGTAAGTTTTGGAAATGCATAATCTTGTATGATACGGTTTGGCAGAGAAATGCAGTATTCTCCTTTATTGTTAGCTACATCCTTTTCCTGTGAGAGCTTATGAGAATGTTTTCATACTTAACATGTTTCCTTTCCTCACTATAGTTCATCTGCCAATCTGACCCTCCCAAGGAAAGTAAGCTGGCTCTGATTGTCAAATAGACGAGGGGAGAGTCATCAGGAAAAACGCAGGCAAATTTAAGGTCTGTCCCTTTCTGTAGAACTGGGTTTGGCTCTGTGTGATGCAGAAGGTGAGAGTCAAAGGCCATCTGTGTATCTCTGCACCACTGTAACAGACGTCAGATAAATACACTGTCCCTTTTGTAAACTTCTTAAGAGAACTTCAGAGTGAACTGTTGTTTATAATGAAGCAGTGGCAGCTGCTGCATAGCTAAATCTGCAACTGAATTGCCATAGAATATGAGCCTCTTGCTGTGCCCCTCATAAAACAGTCCCGAAAGAAAGTCATATTTATCTCAAAAGTGGCAGGCTTGGCATGATGCCCTGGTAACTTTTTTCTATCAAACCTGAAGTGAAACTAGCTTACCCTAGCTCCATTAGATTTGAGTTCACCTAACCTCCTTTTGAGAGAGACAGAAAGAAAGAAGGGGTGGGGAGAGAGGATTACATGTAGTTTTTTAGATTTCCCTGGCACATTTCCACTACCCCACATGAAAGATCTTTTTAAAATCACAGTGAAGTTTGAAATGTATTTAATAATTAAATTAAGATTGCTCCTATTCAACTTTGGCTTTGCTGAGTTTAATGCAGGAGTCAAATAACTACTGGAGACATAAGAAAAACAAATGCTTGGCACTTTTCCCTACAAGGCTGAATGTGAGTCAGTATCTAAGAAGGCTTCTCAATGGAAAATGAGAAAATAATCTTAATAAAAAATTCAAATTATTCAGATGAGCTGCTTGTAAATTACGCACATAAATATGTTGCCACAATGAGAAACTTCTAACACTTTTTGGCAAACATTAGCTTGAAAATAAAGGCTGGGAGATAATTACTATTATTATTCTTATTACTACTACTACTGTCATTTTGGTTAGAGCAGTTAGTTTCAGTTTGGGCCTCTTAATGCTATTAAATGAGCATCCAAAATCCACTGTTCCAGACTCTGCTCTATTGTAAAGACATATTCCCAGCTCAGGAAAACTTAGTTTTCAAATACACAAGAGCAGGCAGAAGATAGGGTCTCAGGCAAGGGAAGTTAAAAGTCTTGCTGAAGCCCCACAGGAACTTGTGGCAAGACCAGGTTTTAATTCTGAACTGATAAATCCCAGTTCAGCCCTCTAACAAAAAGCTGCATTCCTCTAATGGGACGAGGCTTTACATTTCTCCAGTATCAAGATAAGGTATCAGCATCTTATTAGAAAGGTTATACTGGACTCCAGTTAAATAGATCTTTAGGAGGAGGGTCATGGGACATCAGGATGCTTCACGGTTTTTTCTTTTGTTTCTCTTTTCCTCTCTCCTGACCGCTTTTTTTGGTTTTTTTTTTTTTTTTTAATAACATCCCCTGGTTTATTTTTTATTTCCTTTTCTGAGAGACTGCACCTCCCTCTCACAACTTGTCGCACATCGTGGAGGTGCAGCATCCAGAACCAAAAGAGGAAATGTGCTGATTTTGGCAGTTGACCAGAATGACCTAATTTCTTTGCTATTGGAAGTTTGTGCACTTTTCTGGCAGGCAGCACAGTTGAAAATATGATTTCCTAGTTCATAGCATGTCTTCATTGAACAAAATGCTTGCCAGATACTTAAATGCTTTATTCAAATCCCTTCTAGTAGCAGAACATACCTGATAGGCATAGGCAGCTGGACAGCCTGGTCAGACGGAGCAAGAATGGGACGATTAGATTTAGAAGGCAGAGGAAATGGGACAAACTTTCTGTGCTTTGTGGATGAGGTCTGGTGCTTTTAGGGCTCAGCACGTGCATGTGAGAGAGCAGCAGCATGATGGAACACCTGTGACCTTGCACCTGGGGCTCGTGTGCCATCTCTGCACTCGCCAGATTTCGGAAATGTTCCCTGCCTCCCCAAGGTGCATGGTCTGGTGTCCCAGCAGCCGGGTTGTTGGTGAGACATCACGCAACACAAAACTTTCTTCTTGTCTTTCATCGGAGCACTGCTGTCTCCTTCTCCCCCAAACAAAGCTTGAGACTGTGGAAACTTCCGGTGAAAACTTCTGTGGTGAAACTTCAGGTGTATCACACAATGAGATATTGTAGGGATGTGCTTTGGCTTTGGCTTTGGCTTGTCCAGAGGCACTGGTGGGAACAAAACCTGCCAGTGCAAAAGGACACAGCAATGTGATAGACTTAAAGCTGGCCTGCAAGAGAAATGGCAATTATTCAGAATTGACATTGAAAAGTCAGGTGAAAATTAAGTCTTCAGTTCTTAAGTTAAAAAAATCCCAGAAGTGGTTAATTATTCCAGGAAGAGAAAGTAATAAAAATCTGCATGGAAAAATAGCTATCTAGATTTGAATGTTGATTATGTGATTGTATCAGAGGTACAGATGTACGTGTACATTATAGTCTCCTAGAAATATGTAATCTTCCCAGAAGAACCTGACTGCAAATCACAGAAATCTTCTTTTACTACTTTCCAACCCTCTTGAAAATGTTTTGGGTGTGTCATGTGCATCAGAAGGGGATGAGATTGTTGTTTGAAGGTTTGGCTTTGGAGAACGTAAGGGCCACTGAAATAGTTTGGCAAAGGAGTTGAGCAATAGCAAATGGCCTATTTCCCTTCACCAGGTTAATTGTGTAAGAGTTTTCTTTTGCCCAGCATGATTGATTCTCTTTTTTGATTTATTTTGTGAGGATACAACTTTTGGCAACCTACTAACTATTTTGATTACATTTGGAGACTGAAAATAAAGTGACAAAAGCAAATCTGCTGCAAACCTGCAGATATATTGACAGACCATTATCTTGCAAGGAGCTCTTTATGGGTAAGACTCCCAGAATCTACTTGAAATACTTGAGAACTGCTGCATCACATTGAACAAGTAGTCTATAATTAAATTATATCAGGCTCTTCCTAGTAAAGAGTGCAATAAGACATTGCTGCTTTTGGACATGAGACAGCTTTGTCATATTTATTGCACTGTAGATGCAAAGCTTTGAATTCTTAAAGGTTGGTTAGATTTGATGTTAGCTGCTCAATTGTACAATTTTAGTGGTAACTGTAAATAGATAAAACCCTCAGCTAGGGACTCAGACATTTGAAGTAACAAGCAAAAACCCCTGCTCAAAACTGCTTTTAGGTTAACTGAAAGTGTCCATGGATTTGTAAACTATAGAGAAGGACCATACTTAAATAAGTAATTTATCATATTGCATGCACCATATGATGCAGCTATGTGGTGTTTTTAAAAGACAAAAATCAGATTATCTTTGACTGTGTCACCAGATGGTGTGTAATGGGCAACAGAATTACGGATTATGAGACATAACTTTCACTCCTAGGTAACTTGACTGACAAAACCTTTGTGCCTTATTAAAACAAGATATTCGGTGACTGAGTGGATGGCAGAATTATTGTTTCTACCCACAAAAATTCCCCCTGACCAGGAAACAAGTTCGTAAGTGTAGTCAGAGAAAGAAACATGCAATCAAATGAAAATATTTCTACCTCACTCTTATTACTGTTTGCATTTTTTTAACATTAAAGCCAAAATTGTTTTAAAAAAGGCTCTCTCCCTTTTAATGTAGTTAAATTTCATTAATTGCTGTAACTTGAACCTTGCTGGTGTTCTTTGTATAAATATAAACTAGAAATAAACCTGAAAAAAAATACTGTAATCTTAAAATGGAACGCCAAGCTGTAAGTCATTTGGAAAAGTCTCTGGTTACCTGCATGTACTGGTGTAAATTTTGATTTAGCAGAAGCACTTGCAAGGAAGGCATGAGCCAGAATCAGTACTCTGGGAACAGGGAAGGAGAGGGGAAGGGCTGGAGCAGCTGATGATTCCCCCTTCTTCTCTGGGTCCACTCACAAAGTGTCCAGGTGCTCACTTGCAGTCAGGAGAATCGCCAGCAGTCAACAGTTTGAAATGCCAGTGTGTTGGATTCCAGTGTCCACATCTGGTTTAGACAGGGCACAACCCCCTACCTGCCTGGCACCCAGGTGACGGGGTGCAGTACATCTGACAGTGCAAGTTCCCTGACAGCAGTGGGAAATGCAGATTTACGCCTTTGTTTTCTGACAGCCAGGAGGCCTAGAAATAGGTGCAGTTTTGAAATCCATGTAAATTTAAATTTTGAAGAGACACATTTGGTTGCCAGAGAAGTGCTGCCTGTCCAGAGCGCTGTCAGCACTGTGCCTTTAAATTGATGCGTTCACATTAAAGGGAGACATTTAAATAATGCAAAGGGGTAAACTAGCTTGAGTTATGTGTGGTTTTAGCTGGGTGACTCTTACTGCCTTTTATGGAAATCTCTCATCTAAAGTCCTGCACAATTATCCCTAAGGGCAAGTATTAACCCCATAAAAGAAAGGATATCTATAGTTACACATCAGACATTACGTATCTGTGTGATGGCTGTGGTTGACTTCAGCCGAAGATGGTGCTTTATGAGAGCCAATGCTGGTAGCTGGATAACGGTAACCTGGGCTGGCTTCCTTTATTCATGAAAGAGAGGGAAACTCTTCAGGCAGAGTGATTAACCCATAGCACTAATTAAGCGCTCGCATCATTCTGCAGTAATGAGGTGCTGTTAATAAAGGAAGGGAAAAAAAGGACCTGTAGTGACCTCATTTTGGGAGGCTGTGGCCTGTCTGTGCTCTGGCGGGCAGAGGGGGCTCAGCAAGGCTCCGGCGCGTTTCACCATGGAGCTGGGGCAGAGTATGGCCTTCATTCAGTGAGTGCAAAGTCACGGTCCCAGGGCTCTTTGTCACTTCCCTGTCAGTGATGCTGCCATGAGGATAATGTCCTTGCCGCCCTGTGCATCCCTCCTGCTGGGAGGCAGAAGCGGGTTTGGTCTCTGCTTTGGTGGATCTTTGGGGCTTACAGAAGGGGCCGTATAAACTGATGGTTAGTACAGCAGGCTTGCGAGAAAGTTGTCTATTGATTGAAGCACTGTGTAGAGCAGTGAGTTAGCGTTGCATAATCTGATGCGGGGCTGCCATTCTCCCGCGGGCTGGCTGCCCGTAGCCAGAGCTGCCAAACCTTCCTTGGATTTATTAATCAGGTGATGTCACGAGTCCGGGCCAGTATGTCTGCACTGGCCTCGGTGCCTGTCAAAACCAATCTCTGGAAAAAACCAAACATGTGCAATGGGAGTAGTGAGCCACAGTCTGCTGTAAGGTGCACATCTGTGTCTTTGGACACACTGCTTTACCCCTCCGCAGAAACAGTGGCCTCTGTAAACTAGTTTGGAGCTTGTTCAGGAGCCGCTGAGGCTGTGTCCACATGCGTAATACCATGTAACAGCTACTAACATCAGATAGCAGCAGTGTGCTTTCCCGAGGTACGAAGAGAAGAAAAATATTGTCTCGGGTTGAAGATACAAAGTGAAACTTAAGGAGGGACAAAGCTGGAAGGAAGCCCTGGCTGAGAGCTGGTCAGAACATCACAACTGCAGCAATGTCCCGCTGCACCTGGGGAGGGAACTTAACAACTGCCTGACCGCGTGCTTGTCCAAAACACAGAGGGTAAAATCCTCTGTTCAGGGATCGTTGAGGCTTCAGAGAGGTGGGAGCTGCTGGCCTTTGGCTATCAGTGGTAATACTTGGCTTCTGGAGGAGCCAGCACCTTGCTTTTTACTGTAGGTTTTCCTGGCCCTGGGGTTAGAGGCCAAAAAGATAGAGCAGCAGTAACATGGACTGCAGATTGTTTTGAACCCTCGTATTTTATGTTAACTCACTGTCTATTCTCATTAATTAATAAGTTGCTTTCTATGATAGATTGATCTCAATCTGTCTCTTCTATTCTTTTTTTTCTGTCTTCTTTCTTTGGAACTCTTCTTTTTTTCAGGAGGTAAAACCAGACAGAAATATGTAATTACAAAAAAAAATAATTCTTTGAACTTATAAAATGCAGGTTGCTTAAATTATGCAGTTAAAGGATAAAGAAAATCACAGAGCAATTTTAACAAATTGCCCTTAACTGGATTGCACAAACCTCTCGTAAGAAATCTTAGAAAGGTGTGTTTGAGGGTGTAATCTTAGCTTGTGGCTAAGTAGAGTTAAACTTGTTTTTCAAGTTGGTTGTGTATAACTTTCTCATGCTAAAGATTGTGAGCATTCCAGAAGGAAAACAGTTCATCTGTAGCAGGGGTTTGATGGTAAATGTTGATTATTTCCAGTAATTCTGGCCCCCAGTCCATATAGAGTACTTTATACAGTGACTTTCCTTTTGATCTGTGTTCTCGTCGGCTGAGTTGTAAAATACATGTGTTTATATGTTTTTATGAAATAGCCTTGATGTTTGCAAGTAGTGCACTTTTCAAATGAACCTGAACGTACCAGACCGGATACAGTTCACTCACACTTCCAAATATACTTCCTGCCTTGTCAGATGCAAAACAATTCGTAAATTTTGCATGTGTGAAATAGTGTCATATCCCAAATTCCCCTTTTCAGTAAACATCACTGCCCCAGTCTTGGGTTCCAAAAACCTATGCAGTTTCTGAATAATTTTGTAGGGTGGCTAACAGGCTTATTCCGACACTTACAAATTTTTTTTCTAGCATATACCATTTTTGTTGGTATTTATGTAGTGTATGCAAACTAATGTAAATATTAGAAGAATTACAATGAACGTATGTAAGAAAGCATGATACCTGCAAAACCTTTCTGTACAACAGCCAAACTTATGTACATAAGAGAATTGTTGATGCTCTATTACAGTTTAATTTGTTAATGAAACAAGATGGACTGAGCTCCTACTACACCTCTTTGGATGTTTGAGGCTAGGCACAATTAATTTATTTGTACTGTCTGTGTAGGCGTATGCCAGCTAATGTACTGTAAGAGCTTTTATCTTTATGTTCATAATGAAGAGGGGCAGGTTTTTGGCAACCAGACAAGGATTTTCTGATGACTCATCCTCTCTGGATTGTAAAACACTTTCTTGTAAAATCAAAAAAGAAAAGTAGTTCCTATTAGAAGTGGGCTCAACCAGAGAAGTTTGTCCTTCACAATCAAGCTGCAAAGCAGAAAGAAGAAAGGCTTACCAGCTTTCGTTTATTTTAGTTGTAATTGGACCTCTGCTGAAAAAGAAATCATGTGATTTGAGAGAATGTTTTCATATAAGGTATTAAAGTGCTGTTGGAGTAAATATGCTGTAGGTTGCATTGTCAAGTACCTTAGTTTATGCCCCATTGTCATTATACTGGTATTTTGATCGCCTTGGCAATGCATTGGACTTTTAGCTAAGTTGGAGTAGACCTCCTTCAACAGTACGTTGTACTGCTTGGTTTGTGCCACTCACCTCCCTGCTATCTAGGAAGAAATGTAGAGTTCAGGATTTGGCAGAAGCTGGAACAGGAGTTGGGTGTGAGTATCTCAGCGCAGAGCTAAATCCGTTTTAGTATAACATGTAGTTTTGCTTTCTATTTAAATGACACATTAACTAATACCAGTATCAGATAAAGAGGGAGTATGCTTCACGTTCCTGCTAACGGGGAAAAGTATGAACATGGACTATACTAGGGGCCCTAGTAATAAACAAGTAAGAATAATTGGAATGCATGAGTAATCTACTTTATTTAGGTTTGAGGAGAGAAACCCTACTTTTAATGAAAAATTTCCGTCATTATTTTACCTCATAGTACCTGTGCATGTTTTTATGCATGCACACTCCTGTAAACACTTCCTCCCAC
This sequence comes from Dromas ardeola, assembly GCA_013398915.1. Classification (NCBI taxonomy): domain Eukaryota; kingdom Metazoa; phylum Chordata; class Aves; order Charadriiformes; family Dromadidae; genus Dromas; species Dromas ardeola. The sequence goes on from VYZM01020551.1 coordinate 40,071, forward strand.
TCACGCATTTGCTTTCTCTCTCTGTGGGAGAAACAGGAGAGTTTGGGCAGCCGAGGGATATCCATTAATGAACTCCCTCAGTCCTTTGCGCTCCATCACAATACTTTTCCTGAATGACTTCTTGGGTGATGAAGCTACTGCTCCCTCTTATTAAGGTGATGTTTATGCAATCCAGAGTGGATTAATTTAAATCCCTGATTTTAATCACAATTTAAATCAACAAGCAGAGCACTTTGATTTAAATAATTAAGTGTAATCTTGCTTTGCATTTTTGCTTTCCAGTTACTTTCCTAAACAAAGGCTTAGTTTTATTGGTCAATATCATTTGCTAACCAGAGCTGTTTGTTGTACACAACTTGGTTTCTCTAAATACATGTGTACCGCTTACATACTTTTACTCACGTTCTAAATTTTTACATTCTTCTTATGCTAGAAAATGGTGAACCTCATTTCTTAATGGAAATAATAGATCTTTTTAATCTCATGTGATTCATGTGTAGCCAAATGTTGTAGTTTGAATTCAATTAAAATACACAAAAGTGACATTTCAAGACTGCTCGAGAGGTTTGCCTGTGTTTAATGTTCTGGCATACAAGGCAAAAATTTATATTGGAACATGTGTTTTTAAAACTGATCTGTTACACAAATTTAATATCTACAGCTAGCGCATTGTGCTGATTGTTTCTGGACACCAAGTACTTCAAGTTTTTTGAACTACTTAAGTAGTCTATCATTGCACATCTCAATTTTATTCATGACTGGAAAGAGGAAAACTAACTTTCCCGCTTTCTGAATTCCTAATTGTTTTCCTAACTTACAATGAACTAATTATAAACTGAGCTAGCTGAAAATGAAGAAAACTGTTGCTGTAACTGTTGCAGAAAAAACAGGGTAAAGCTTCAACAAATTGTTTTAGATGCCTAGGCAGTGAAAACTATCCATGCAATGGTTTAATTTTCTCCAGAAAAATTAACAGATTGAATAATGACACACATACAGCTTCAATATAGCATAAAATCACGTGAACATTTTTTAAAAGGTTTAGAATAAGATAAAAGGTAGTATAGGTTATCATAACTTAATGGTTTTATTTAGAAAGAGAAAAAAATGCATTCAGTGGAAAGATGTGTATTTTAATAACATACATTTAAACTTCTTTTATGTACAGGCTTTTATATTCATACTGGAACACTCCTTATCTGTCACTTAAAAATTAAGATTCCTGTTGTTGGTACCTTCACGCCTATCTAGATTTCATGACATTTTTGGCAACAGATTGCTGACTGTGGCAGTCAATCTTACTTTAATGCTTTGCTCATTAGAAGCATCATGGTCTGGTTTCGTAAATTAGTACCAGGGAGTTGGAGGTGGAGTCACAGAACAAAAGATTAAAGGATTATATATTCTTAGCCACTATACTGGAGCACATGAATTAGTGGGTCATAGCTACCACATAGATGTTAACACCTCCATTCACAGAATAAGAAAGGTGATTTAAGGTTTTGATGCAAAACATTTAAATTGTAAATTTAGATTCATTTTACTCTAAGTGAGAGCACAACAGCCAAATCTAGATAATATGCACTCCAAAACATTATTTAAATATTCCCTTCCACTGATTACTCATAAGAGGACTGTTAAAACAGCAAGTCTGTAATACAGCATGTGGGATTTGCAATATTTAGTATCATCAGGGAAGTTGCACAGCGGAGATGGGAGCTTCCTCAGTTTAAGATGTCTGAATTTCCTTCTGTTTCTTTCCTAATTGTAGATTTTTCTCCTCTGATAGTGTAGCTAGGGAGTGGGAGGTTGATTAAATTTAATTCCGATTTATCTGGGTTCAGTCATGTTATCTCTTAAAATGTGTCTCTAAAGGTTAACAGTCCTTTGGCATTTTCATCTTTGCTTTCCTACCCTGAAGGAAAACTTAGTGGCTTGCATGTCTAGGAAGTCAAAGATAGCTGGTTGTATTTTTCCATATCTACAAAGTGATATTATATCTGGATTCATATCTGCTCCTGGAAAATTTTTTAGGCTTAATGTTTAATTTCCATATGCTTAAAAGGGAAAGTTGTTAAATCCCAAGGGTTTCATTTCGCTTCGCCTCCAGGCAAGTTATCAGTCAAGGAAAGGTCCGATGTGCTGCACAACCCCGTTTTGTGTTTTGCTTCCTGCCCCACGCAGTGTGGAATAAAAGCTCACGACAAAAGGGAGCATTGCGGGTGCATGTGGTGCCTTTGTGGTGGGGATGAGGGGGACGGCGAGGGATGCATGTGGGGATGCTGACGCTGCCTGCGCTGGCTGCAGCTCTGCCTGGGGCCCGCCGGACAAAGTCTCCTTCCGTGACTCTCCACTGCAATCAAGGGTTAGGCCTTACTAGTCCCACCAACTGTCAGCTTCCAGTAAGTAAAATTAGCAACTGAAACACTATGTGGGACTTGATACCCCAATATCTTTATCAGAGGCAACTTGGGGCTTCACCCTGTAGTGGGCTGTGCTTTCCGGTTTGTGAGTTTTGCAGAAATACCAGACGTCTATAACATTTTGAATAGATTTTTTACCTGTAAGGTTTTGTTTGGTTTTTTTTACCTGAAAAGAAAGAAAAGGCGAGTGAACTGAATTTGGGGGGGCGTTTTTTTTCTCTCCCAGATGAGAGGATCTGGTTTCTTTCATGATGATTTTTTTAAGTAGAATTCCAGCAGTCTTCCATAAGAAGACAAAATATTTCTGGAATGCAACACCTGCGCAAAGAAAATGAATTACCATGTGCCAAAATCATTCAGTAAATGCTGTGTTGTGTGGGTAACTTGACAAAAGTTTTGCAGCAAACCATAAACATCTGCAAAACATTTGAAAATCTGGCCCAGGCTTGGGGCTGCATGAATTCTATGGCATTTGTAATAATTTACTGTTCCACAATATGTAATTACTTGTGTGCACCTTAGGACTAATTTTCTTGGCAAGAGTAGAAAAAGGTCTATGTTATTAAAGATGTAAGGATGACTGATATTCTTTACCTGTAGTACTCTTTACCAGGATCCATGCATTTATCTTTTACTTCTGGAATGCATTTACTTGTCCCTACACACTTGACTTTGCGGCATGGATAGAAATGGGAAAGGGACAGTGAGTCCAGTCCAAACTGCAGACATATGTTGCTTTTTTTTCCTTGGGGAAGCACTGAGAGGATTGAAGTCATTCAGTTAGCTTTGTTCAGCTGAGCTGAACTTTGAAAAAACACACCATGTGTGCTTTTAGTGAACTCTGGGCCTAATCCTAAATCTTTTGAGTTCAGTGACAGGTTAGAGTGTCCAAGAAGTGAATCATCGGCTGCGCGCTAGCCGCAGCTATGACGCTGCGCGGGGCATTGTCCTCCTCAGCCCTCTCGTGTGAGTAAGTAAGTACAGTCTCACGCAGGAGTTTCAGCTTGGGCAGGTTCAGCAATGCGCAGCGCAAAGAAGACCAAAAGAGCTGACACTTTTCTTCTGGGGAGAGCACACAGATAGGTGGTTTCATCGCACAGTTCTTGCCTCAGCTTCCCAAAGCGCCCAGTGTCTACGCTCGGTGCCAGATTTCTAAAGACCTCAGCTTCCTGGAAGGCACCTAAATAAGGGTCAGATTTTGAAAAGAGCTTAGCACCCAGCCTGCCCAGCTTTTCAGAAAATCTGGCACCGAGCGTCGGTGCTGAGCCTCTGTGGAGATGCTGGGAAGAAGGCTGCCTTCCCACACGCCGCGCCGGGACAGTGCTGTTCGCTTTACAGGGCTCGCAAAACATTGTTAAAGAGAACAAATAGCAACAGGGAAAAGAAACCCCCCAGCCCTGTTTTAACAGATCCCGGGGGGGAGGGTCCTTTCCCTTTTTAAAGATTCAGTTCAGGCATTGTCAAAAGAAATAAATAAAGCAACATCATTTAAAAGCTTTTGGAACAATAGTCTCTTCCACTTCCCTCCCTCATTGTGGAGCCCTGGGCCCAGCTTTTGTTTATTTTGTGCTGCCAGCCTCATGGTGCCTGATTGGTTGGTGTCTGATTTCATTCCTATGGGTGATGTCAAAAGCTGACCCAGAAGTTCTCGGCAAGTTTGCTTTTAGCTTTTAGTTGTTGTTTTTGTGCGTGTATCCGTGTGCACAAGAGTACTTTTTCGGTCCTAGGAGAATTGTGTTACAGGCTGAATATTATTCAGCTGCAAAACTAATAAGGAATAATATTTGTTTCAGGAACTGCACGGCTTGTTTCCTGCAAATACTAGGAATAGCAAGCCATTCAGGCACTGTGAAATTATGGAAGTTGTAATTAATATCAATTATAGTTCTAGTATTACCATAAGACATAAAAGAAAATCCGAAATCTGTATGAGAATTTCATAACACATAACTGAAAATCATGACGATTAGTTAGAAAGGCTGGTTTCACATTCACATGTAACACTACCACCAATTTTCTTTTTATAGCTGTGCTAGAACTGTAACGCTAATCTTTATTTAATATCATTTTTATCGGTTGTCAAACTGACAGGTTAAATATCAGGTTCTCACAGAGGTGTGCATACCACTGACAACAATATTCAGTGTTTATTTTTATAGAAAAATAAGCAACGTTTAAGGGTTTTTTGTGCTCTATCTGCAAATACTCCAATCTCTGTTAAACTTTGTTTTCCATTTCTCTGGCCTTAACGCTTGGATATTTTTCCTACAGCAGCCTCTGACCCTCTCCTGTGTTTCTCTTTGTTAGATAAGTAAAAGATGAGCGTTACTTTATAAGGACATAGTTTCATACCCTTGTCCTCTGTTAGAGTACAGTCAAGTTGCTTGTATAAACACGAACAGTTTTGCTTACTTTTCAATTTATTCAAATGCCAATGTAAGGTTCTTGAGCGGTGTGTGTGCCCCCCCCCCGCCCCAGTCTTTTCACCTCTTCGTCCGCTTGCCTCTAGGGAACCGTGTTGTACAACATCTTACGCACATGAAGTAGGAGTGTGTAACTAGTTCCATAAGGGGGCTATATTGATGCTTCGTATTGCACAAGAAGGTGTGTTTAACCTCCCCCATTACAGAAAACACTATGTTACGGTCTGGAAGAACATTGTAAAATTACCTTCTCTCTCTCCATATATAGGTCTATGGTTTTGGCAAAGGTTTGCTGTTGTGTCAGATTTCATAGCAAAATACTGTTGATCAGAATTTTATTTAAAGAAAATGAAACATCCCTCCAGCTCTGCAGTTCTGCATCCAGCAAAACATCCCTTGCTTTCCTGCCTGTGGTCTTTTTTTTGAATTGTCAAGGCAAACAGAATTCTTGCCCCGAGTTTCCTTGGAAGCAGCACACTTAAAGAAATTTGGATACTTCAGAAATAGTCCAATATAAAGAAGAAATGCAAGGCTTAAATGCTTTTCAGCTAAAGATAACTCACTGCACAGATTCAAGCATGTTAAGTCAATGCCTGTACCTTCTGTTTATGTCCTTGAAGGATGCCACTCGTTTAGGGAAGTCGGTACAAAGCCCACCAAACCATCCCAGGGCTGAGACTCCAGAAGCTGGCCAGTGGATCGCGTTGCGTTGTTGTTCAGTCTCCTTTCCCCTGGTTGAGAGCAGCTTGTGTACAGGGCCTGGGGCTGGCCTCGCTGCTTGCCCCGGTGCCTGCCCGGCCCAGCTCCAGCCTGCTTCCCAGCTTCGCCTCCCAGGTGCTCAGTTGTTTTATGAGCAGCTACTTTCAGAGACGGCCTCCCTCATCTCCGCTGGCCGAAAGCAAACACTACAGTACAAGTGACATAAGCTTTACAAAGAATTTGTTAGCTGATGGTGCCCCCAGCTCTGGTGGAAATGTTAAGAAGGAAAAATTATTTTATCTGCATTCTGAGTCTGTTTTAAATACTGTGCTTTTTATGATTTCCATATGATTCTTGGGGATTTTAACATCAAAAGTCCCAGATTATCCTAATTGGTGTAAGAGGTTGGAAAGGTTTTCTTCATGCTGGACTTAAATAGCGTTCCTGCTTGGCTGCTTTTGCACTGGCTTAGTCCTTTTGTGACATGAAAACCAGTTGCAGTTAAGCAGATTCTCCTTTTTTTTTTTTGTTTAATAAACTGAAATAACTATACTGTTAAGTATTAAAATGCAGAAACATCATGCATTTTTAAAGCTTCCAGAAATAGCCCACAATGCATTGCAGAAATTAGTGAAGCCATACTTGTAATGAAAAACATTTGGTAATGGACTCTGGATCAGTTAGTAGGCTGATTTATTGCCTGTCCTGTGTTTTCTCTCTCTTCTCCATAAACTATCACTTACACATAGGAACAGTGAGGATTTTTTGGAAACTTTTTGGAGGAGAGAGGAAAACCCCCTAGATTTAAAAGCGCTGCAAATAGCTCTGTACAGTTTTGCTCCCAGTGATTACTTTCCCTGTTTAGCAGAAAACCGCCCTTTTATCTTGAGGGTAGTTTTCCTACAGAGAAAGATCACGCCCGGGTCGCTGCTCTCGTACAATGGGCGTATCTTCACTGCGCAGATGGCTGGGCTCGGGGTTGGTACCTGGCCTGCGCTCAGCCACCACCTGGTGCCGGGAGCGTTCCCGCTGCAAAACCCTGCCAGCCCCTCGCCCCCTCCCTGGGGCTGAGTGCCAGGCTCTGGAGATGTACCCCGTGCTGTGGGATGTGCTGTGCTGGCAAAACGTCTCCCTGCTTTGGGGCAGACCAAAAGAGCCAGAGGAGACTCCAGATCTGCTGCATTTCTCTGTAATTTGGCTCCATGGCTTTGCACCTCGAACAATGACTGCATACTCCTCTATGAAGTGGACTAGAAATCTTGCCTCCCTCTGATAGCTTCATGTCTGGCATAAATGTCCATTTGAGAGGTCATAATTTCTACTTACTTCCTGGTGAATTGCATAAACACTTGAGGTAAAACTACGCTCTGCTGTTTCAGCAGTTGCTGAGAGTCTACGATGCAGATTTTTCCCCTTACCCCTTTTTTACACTCTGCTGCTCTTGCTGAAGGCAGTTTGAGTAAACTGTGTTTCGCCTGCTCACTACTAGCAACATCCTCTTGAAAAACTGGGCACCAGAACTTGTTTTGGGACTGAAAACATTGCTTTGCTCCCGATATATTTGTGGTTTTGAATAAAATTGCAAGCACAAGCATAGAACAAAAAAAAAAGAAAATGGGGGAGTCAAGATGGGCATCTATGCGTGCAAGTTAGATTTTCAGCATTTCAATAACTACTTGTTTTGTTGTGCTTTAGCTTCTAAGCTATCTCTGTAAAACATTTACTTGTTTGGCTTTAATCGCACCCTTCACTAAATGTTTGCTTTGCACATGAAACAAAGCCATCCTTAAGACTGTAATGAAACCATTAGTTAATGTTCATTTAAAAAAAAGGCAAAAGCCAAAATTAAGTTAAACATTCAAACATCAATCAAGAATGAAAATAATAGCAGAGTTTCTAATGTGGGGATAGCAGTGCAAATCTCAAATAGAATCTGCAATGTTCTTTGCAGGTTTTAACTGATTTTGGCTTTTGCGACCACAGGTCTGAGGTCACAGCGGTCTCCTGATGTGTCTACCAAGAGACAGTTTTTATTATCTGCATACTGTTCTTTTTATTTCTGATTTCCATCTTGTGGTGTGTAGTTACTGGACTATTCCTCCAGTTATCTAGGTTTTTACTTGCACATTTGAAACTTGCTTTTTCCTTCCCCCTCCTTAACAGGTAAGTAAATCATTGAAAGGAGAAGAGTACCAGAGAGATAATTTATATAGCAGAAAAAATAAAAATAAAAAAATAAAATAAAATAGAATCCTACAGTCCTTTATGCAACAGCCATCTTCAAGAATGGAAAAAAGAATGGAGTGGAAAAGCAATTGGAATTTATGTGAAACTCTCAGTGGGCTCATAGACACAGATAAAGATTCAGTGCTAAATGCCTGGAAAGAACATTTCCTAATTTTTGCCCAAAGAATAGTTGTTTGCAGAACTTACAACATTAAAATTGTGGGAGAAAGACACTAGAAAGATGAGAAAGGAGAAGATACAGCGATACAGATACTCCGATTTTGGCGTGTTTTTTATAGAAAAGGTTTTCACTTAATAGCAAAATACTGTGCACACAGTTTCAAGTCCCTGGGAAAGAAATCTTGAAGTTTTACTGTGAGACTGAAAAGACTGACACAATTTCAGAAGTCTTAGTGAGCTTATAAAGCATGCCTGGGAAAGTCCCTCATGCAAATCATTCATAATCACGTCTGTCCAATTGTAAAAGCCAAACTCCCTGAAAATCAGAGCAACTTTGTTGAACTAGGATGTAGAAATTAAATATTCTGTGCTCCACAGTGAGTATGAAGTCACTGACAAGATCTGACGCTTTCTTCACTTTGCCGGAATAAACTCATCATATTTTCCAGCTGTGCATGAATGTGTGTATGTATTTGTTTTTCCTTTGTTCCTTAATATTCCTGTGAAATCAGCCCACATATTAAGGAAAACCTTTATGCGTTGCCAGTGCTGTGTGCCTTGATGGCCGTTTCCTGGGTTAGGTGGAGGTGTGTCCGATACTAAGGCCATTCATATGGGGTATTGTGTGTGTCTTGGGCTGCTTTTCAAAGGTGTTGTATCATCTGTTGAATTCACACTGAAATCATTCAGGATTCTGAATGCGACAGACATCTCATGTGCAAATTCTTCCACTGTTATACAGTTTACTCTGTTAGCCCTGACTCACCACTGGTAGTCCTTTAGAAGCTTCATTACCTGCGTGAGAAGAGAGAAGAGGCCAGGCATGTGATACTGCAAGCCAAGGTGCCCTTCCCCTACTTGGAGTACGCTGAAAGCCTGTGAAAGCCGGAGGGGAAGGTTTTTTGCCAGCTCCTAACTGATGTAGTGGAGGGTGCAGGGCAACAAGAAGCCACTTGTGGCTTCCTTAATCTGCATCACCAGGTCCTACTGTGCAGCTCTGCTTTATGGTTTTGATGAGAAATCCCTCTTAGCTCACAGCTGCTAAAGTGAAGTTACACTGCCTCCGGATCAGTCCTGGTGATGAGCTGGACTGCCACAAGCTGGCTTGTGTGTTACAGCACAGGCAGGAGCTTCCCAGAAAATCTAGTTCACAAGTGAAATGTCTGAGATTTCACCCTCTGTTTCTGGAGTTTATTTGCTGTGCAGCCAATTTTGTTTGGTGTCACTAACCTCTGTGTGCTCACTGCCCTCTCCCTTGGCCTGCTAGAATAGCTGAAATCATTTGAAGAATGGAATAGAAGATTTAAGGATGGCTTGAGGATTTTTTCAGAATTTACCATAAATTTACTGTAGGAAAGCCTCAAGACATTCTCTGATCTTTTGTTTCTGTTTTCTACATCACTTGTCTAACCCTGGTATTACCTGGGAGGAGGGACCCATAATTCAAATTATTATTGTATCTTTCAAGGGTATAAACTTTTTTTTCTCTGCATGATATCTAGGAAGGAGTGTAATCTAGACTTTTATCCGTCTCCTTCTCAAATTTCTTCTTTAGCTGATGCGTGGTGGTTTCTCTGAGGGCAGATCATCAGGATACTCACAGACATTCAAAGTTTCTGCAGTCCCTGTACATTGTTCTTGTGAGCCTGGCTGGGACAAGAGTTCTATCAAGGACTTTGCTTGATAGATAGGGGAAGTCTGAAATAAGATGTGTTTTTCCCTGAGTTATCATTTTTTGTGGCTATGGAGTAAAGAAGGTTGCAGAACCTCTATTGGTCACAAAGGCTATTTTTGACTAGACTGAATTCTAAAAGACTAATTGTCCAATTCTGCTGTAAGTCATCTTTTTTTTTTTTTTTTCAGTAGCAAAATGGTTTTCTGACCCCTTTGTGCTGTGAAGTGTATCCCCCGTTTGTACTATTACTCCAGAACAATAACTCGACTCCTTGTCTGCACTTCAAGACTAGAAGCCTGAGTGTGAATGCCTCCATGCCTGCGGTGGGCTGCGTGCGGGAAGCTGGAGTGCTTCAGCGTGCATGAACACCGGGTTCTCCTCCACTGGCTTCTGCAGTGTGGGAGGAAGGACACATGTTGACAGGGACTTCTGGACTGATCTGCAGATCTTCCTATGTGAACCTTCATGTATCTGAGAGTGTTAGAGAGTGAAAACCAGAAAGAATTTCGTCCTTGCAGTATCCGTAGCTGGCGTAGATGTGTCGTAGCTGTACTTCTGGAGAAAGACATCGCTCCTGGCAACATCTGACATACAGGGCTCTCATTGCATAGGGAAGGGTCAGAGTAGCCTTAGGTGTCTTAACTGTGGAAAGTGGGCAAAGGTAGCCTGGGGAGGCCTTGGAAATTAGGGAGCCATAAAGACCTTTGCTCCCGTTCTACGAGTTGTTTGTGAATTTACTAGTGGGAACAAAACGAATCTTAAGCCCAGGACTCTTAGCTGATGTAGTCATTCCCACAGTGTGGTGCAATAAATAACCCTTCTTCTACATGGACGTGGCTGGTAATCAGTAGCTTGCTAGGTACTTCTGGCTTCCTATAAGAGCTGCATGCACTTGTGGGAATCTGAACTTTACATATCCATTTTGGGACAAATCCGGGAAGTGACGCCTGTGATTCTGTACCTCACATTAGCAAATTCGGTTCTTGTCCTTGAGAGGTGGTGAGTCCCCTGTGATACCAGTTGGCTTCAGTGAATCATGCGGTGCTTGGCACCTCCTGCACTCGTGGGTTGGTTGCTGTTTGCGAACAAGGGCAAGCAAGAGGTTCTGGGCAAGAGGCCCTCTTAGGGCCCTGGGAAGGGCTCTGCGAGCCTCCGGTCCTACAGAACAGTCTGCAGAGTCAAAGTCCAAATCTTCTTGATTTGGAAGAAGCAGTAGGGAATGCAGCAGATGAAGTCTCAGCATGATATTAGTCTTTTATATATAAAGGACAGCTCATAAGTCTCTGGTGCTCTTCAGTGCTCTTCAGTACTGAGGTATGGCCTCCAAGAGGGCTGAATGCAGTCATCCTGCTCCAGTCATCTCAATGAGATGAGAGCTGTGTTTGCCACCTAGGAAGCAAAGCTCAGCTGCAGCCTAGGAGATACAAGGGTCCTTGCTCACTTAGGCCCACTTCTGAATCTACAGCCGCCAGGCCCTCTGTATTGTAGTAGCCTATTCCCTAATGTTTGGGCTTCCCATGGGAGCTGTTCCTGTACATGCTATTATCTCCAGCCCAGCCCCCAGTGCTTTCCTACGTGATGGCTGTTCAGGGGGTCCTCAAATGGCAGTGTACAGGTCATACACAGCTGCACAGAGCCTGGTGCCTCTCATGCGGGTCTGCAGACTGTGCCACCACAGCAAGGATGAGTGTGTATAAAACAGATAACGCCACAGCTTCCTGGTGAATGGCCAGTATAGTCCTCATGTGGACAAACTTTATCAGTTACGGCTTCAAAATCCTTTTTTGTGGAGATCTATAACAGTCAGCTGTAACTTTTCTGACGTCCAGCTGGATTAATATGAAATTACATAGGCAATGGACTTAAGAACGGTGGACTTAAGAATGACACCTAAAAATGTGAGGAAGTGCAAAATGCCATCAGATGCGTGTGCTGGGCTTATGTATTAAGTTCTTTGGTGAATAAACTTGGATTTGAATACATGCTTAGGTGTAAGTGTGAATGTGACTTACTTGAACAAAGCTAAATTTCCCTTTTACTTCCTTAAAAATCACCCTGAATCTGCTGGGACCTGGTTATTTATCTTGGAACTGGCCGCTGTCACCACAGTGTATAAGATTGACTAGGATATGCCTGTAGATTTATGTGTAATTGTTACTATCTGGTTAAAAATTGTTACTATCTGGTTAAAAATTGTTACCTGAGTTAAATTTCCTGATGAAAAGCAGAACAGCTCATAATGTTCACCCTCCATCTGCTGTCATTTATAATTAGACTGTAAAATCCTCAGAGCAAGAACTTGCTGTCCTTCTGTACACCTACAGTGCGAAACACACTGGGGTCTTGATATTAGTTGAGTTGCCATTAATAATAAATAGAGAGTAAAAGGAGAATGTGTAAATGCATTCAAACGTGTAGTGACGCTTTTAAGTATAATTGTTATCGCTGCAAATCTCTGCGTAGTTGGCAGCTGGGCTGCGCTGGAAGTGCAGAGTCCCTGTAATTGGAATTTGCACATTTTACTGGTCTGTCAGAGCCTGCCTTTGATGGGTAACGTCTAGAGTACCTATAAAGAAAGACGCAGTGACAGGGCTACTCAGAAGTAAAGACAAGCCAGACGGTTTGCCTTCAGCTCCCTCTCCGAGAGACTTAAAAATGCCCGACCTCATTACATTAGGATATGGCTCAAAGTTAAGTAACTTTTCAGTAATTAATACGTAAACACAGGGCTACAATTTCAGACTGGGCTCTGCCTTCTCGAGTCCCTGTGTAACGCTATGGAGAGGAAGCTCTCCGCTGGATGGGGCGCAGGGCTGAACAAGCCCACAGAGTTCAAGCATGCCCTGTGCCTGCACCCAGGCCTCCTTCACATCTGTATGGCTGTGGAGAGGTCTTACAGGGCAAGGAGCTGAGAGCAGGCTCCCTCAGTTTTCTTCATTATTTTACCTATTCATTTCATTTTGTTGGTCTTCAGTGTTCGCTTGTTCTCTGCTTTGTTTTGATCTGGTTTTCATTATTTATTTGGATCGCTTTGTATTTTGGATCATATTTGTGCTACTAAGGTTTTCTGGTGCCAGTTTTAACAGCAGCAATACTAATTTTGAGAGTGGGATATTTGGGGCTTGGGACTATATGTAACTCAAGCAATTACTATTGACTGTGCTTAGTGCTGTAAATACTGGAGGTGGATAAATTCCGTAGAATCTGTGGGAGAGTTATTGGTGTGCTGTAGTGACTGCTGATAGTGGAATCTAAACTGAGAATTTTTTAACTTTTCTGAATTTGAACCTCTAGCCTTCAGGTATTTTTTTTTTTCCAGGCAGTTTTTTCCTTCAGTTCTGGACGTTGTATTCTTGCTGTGAGAATTCTTTAATTTCACATTCCCAGAAAAATTGTGTTTTAGTTTGGATCAGCTGCAAGAAGAGGTGGAAAAGTGTGGAGTGAGAGTAAGAATCATTTGGTAGGCGCAGCTGTGAAACAGAAATAAATCAAGGTGGCAGAAAGGTGAGCTAGAGAGGGAAAGAAAATTGAAGAGTTTGTTACTGTAAATCCACCTGGTTAGTAAATCCAACTATCGAATTGCAGCTGCAGTGTCAGAGAATATGAATTACATTCCATTTTAAAAAGAAAAGTGTATTATTAAAACAGCATGTAATACAACATCTTTCATGCATAGCAGAAATAAACCACTTTTGAGCTCTGACTACAAATGCATTCATTGTAAAAGAAACATTCTTGTTGATCTAAAATCTCATACACTTATCTGCTATCATATCTATCTGTGGTGCAGTGACATCGAGCCAGGAAATTCTGTTCAAAAAATAGTTCAAATGTGAAAAATAAATGTCCTTGGCTCTAAGTCATAATGTTTCTCTACCAAGAGCCAAGCTTACTTCTATTGTAATGTTCATCAGCATTTTTTTTATACTTTCAAATAAAATTAAAAAAATGTCATTTGAGGAGACCAACTGCTACTCTGAGGAAGAAAGCCAAAACACTTTCTTTTCTCTGGGTCATTTCCTGGCTCATTCCCTTTCTGGGTCATTCTTTTTTGCCTGGGTCACTCTCTCCTTCTTCATATTCATTTAATAATAATAACAAAAAATACTCAAATGAAATACATTTGCCTAGGATTCCCAAGGATTTTACTGGCTGTAAGTAGAAAAAGGCCTGCTTGGTTTTGAAGCCACTGGATCACAGCCAGACTGAGCTTCCCAGCAAAGAGGATATGGCAAATGGTAAAGCATTGGAAGGCTTAAAGAATCATATAGCGAGTCAATGGTTAAGTAGGAGAAGAATCAAGGGCACTCTATTCCTTTTCTTGAAGGGTTAGATTCAGTAGAAACATCACTGGATAGATCAAGATTGATAGTCAGATCTCCCGGAGACTTGTGATTTTGACATTTGCTTACCGTGCAAGTCCAGAAATTATTCTAGCTTAAGCAGAGGTCTACCCTTTAAGGACTGGAAAGCCTGTAACATTGAATTTAAAAAGAAAAAAGTGCAGCGTTCTAATGTTGTTTTGTGGGGACGAATTAAATTGTGAAATTTGAAGTCTCAGCTATCAACATGAAACCAACCCTTAGCCTCTAATTTGAAACATATTGGAGAAGCCACGCTACAAGTGTTGAGTTTTTCCTACAACAAAAGCATCCATTGAGTTAAAGGAACTTTTGTGTATAGACAACATTATGAAAAACAGAGGTAATTTTGAAGAGCAAATGTGATTTACCATAATTTAAAAATATAAATGATTGAGTCTATTGTCTTTTTCTGAGCTTGACAAAACATTTTTGGTATAGAACTGTGTGCATTCATGAGCATTAATTGTTCTTCATAAACAGATTTTGATACTGTCTAACCTTCAGATACTAAATAATGCTTGTGTTAGAAGCATTGTATTTATACTAGACAGTGCAACTATCAGCTGGTTTTAGTGAGGTATTCTTGACCACCGTGGGCAGAGACACTTTTCTGTTGTCATTATTGGAATTTTCTTGCATACTCTCCTTCCCCTGGGGAATCTGTAGAATTTAAGATATTTTCGTATTACTACAAAACTGTCTCCTGAACACCCCAATTAGGGTGGTAAAACTATACCAAAACCATTGAGAAACTACCTTCTGTCTCCTTCAGAGACCTTGCAGTCTAAATAACGGCATTGGTTTGGGAAGGTAATTTCTGCCTGTGTTGGTCAGAGAACCGAGCTGGGCGCTGCAGTGCTTGTGCCTTTTCAGGAGCAGCGCATACAACATGTGGCCAGCACAACCGCTTCAGGTCTTCTTGAACCCGATCAGAGTCTTATGGAGAAAACATACAGTAAAATTAATTACAGTAGGCAGTTTACATCACCCTGGTGACAGCACCGGTCCTCCAGCTTAGATGTGCCTGTGTATCCTCTGTGAGCATCTTGGCTGGCTGTTGCCTCTCCAGGCAGGAGCGGGCGCTGAGGGGGAAAGATGGGTGTGCTTTGGCCACAGGAGCCTGGCCAGGCACGTGGCCTTCACGAGTGAGTGACAGAGCAGCCCTGGGCTTGCAGCACGCAGATGTCTGAGGGCACAGCGGCAGCTCTGGCTCCAGAAAAAGGAGAAAACGTGACCCAAATGTTGGGGCGATTGCCCATGCAGAGAGAACTAAAATAAGCCTTGCAAGGGTACGCTTCCCTTTAGTGTCCCTCCCACCAAACAGAGGAAGACTGACAAGGGGGAGGTGGAAGGTCCCGAGCGAAGAGCAGTAAGGGACAACACATGTCCATGCATTTCCTTGCTATTTCTCTAATATACTCTGTGGGTTTCTCCCATTGCTTAGGACAGGCTCCTTTCTGCCAGGCTTTTTGTTTGTGCTCATTTCCCACCCCCCTCTTCCACATGTGGCAGGGACGATAGTCCCAGTCATGAGGGAGCAGACAGCAGTGAAAATCCCAGCACCGACCTCTGTGCAGGGTCGGATGAGTCCGACGCTCCCATTCCAAGAAACAGCTCCAGCTGCAGTGTCGCAGAAGGGTGACTCAGGTGGGGCAAAATGGCAGGAGTCTGCTAAGGTTAGGTAGGCATGGACCTGCTCCCTCACACCCGGCCAGCTCAGGGAGATCCTGGCGTTACGGTCTCTGCCCCACCAGCAGGCATGCAGAGCTTTATCAGGACTGCGTGTGAGAGGCACTTGGGCCTACTGACAGAGCTGGAAATAAGAAGCAAGGTCTTGGACAGTCAAGCCGTTCTTCAGGCAGGGTGAGAGGCAGGTGATGATTGCCCGTGAAGCTGTGAACAGTGAGCGAGGGGAGGAAGGGGTGCTGTGGCAGAAATGACATTATGCTGTGAAATCGGTATTTCTATTAAATTCAAGAGTTTAAAAGTCCAGTAGAATTATGAGGATTAGTTCCTAGGCTTGTACTTTTTGTTTGGGTTTTTATATATGGTTTGTTTTCTGCTGCATGGACCACACCATGTCTTCTTTAACGCTGCCGGCGTCCAGTGAATTCACAATCGTAATGGTTGCCAGCAAAGTTATTTTTGTGGAAAATTGACACCTCCTGAAGCAGGATTAAACTACAGTGAACAAGGAGTTGAAATAGACTGGAAACATAAGTCAGAGCTTAAGACAGAAATTGCTTCCTCAACAGGCGATAACTGCAAGAGAAGTGCAGAATAACTACATGACTATTATATTGAGTTTTGAAAATGCTGTAGCTAGTCATTGTAGGTTTTACTTGTGTTTAGCAATTAAAGATTGCCACAGTTTGGGATTGTTTCAGTGTCTCAGCAGGAGAGTGTTTTCTACTCCCACTGTAGAAGATATAAGTCCTGCTGCATAAAAGCATCCTTACTTCTCAGTAGAATCTTGTTTGAGATGTCAGAAATAAATTTTCCATTATGGACAAAATGCAAGCTATAGATCTGTCATTATCTATATGAGACAGTCATACTGACAAAGTAAAGCTGATGCCAATGCGTTCACCACCTGTGGAAGGATAGGCGTTGGAGACAAGTGTGAGATGGAAGGAAGAAGGTGGAGTTTGAAGTGCTGTATTAGTAATGCTCATATCCTTACATAGGAAGCTTCCTTTGTACTACATAGATAAACAACTCAGAGTTAAAATTTAATTTGGCAGGTAATTTGCCCATAACACTACTGCTAGCAGTTGGAAAACAAAATGAGTTAAAATATTTTTATTTGACAGCTACTGCACTTGCAAACAAAATTGTTGCTTTGATTTTTCTCTATACACGAAAACATAAGGTGGGGTTTCCAGTGTTGGCTTGTGATGAAGACAAGCCACTAGACATGTTGTGACTAGTCGACATGGACCCCAAGTCCTATCTGATCTCACATGCTGGTTTCTGAAATCTCCTTCTGTTTAGAGTCAGTGAGAACAAGGCCAGAAACCTGGGTTTAAATCCCAGCCCTGCTGAGGGCCATGGTGCTGTGATTTCACTCCCCTTTTTTTTCGTCTTGCGATTCTGTGTCCTATCAGCAGAAAACCAGAGCCTTTCCCAAAGTGAGCCTCCCAGTATTATCACTCCTCGGTTTCCAGGCTCCTCCAGGGCTGATAGGCAGGGCCTTTTTCCAGCCAAAACAATTGCTAATCGAGATGTGAGGAGCTTCATTAAACTTGGAGTGATTATTCATACGTATAAAATGGCTCTGTGTTGGCAGAATTAGAGCCCAGGGCGGTAGCTCAAGTAGTAACACCAAAGCAGAATAAAACTGTTTTCTCCTGGTTTTCACTGGTACCAAATCGGCACATTCAGGTGAGCATGAGGCGTTCACAACCTTCTGGAGCAGCTTTTCTGATAGAGCTTATAGACGGTGTTTGGCCGAGTTTCTTAATTTGTAACATGAATTTTAGCTAAAATCTAGCTCTTTCAATGAATGTTTGAGAAAGTACGTGTGTGTATGTGTTTGCACTCACAAAGGAGTGTTTGTATAACATCTGCAAAGCAGAGAACAAGTGGGCTTGAAGGATAAAGGGTGGCAGCACTGGATTCCAGAGGTGGCTTTGGTCAATTGGATGTCGCAGTTGTTAGTCCAAAACTTGCCTTTCTCCTGCTTCATGAAAGAAGGGTCCTTCTTCAGCTCAGTATAGGGAAAGGGTTAATCTTGTGGCTATTTCTTGTTTAAACAAATGCACCTGAGTAAATGAATGAACCCTTTACTTTACTGTGCCTTTTTTGTACCTTTTTAACAGAATGCTTAAATCATTATATAAAATATTTTTTATATAGACGAAAGTTTTATGTTACATATGAACCAGTCAGACGTTGGACCACCCTTCAAATAGCATTGGTTTTCCCTTTCCTGACTGAACTTACATAAAGTTGTTCAGGCAGGTGGTTTTCTGTCCCTTTTCCCACCTCACTCAGAGCTGTTAGAGTGCACACTCATGTTTTTGCAGCCATTGTGGAAAAAAGCCTTTCATCCTGAAAGCAAGTTAAAAAAAAATAGAGAGAGAAAAATCTAATATTTGAGTAGAAAACCAGTTAGTGATATACCAGGAATAAACTAAGAAAGCTATGAATGTGAAGGATTGGATCTGGTTTTGCAAATGTCTGCATGACATGGCAATGCCAATGAAATTGGGGAGGCTTAGGGCATCGGGGGAACAAATGGTTTCAGGGCTACATCTAGACAGAATGACTTGCTGCCAGGTCTGTCATATGCGTGAGCAATGAATCATATGTGGTCCCAGCAGGACGCTAGTAACACACCAGAGATCAAGGACGTACCTAATTCTAGTATTTGTAATACTCGGTATGTGGTATTAATAATTCCAGTTTGGCTTTTGGGGTAAAAAATAGCTAGTCACGCTCAGGGATGCTGTGGAAGGCAGTTATGACAAACTACAAGGAAGTATACACACGTATGAAAACCATTGACTGTGTTTCCATAATTCACATACTCACAGGTAGATGGGACTGAAACAGTGGCAAGACCACCAGCAGATGCACAAGGTGGCTGGGTCCAAAGGCATTCAGTGTGTTTGTGTCTGCATCCAGGTCCAGATGCCAAAGTTACGTGTATGGAGGGATAGGGAGAGATGAACACTACTGGAGCTGAAGGAGAGCCAGTGTCTGTTTTCTTTGGGCTTTTATATTGTAATTCATAATTTGTGGAGTCACTGGGAAGGCACAGAGCCTCTGTGCAGACTGAACCCCTTAAAGCATTCAAGGAACGGGCAGCTGTTAGATGTAAGCAAGAACGGCATCTATTTTTCTGTCTCTTTTTCTAGTCTTGTATGAAAAAAAAGCCCATTGTCCTGATAGCTACATGTACTAGTTTTTGTTTTCTGTGTACACGTGTTGGCAGCAGAATGAGTTATAGTGAACTGCCAAACTGCTCCGTAAACTTTCCCCAAGCAAAGCAGTGGCTGCAGACCTTGCCCTGAGGGACTACTCTGTGGCCTCTACTTACAGGTCTTGGGGTTGGGGAGTGTTTGTTACAGCCATTTCACCTGCCCTGGGAGCGGAGGCCCCCAAGTGTGGGCAGACCCCCCTTGGTCACAGAGCATTCTTCTAAAAGCTGAATAATTGGCAAATGGGTGAAATATTAATAATCCCCACTTTACAATATAGCAGCTCTTGCCATAGAAAAGTCACAGCTGGAATAGATCTGGGGTAAGCACGCCACGGCGTTACACTGGTAATAGATGTTGCCGTTGCCGTTCAGAAGCCATCCCTGTTGGGTGATGGTAGGTGCACGACGGGCTCCCTGCTGCAGAGCACAGCAGCTGGGCTGTTGCACAGTCGCCTCCTGCAGTTGCAGGAGGAATGGCTTCTCCTTCTGAGAGATGGTGAATATTTTATCCTTTCCTTTGCTTCATGTTGGTAATTAGCAAAAGCAAGTCAGACACGACGCTTGCTATTCTTTATTCCACTGACTGCCAAGTCATATTTAGAATAATCTTTGTTGGTTACCACCACAATGCAGTATTTGAGCTGGGTTAAATCCCAGGAACACCCTTATAATTGAAACCAGCTGGGCGTAAATGAGCGCTAGCACCTAAGATGAATGTGGCTGCTTCAGTATCGCATGAGGAAGGAATTGTTTCTCAAACAGCTGTGACCGTAATGAGATAGGGATTCACAACTGGTATGTTAAGATTCACCTACCTGGTGGTAACTTGGTAATCAGTGCAGACTGTGGGCCACAAGTAATGTGTAGCCCCTTACAAAGCGCTTTGCACGCTGGATTGCTGGGCACTAGCTGGATGTTGTGGATGGTTTGTAGCTGTAGCTGCTCGCAGAAGGCGTGCTGGTGAGCCAGCACAAAGCCGGTGGAGCCCACAAGTGTGGTGTAGTCACAGTCTGGGTCCAGTTGTTTCTCCACTGAGAAGATGAACCACTTTATTAATTGTATGAAATTAAAACTAATGGAAAAGAAAATTGGGTTGGAATCAATGACTCAGCATCCTTACAACAATAATTACATATCAACAAAAGCAGCTTTTGAGGAAAAATAAAAATTAGGCCCGCAGAGTGGTACTAAATACTCTTTTCCGTTGCATAAAGAGTGCAGAGAGATGAAAGCTGTTTGCAAAGCGAAGAATTCCCATATATTAACATCAGCCCACTCTTTGCTGAGTAATCTGTTTCTATAAGCAAAAAATGAGCAATTCAAGGAGAATGCATTCTTTCTTTTTAGAAATAGTTCATATAATCCTAATTTCACATTTAGGCCTGTATGCTGCCTACTCTTTCAGATCTAAGTAATTCTTTGTTCGGTAAGTTTCCTCACAGTCCATGAAAATACACACGTAAATCTTCTCAGATGAGCAGGGTACAGTTATATTTGAAGGAAACTATCACTTTACTGATGTTAAGTTACATGGTTTTGGTATTTTACACACTGGCATGGCACTGTCTGTCTCCCTGCTACATTTATGCATACGTGGAGTGCAGTAGTTGAGGGGAAGAAAGTAACAGCTGAATTCACTCACTGCATAATGCACTTGCTTCAGAAAAGAAAAAAACACCGTGCTGCTTTTTGCAGGTGCTGTGTAGCTGTAGATGAACCGATCATGTTATTCCTCCACAGATCCCAAAGACAAATCTGAAGTAGGTAGGTTGCAGTTAGTAAATAGGTTGAATCCCAAGCGAGAAATGGTAACTTTAATCCTAGGAGAACAGAACTAATTTGTGTGAATGATAGAAAGTACATGGAAGCATCGTTACGTGCAACTATTTGATGACCAAAAAAGCACAGCATCAGAATTTTTCCCTGAAGTGTTCATGCAGTCAGAGAAAAACTCTCTTTATTTCATTTCAATGCCAAAAGTGAATGGCTGAATTAGTCTGGCTGAGTTTTAAAGGAATACTTTATCCTAGAAATGGGCTGCTTCTCTCTCCTGGTGCTCTTTCTTCTTAGAGGGAATAATTGCTGATAAGTAGACCTTGTAACAAAAATACAATATAAAGTCATTTTAAGCTAATGATTTTACCATTGGATGCTCTGTAAATGATTTAAATTTTTATTCTTCATACTGCATTATGTCCTTTCCTTGTAAAACTAAATTATATATAAAATGGCTTGAATATATATGTAGTGTTTTCCTGAAAGTAATGCCATTTGAACACCTCAAAGAATCAGAAAAATCTATACACGCTTACACATTACAGCTACAGAATCCAGAGTATGAATTTGTTTTTAAATAAAAAAGTAATGTTTTAAAAGGCTTGAGCATATTACTTGATTTGTATAAACACTGCAAAGATACTTTTATTGGCAGAGTAGAAACTTCAGCTTGTTTTTTATTGGAAAAAATCAAGTTTAACAAAAGCACCACTTTTAATACTTAGCAATGCCATTTGTTGCTTTTGACTGGGAGAAAGCTCCTATCTGGCATTTTTTCTACAGGTGCTCTGTTAGGGACAGTCAGAAGCAGTTTTCTGTATGCCCTCGGAGATGCCTTGACTCTCCTGCTGATTTCCTCCTTCATGAGTAAATCGACCTGTCATGGAGACCTGCAGAAGAATTCTGTACTGATAGCAATAGCAACACTGTTTTTATTGTAGTTGGGAGTTAAACTGGCTTTCTATTGGGGAAAACATAAAATCCTAGTAAAATTCAATCTTTCCACCAATTCCATATTTACTTTAATTGGCGCAGAAAGAGCTTGAGAAATATGAATGTGATATGGGGTGTCAGACAGTTCGACAGATACCTGGAAGGAGAACGCGGTGGCTGGGGGTGAGGCAGCCTCATCTCCCAGAACTCCCACGGAGAGCACCAGCAGTAGAAGGAGCCCTTTTCTCCCCACCCTGGTGGTTTGTTCTCCCTCCCCAGCCTGCCTGTCTTGAGCTACTTCACAGGTGGCTTTTGCCAGTGATATTCACACAGCAGCTGTGCAAGGAAACCACACAGCGAAGAAGCATGTAGCTCCACTGGCATCGCCAGTAGGAAGCCTGGTTTCCCTGGATTTCTGCTCTGCAGCCAACAAAGCTGTCACTAGGATATCTATGAAGTCTCTTGGGCATCTGGGTTCCCCCATGCCTAATCAAGGATGTGCTCCCACTGCTGGTTTCCCTCTGTAGGGGTGTTTTACATTGTATCATGGC
This sequence comes from Dromas ardeola, assembly GCA_013398915.1. Classification (NCBI taxonomy): domain Eukaryota; kingdom Metazoa; phylum Chordata; class Aves; order Charadriiformes; family Dromadidae; genus Dromas; species Dromas ardeola. The sequence goes on from VYZM01020551.1 coordinate 62,248, forward strand.
CGCTGAGCCTCATGGCATCATCTAGTTTGTTCCTCTACCTCCAACAGGGCTATGCATAGCTGCATCATTCCTGAGAAACGTTTGTGTCACCTGTACTTGACAACACCTCTCCCCACATTAGTTCTTTGGTACCCCAGACTGATTGCTTCTGGTGTGTGATTGTTGGTAGGGTCAGAACGGTCTTCCAAATGCCCAACCTACATTTTTCTTGCTGCAACTTAAGTTCTTTGCTTCTTGTCCTATGCTTGGTAGAAATGGCCAAGAGCTGCTTCTCTACTTTGCTGTTACCTTTTCCTTATTTGAAAGTGGTTATCTTAGCACATCAGTCTTCTCTAAATTTAAACAAACCTAATTCCTTTCCTGGTAGGTCATGTTTTCTAGATCTGATAGCTTTCTTCCTCTGGATTCTCTCCAGCAGTTCTTTCCTGCAGCCTTAGCACTCCGGCTGTGGATTTGCACTGCTGAACAAACCAGAGGGACAATCCCATGGGCCTGTAACTTTTCAAGCCTTGAGAGAAAATTTGCCATCTGCAAATTTAGAATTAGTTGGTTTTTACTCATCTGCTCATTATCGTCTTGATGTTTATAAAAAGCTTGTTGGATTCCTGGTCCCATTGTTTTTATATGACTGAAGCTAAGATGAAGTTGTTCACAAACTAAAAATAAAATGTATTTTTAAAAGTGTAATTTACCCCTTCAGCACTCAAAAACTTTACCTCAAGAATTAATATTTTTCTGAAAGACGTGTTTTAGAAATATTGGGCTGGTTGTAAGAATTATTTGGTAGTCTTCTGCAGGCATTCGTAGCCAGGAGATCAGTGTGGATAAAAACACTGGTGCTTTCTCACCTGCAAATTCTTGCAGGTGCCATTGCAGATTATCTCAAAAATACCTGCAATATCTGCAAATATCTTCAAGCAGACACAATTTAGAAGAATAGGGGGACATAATCTTTTTTTTCTCAGACATCTCTCAGAACCAAGGCATGTTTTCAGTGTTTCTCGTGTTCCTGCACCACTACCTGCAAAATATTAATCCTCTTCTGGTGGTTATATATGTATACATTAGTGATACCTCAGTGAAGGCACCATTCGGCACCTGTACGCTGACATTCAAGAAAGTAAGTTAATTGAACAGAGAAAATGGTTTAACTTTTGCAGAATGTTGTAAAATAAGATTCAGCTCTGATGACTCTTGAAAGACAATTTTTCCATGTTAGTTCATTGTGCAAGTATTGAAGGATATGAAACATATCAAGGCCTTAAATCTGGACTTGCCCTACACTCCTGTGAAGAGCTATTGATCTCAGTTGTTGGTCTGTGAGCAGCAACTTTCTGGGCGAGTCCAGGTTTGCATTGCTCATAAAGTGAAGGCATAAGAGAGTGTTTTATGCAAGCAAAGAAATCATTCCCTTGATAAGACGTTGCAGACTATCATTTGGTTTTAGTTAAATTAATTGGCTTGACCAGCTCTGACAATAGCTATCCTTGTATCTCTGAGTTTGTAAAATAACTTTTCAAGTTACACTATCAAGTGAACATAATGAAAATAAGTTGTATCTTGTACCTCATGAATGGATTTGCGATAGAATGTATTTATAAAATCCAGTATTGCCCCCAATAGTTTCTCCATTGCTGAATGTAACATTGTGTTGTTGGAGGGGCAAACATACCTCCACCATGCATAGAAAAAGTGTCTTAATAACTACATGAGAAACCCAGATATACTTAGAATTAACTTAACTGGAGAGTGTAGAAAGCAACTGCAAGAAAGATGCGTTCAGGTTTGCAACTCAACAAGCTTTATGCACAGGGGAAGCTGCCCTGAAATATGTAATAGAGAGAGACTGGTGTTAAAAGGGAAACTCTGAAGAGAGACATCCTAAAACTGCATCAGTGTGCTTAAAGAAATCTTAGAAAGCACAAAAAGGTTAGCCAAAATCTGGATTTGGTTTCTGGGGGTTTTCGTTGGGTGGTTTTCCGAGTAGTGTTGAGGCATTTTAATTTTATGAGCAGAAAGTACAAGTATGAAATTGGTTCTCTAAAAGTTATCACGATAAAAAGCAAATACAGAACTCTTCAACTTGATCTGCCATGTGTGCAAGCACTGCTTTTGGGGAGGGGGCTGGGGTGGGGTTAGTTGCCTCCAGGAGATTAACTCTTCCTGCACTGAACGTTGATGGTGTAAGATTTGGAGTTTGCTAATATGAAGAAGGCTTGCTTTTTTTTTATTTTTGCTCTTAACTTTTTACAAATTTAAATTGGACTGTAAATCCACATTTTTCACATGAGATAGCTCATTAGAAATATGCAACAAAGCTCATCTATTGACAGCTTGTATTATTTTTGATAATCACATTGAGCTCTAGCATAACAGGTCTGAAATTTTTCATCACAGTTGGGTCCTTAGAATTCAAGCTAAGAAGGAGGTGGAATTGCCTTTTGATACGTAGAGCTGAGCTGGAAGTGATTAACTGAGTAGCTCATTATTTTTCTGAAATAAGAGGGAGCCATTTAGTAGTTGTAATACAAGGTTTTTTGCTCCTTGGTCCTGTAGCTTGATCTGCAGCGTCAGCATTCACCAAAATGGAAATCACTAAAAGCAACCTTTATGATGAGAGGGGTTTTTTTCCAGCAGGTTACTCCCCACCCCTATTGTACAGATGTTCTGGAAGAAACACTTGGTTGTCTTACATTTTAGAGGCTGGAATAGTAGCTACTAATGCCTCAAGATGATATCCAAGTAGGTAAAAAGGAATGGGAAGGGAGATAGCACATTAGTGAAAATTCACCAGTAAACACAATGCAAGATCTAACATGAATATCAAGTAACATTAATTACTTTAGAGCCTCTCTGTTTTCCTTGTGTGCGTTTTAATTATTATTTCAGCATAATGTAATAACAAGGGCTGGTTTATAGGGCGATAATAAGACTTGAGGCTATGACTGTAGCAGATTTTGTAAGCAGAGGGTGGTTGGGCTGAGCAAAAGATGCCCATGGCTGTGCTGTGCGTTGCATGCCGTCGTGCCTGGGATCGAGGAGGGGAAGGATTTCCTCCCTGACTCACCTTTGAAGAACTGACCCAGTAAACAGTCCCACTCCATGCTGCCTTCTGGTGAAATGCTAAACTGTGGTCTCAATCATGTGAGGCCAATAAAATCTCCAGTAGCCATTTTTCCCTGCGCTGTGGCAGTAAAACTGAAACCCCCCTAATTATTCTAGTCAACATTCAATTACCTCTCGTTTACCTAAAATTCCCCCTGTATTTGAAGCCTTAAGTGGACACGATTGTTTTTGTCAGTTTTTTCCCAGCACTGCTGTGTTTATGTTTTAGCTAAATCTTGCGTACAAGGTTCAAATCTTGCAAGGGTTGGATCAGACCTTCAGCCTTCTGAGAATTATGAAAGATGGTGTTTCACTATTTTACAAAGGTTTACATCTTCCTCTTTGTGATGAGACTTTAAACATTTTGTAAATTTTTGGATTTCCCAGACAGCAAATGGTGTATTTGGCCAGACTTCCCACTCACTTATCATTTGTGTGTGGTTCCCTGCGAATCCATCTGCTGCCTCATTATCAGTTATTAAAAGGCGTTCGAGACACTGATTAGCCTTGAGATTACTGGTGGGTAGGCACTAACATTTTCATAAACTGTGCTGAAATGTTCAAACCAATGCAAAGTTAAGAAATGCCTCTTTGTAGAAACAGATGTGCAAGATAAGGAAAATAAAGTTCTTGGGAGTCCATTTCGCATGCACCGATCCCTCCGAGCTCCTATTAGAGCCTGGAGAAGTGGAAATACCCCATACTTTGGACATCAGACCGGTAACGTTGGTTAGTGAGACTGAGAGACTACTCCCTGTAGGCACTGTAGCCTCCCAGGGACCGGACTATCAGGTTCTGGTTATCTCTGGTGATTGGTTGATTGGTTGGTTCGGGTGAGGGCTGCTGTAAATATTTCTTCTTTCAGGGAGTTCTCCAGCCCAAAGGTGTTTTCGTCAGAGCTGTCACGGCCTCTGACACACAGCCTCCCCCTCTTTCTCCGTGGGATGAGTGCCCATCTGCCACTTTTCACCTGTTATGTTACGATGTGTGCCCCTCTCTTCTGCGTGTGGAAAGGGCCTGCTTTCGTCTCCCCCACCAGAATAAAAATGTTATAGTTTAGGGTTTTTGGAGTGTTTAGCCAACTAACTGGATTTTTAAGTGCTTGTGCAGCTCATGCATGCATGTTTGAACACTCCCATCCACTTAGATCAGTTAGAGTCACCAAACTTCTTCGTTTTTCAAAATAAAACTGCATTATGCCTAGACATGTTGAGCCAAATCTGTTCCCGGTGTTATTTCACTGACTTCCCGAAGAATTACACCAGAGATGAATTTGGTCTGGTATAGCAGCTTTTTTGCCTGGAGCAAGTCTTTATAGCAGAGTTGTATTTCTCTCAAAAATATAAAAGGAACACTGACAGATCTGCAGCTCTGGTGGTGCGAGCAGGTGCAGCTATATTAAATTATTTCTTATTAAATTGATTCAGCAACTTGAAGCTTGTAGTTTTTGTTCTGCTATGGTTCTGTGACAGAGACTTTTTTAAAAAGGCAAAGTATATATCTTTTCTTGTAATTCCTTTCTCTGGTATTATCATTTTAAAGATTTCTGTTTGTATGTAGCTCAGATTCTGATTGTATTATTTATTTGGGTAAAATCTGAAAATTACAGCTTCTTCCAGTTAATCACATTGAGCTGTGTCATCGCTAGTGTAATTCCATTTACTCCACTGACATCCGGATGAATGTGAACAATAGTTTTTGGCTTTTGTTTTTAGGTTTAAGTGGTTTTAGGCTCTGGTGGTCGCTGTGGCATAAACTGGCGTGCTTCCCTTGCAGCCAGTGGAAGTATGCTGATTTACCCCCACCTGAGGGTCTGGCTCGTTATTTTAAGGGTGCCAGTCTTCAGCCAGATGAAATGTCTCATATGCTGCAGAGTTTTCTCCGGTATAAAGACCCACTTTGACTGTCTGTGAAAAATAACCTGATGCTCTGTGCCTTCATGTACAGAAAATGTGGTAAAGAGTTCCCCGTCTGACAACCTTATCGCTCCACCTCTGCTGATTTGGGGGAGAATTGTTATTAATTTTTTACTTTTCCTGGGTGCTTCCCATGCTCGTGTTATTGCCATTACTGTTCAGCTGCTGTTAACTTAGTATCAGAAGAAGAGGAAATGTTTGCCTGAAATTCCATGTCTTTAATGCCTTTTTGGGGTTGTTTGTTTGTTTGTTTTGTAGGTTTATTTCCTTTAAGACTCCAGGCTTAGGCTTGGAGACCCCAGCCATCACCATTGAGCCCAGCAGCTGGAGCGGCAGCGAAAGTCCTGCCGAAGATATTGAAAGAATGAGTGATTCTGCAGATAAACCTATTGACAATGATGCAGAAGGTGTCTGGAGCCCTGACATTGAACAGAGCTTTCAGGAGGCTCTAGCTATCTATCCACCATGTGGGAGGAGGAAAATCATCTTATCAGATGAAGGCAAAATGTATGGTAAGTGGTACACATTTAGTTGGAAATAATTGTCCCAGTGAGAACTGTAAAGCCCAGCTTGGTTTTACACAAAATTCCTGGCTCTGATTTTGGTACTTACGGAGTAAATCTTGAAGAAATCTGTGAAGTTGAGGGAGCTCAGCTGCGCTGATGCGTTGCCCAGGACTGTCCGAATCAGTCCGTCCCCCGCTGGCACTAGGAAGCAATATTGATGCAGAATTGTGTCTTTAACGAATGCTATGCCGTGGCTGAACGGCAATGTTTAACAGAGGCTTTTAAATGTGCCACTCCTTGAGCATAAAAAAAAGTAAGCATTTTTCTTTATTTTTCAATAAATGGTGCAGAAAGAGAAACGGGAACTACAGTCTGTATGATCACGTGGCAGAATGTGCAATATTAAATTGCAAAGTGATAAAGTTCTTGTTGCGTTCAGAAGCCTCTCGATGAAAGAGGCAAGTTAGGGGTGCTTTTGTGCCTTTCTTTTTCTCTTTTTTTTCTTTCTTTCTTTCCCCTTCCCTCCGTGCAAACTGCTATAAATCAGATGACGTGCTGACAGCATTCCATAAATATCCACTCCGCCGAGGCATACTGACATCTGCATGCACTGTCCGGGGCTCCTTAGCTTTCCTCCCGCTCCTCCAAGCTCTCTCTCTCCCCTTCGCTTTTTCTTTTCCATTTTGCAAACTTCTCGTTGCGGGCGGCGGCGGCGGAGCCCTCGCCCCGGCTCCTCGTTCCGCTGTGCCTGGGGGCTGGGGGGGGACACTTAGGGGCGACCTTGCCCCTACCTGGCCGGGCTGTCCGGAGGCAGAGGGGCCGGCGGCCGGCCCGGGGGCGCAGCCCCGAGCAGATGGTGCTGCAGCTGCCACCAGCTGTGCCCCCC
>VYZM01020551.1:68854-119741 GCA_013398915.1 Dromas ardeola
CTTTGCCTGCGCAGGGGAATATAATTTCTCTTGTCTGCGCCTTCTCGCCCCTTTCTGACTATTTTGATTGCATTTCGGTGGTGTTATTTTTCTTTGGAAAGGGGAGATGATTTGCTTAATTAGAAGGTTGTGCTCTTTCTAGGAGGACATAAGCATGTATGTACAAACAAGCTTATTGTGTATTTATGCTCAAAAGCTCTACTTAGACTTGAACAGCCTCATCAGCCAAAATAAGGGTGGCTCCATTTTTTTTAAATCGGGATCCCTACAACCACAGTAATCACCCCTGAAGTCTGATTTTTGGTGTTTTGAGGCATTCTTTGTGCTGTTGTATAAATTAAAGAAATTAACATATTTATCCATTCATTTTGACAATCACTGATTTCATTTAATGATTCTCTAATCCTGAATGTTAACATTTGTTAAATTATATACATATAAAACCATTTATGCATGTCTAATTGCTGATTCATATTGCTAGCTAGTAATACCATGAGCATATAAGCACATCTCATATATTTATGCTCACCCTAAATCAAATATTGTTTATTTTCAATCAAAGAAGGAGGTATGCGTGTTTGATGCTGAAAACTTGACTTAAAGCGTTGCCCTGTTTGGGAAGAAAAAAATGCCTTAGGAAGTGCAGGGTACTGTAGGAGCAGAATTTACATCCTGACTTTGCAGTGGATGAACTCATGTTTTCATTCTTCAAGCTGAGTAACTGCTTTGTAGTGTTTGAGGATTTATTGAAACCATGCTAGGTTTCTGAGGACTTTCTAATAGAGTCTTATGGCCCTGAGAGCATAATTGTTCTCCAAGGATTTTGAAATCAAAACAGTGTAAGTGTTTTAGATTCTGTGTGGCATAATGAAAATAATTTAATGCCTTTTAGTGGCATACCAAGTTTATTTCACTTACAAGAGAGACATTGCAATATCTCTAAGCTTCCATAGTGTTGGGGGATATTGTAATGTGTCAGTAATTCATGAACCATGTAAGACAAAAGGTCAAGAGAGCACCATTTCATTTTCTAACTGAAATTACCTTTAGATATAGGCACTAGAACAAATATGATCTTTACGGACGCAAATATAATGATCACTCTGTGTGGATTAAGTTAAGCAATTGTAGTTCTTCATCTTTGGAGAGAGGCTTTGAGAAGAGCAGAGATTTTGCTTGAAGAAATATTTTAAGTCTCTGCCTTTGATTTAATGAGAGCCTTGTGACATTAATGTAAGCAGAAGCCAGAGTTTCTTCACTGTTCTTTGTGGTGGTCTAAAATTGTCCTTAAAAGTGGCATTTCTAGGAGGGCTGTGTACAGGCTCCTGGGCGGTTGGCTCAGGGGGACCTGGAGGATCGCTTGAGAAGGACTGGGGGGCTTGGAATCTGGGGGGCATGCAGGGTGGGTGGCCAAGGGATGCCTGCCCGCGGTGCCACCTGGGCAGCAGCAGCCCCAGCGGACATCTGTGACCTCTCTGGGCAGCCTGACTCACTTCAGCTGTTCCACTACAGCTGTGGTCTTGGACGAAGGAGGGAAGGGAAGGGGAGGGCCTTTTCCTCTCCCCTTGCCTTCCCAAAAAGGTAGGAGGATGAGAACAAGAGACTTTCAGTCCTACCCCCACAGAAAAGAGTTGCAGGGCCCCGTGGCTGGGGAGGGGGAAGGGGATGTGGTGGGGTTTTTTGCCCTGGGGCATCCTTGGGCTGTAAGGACAAAGTTGTGACCTGTGCAGGACCGGGAGCATTTCAGGCTGCCACTGACCCTGCCACCAGTTCAGGGTTATGGCTCCTTGAAGAAACCCTCAGAAAACAAAACAAAAACTTAACAAAACTCTTGTTTTTAAATTTATGGGAAATGATTGGGTAAGAAGCAAAGATGTTTGTTTTGATTCAGACGGGCAAATTCCAGGAACCATAGTTTGGAAATTCTTGAGAGAAAGAGAGTGCGCTGTAAGGCCAAGGGACCAGTGATAAGGTGCAAGAAAGCATTATCCATCACTTCTTTTCCCCCTTCCTGTGTGCCTCTGCTTGTGTGGTTGTGATTGTCTTACAGTTCTGGTTTTGCTCCTAGTACCATATTGACTAGTAGTAAATAAAATAAAAACAAAGGTGAGGAGGGATTAAATACAAAAGCTTGAAGGAGGACAGAGGAACACATCTGCAAACTGATGCTCACACTCTCTGTGGAAGCAGTTGAGCATAGCCCATGGAGGAAAGGGTCGACTCTTAGACCCATTTTCATTTGTCTTGCAAAGTATTGGTAAGAATATTTTTCGTCTGTACTGTTTCAAAAGGAGTATTGATAAAACACAGATATCATCCACTAATACAAAGTGGGACAACCTATAATTTGCCTCCCCTCTCAGAGCTCAATTCTGGTGAATTTCTGTGTCCTTGTTTATCCAGCACATAGTAAAACTCTAGCCCGTTAGAGGGCATTGGCTGTCCTGTATTTGTACTTTGTTCCAATTGTTGTTCTTTTACTGCTGACAGTTTAGTTACTCGTAGCAATTCCTGTGAACTCACTTATTGGCAGGATATTTGCCTGTGCTTGTCTTTGCTCCTGGGAGAGTGTTTTGGAAAAGATTACAAGAATGAAAGCTGCTGTGAAATGCAGCCCTACTTTTATCCCTGGTGTAACACTGAAGTCACTGGAGTTACCACGGGAATGGATTTGGCCCCGTGTACATGTTTTCATCTTTTTTTTTTTTTTTGAAATTTAGCTATAGCGAGACGTAACTAGAGCAACTCCAGGGACAATGCCAAAGTAGCATAAGTTGCTAGCAAGTGTAATAATGCCTGCAGACATGTTACTATCAGCATTGCTAACTTAGCTTCAGGGTAGTGAAGGTGACTTTTGCCTTTAAGACAAGAAAATAGTTTGATCTTAATTTTTGAGACCTGTAAACAGCTTTTGAATTATAAACGAAATTAGTCATTGTGATTTGCATTTGAGGTATTCATCTCTGCAACAAAACTACTTAAGAGTGTATTAATGATTGTTTTAAGAGGAAGTTTTGTAGCGTGTTTAGTTGTTTTACAGAGAAGAATGAGTACAAATTAACGTGAGAAGGTGCATAGCAGCCTTTCAAAACTGTTGTATATGTTTATTAGGTCATGCATAAAATCTCTTGGCCTGCATTACCATGACAGTAAAGGGAAAATGATACTTCCATAAAAAGTTCTGCTCAGATGATAGAATTTTTGCGTGATGAGTAATAACAGTCTTCATTTCCAAAGCGCCTTGTATAAATTGAATATTAAAATTGAACTTTGAACTAGTACATCAGCAGAAGAAATCCTACTCTGTGGGCTTGTGTGATTCTGTAGCTAACCGCTATTATTAGGTGTCTTTCTGGGTTTCTATTAGGAAATGGCAAGGTAACTAGCTTTATGAAGAATACAGTAACATGTTACAAATTATTTTTACTGTTGCTTTTAATTTTAAAAGTTCCATGCAAGTTACTGCCTCTATAAAGACATCACTACCTTATAAAGTTTCCACAGTATTAAATATATTTGAATGCGAATAAGGTATTTGGAGTGATGAAATACCAGATGTGAAGTATCAAGTTGCATGTTTATTCATCTGTTATTGCAATCATTGTACAAAGATACACTCTTGTATTTATTTTTTTATTTTTTTTCTTTTTGGTCTCACAGCAACATACACAAAATGCACTGGAGATAGGACTCCTATTCTGAAAGTTACTATTTGGGTTTCTTAGATTGTAAACAAATCTGTCTAGAAACATTCTTGCAATGCTGTGATTGCTCACTGTATGACATCATGGCACAGTGCACGCATGAAGGCAGGCTGCAAGCCTGTGCTGAGCAATCGGTTCAACGTGAAGAAAACGAAGGTTCAAAGATACGGTGTCTGTTTCAAAAGTTACTACTCAAATTACTCGGGTTATGAACAAAGCTGCCTATAAACATTTTTGCAATCCGGGGATATCCTTGCAACATCAGCATGCTGTGCTTGCAAGGGGCAATCTGCTTTCGTGAGCTGAGCAATAGGCACTGCTGTCATTAGAAATGAAGGGTATCGGGCTTACTTGTTGTCGAGGACTTCTGGAATGTGGGGGAACAGGCTTTAATCTTTCTATTTGGGCTTTCAAGAGCGAATTGTCAATGGTTTGGGATAAACTGGCAGAGTCTTCTCGAGGTAGAGAATGTATGTTTTTTTCCCCTCTCCCATAAGCTGCCACCCTCAAGGGAAAATCTTAGTGGGACTGTAAGAGCTGTGCATGATAAGGTATCAACCCCAACCTGGGGAGCAGGCAGAAGAGAGCAGGCTGTGGGAAGCACCACATCTGAAAGTGTGAGTAATGTTGTGCAAGGTCATCCATGGCAGTGCGATCACGTACTCCATTTGGCTGTTATTGGGTCAGGAGAATGATGTATCCCAAAGGAAATGGGAAGCTATACTAGAAAGTTTTGCTGAAAAGTCATGTGTCAAAAAGAGCGGGACATCCTTTGGAAGCGTTTTTTAGCACTTTGGGTTTTGTCCTCTCTCTGCTAAGCATGTTCTCTTCAGTCATCCATATTAAGAAGAACTTGCAGAAAGTTGTTAATAGCCTGTTTGTGGGAAATAATGTCAAGTAAACTGTATGGATGCTGCCCAAGCCTTCCAGTGTTGAGTAGGTCCCCTTGTATGGAGGAGTTAATAGCACCATTAGTGCTTGCCTGGAACTAAGTGGAAGCTACAAGGGCAGGTTCAGTTCAGGCGTTTGACCACTTAAGAGTCATTTAATGGCTAGTCCTATTCAAATGGCTATACTAAACAGAGTAAGAGGATGTTTTTCCTTTATGACATTGTTCCTTTAGTAAAACCCTTGTTTAGAAATGACGCATGTTAGCATGAGAGCACTGAAGTGATGCAACCTCACTAGAAGATGCAGGATATGTTTAGGTGATTGTCTAGTATGATTTATATGAGCTCATTTTTCTTCCAGCACAGATTTCACAAGATGAACCTGTGATCCTGTAATTGCAGAAGGCATAGTTTTGCAGCCTTAAGAAATAGGGTTGTCACACTAGGAGGTAGTTAAAACAGCCTTGATCAGGCTGATGTAGTGTGTTAGTTGCTTGCACAGTACTGGGAGCTCAAAATAATTGAAAATCCTACATGCAGATAGCATAAAAGCAAATGTGCTCATTTATTTGATCTCATTCTTTGCAAAACTAGGATCCCTCCTAGACGCATGTCAGGGTGAACACCTGGTTCAGACAACCGGGGGATAACTTGAGTTAGACGAGTAAGGCCCACGTGCTCTTGGGGGTTATGATGGGCTGTCAGGTTTGGATTCCTCTTCATGAGATCAGTATGAGATTATGGTAGAAGTGTCTCCTTTCTTACCAGCTCCAAAAACAGCCGAATTATCTCACACAATCATAGCAGCAGCCCACTGACCCACATTCCCAGTAAAGTGCTTATGTGGGGATGTGGAAGGTGAGTTATATTCATGTTAGACACCCCTGTTCTGGGCATCCTTATGGAAGCAGAAGAGGAAAAAAGCCATAGAAACTGTTGTTTTATAAAGAGAGAGACTTGGACAGTGCAGAGAGCATCTTGCATGACCAATAACAAAAAAAAAATTAATCAAAAATTGACCCTTTAACCACCAGCAGCGGCACCACCACCACAGCACCATCACCATGGCTTGCACGAGCCTCCAAGAGCTGCTGGAATCAGAGACTCCTAGCCGGCTGTTCAAGCCAGGAGGAGCTGGAGCCAGTGAGATGAGTGGTGAAAGCCAGGCATCTGAACCACGTCGGGAGGGAAATTTCATCCTAATGTTCCCCCTCTCCCCTAGTGGATTTGCTCAGTGTGGGTGTGATCACAAATAACACTACAGGGAACGAGGAGCAGTGGTGGCACAAAGAACTTTTTACAGCATCTTTGGTTTTCTGGGGACATGCAGTCTCTCGAGAAGTAGGCTTATATCCCACCCTGCACCTCACAGGAGTGAGCCCAGGCTAACTGTTGGAGAGTACATGCTGTGGTTGTTGTGACATGAGTCTTACACAATTCCCTGAGGGCCATGCTATTCAAAATTAATATGTATCTTAACTGTGTCTTACAGGGATTTCCTCAGATGCATGCAGGATTTTTTTTTGTGATGCCCTTGAGAAGTTGTAGTCATACCATTGTATGAATATTTTCCTATCCTACAAACAATTTAATGTGGGACACTTGGTCTGGAACATCAGAGAGAAACGCTTCAGAGTCTGGGCTTCCAGATGATTTTAGTCTGACCGTATAGTTATGGGATTGGACGCTAATGGATTAACAGTTAACAGATTTTCAGCAGAAGTAATGGTTTAGCTAATAGAAAAAGGCTCCTCTGAAGCTCTTCTGGTTTTGTTCTAGGCATGCTAAAATTTTTACATTGGATGATTAAAGACATGGTTTTGTAAGCAAAAATAATATGAATTGGGGAAGGAGGAGAGAGATGAATATAAATGTGCTAATTCCATCTCATGAATACTCTTTTAAAAATAGGGAAGTAGCATGGCTTGTTACACCTATTGTAAAAGGCACAACAATGCATCCCAAAATTCATGAGGAAACAAACCCTGAGAAAGCATTGCACACTGTTGGAGTTGCTGGGATGTCAGTCAAACACCATTACAATTTTACCTACAGAGGACTCAAGTAAGCGCTGTTAACAGAAACTGTGGTCAACACACACATTCTCTGGTGTGAGAAGTCAGCATCACTATCGCAACTGCTTGATTACAGCCTTCCTACAACAGCCATCTCCAACTAGGTCAAGCCTCCTGAGGATTTTCCTGGATAGGCAGATTTCATGTTTTTATTGAGATCTCCTTTCTATCTTGTTTTAAAAAAAAAAAAAAAAAGACAAGGAAAAAAAAAGAGAAATCCAGAGATTGGTCTGTCTTGCACCCACACAATCTGATAGAATTTAGGCACTTGGCACAGAATTAAATTTAGCACAAAATCTGGCCTGCCTTTGTGAGGGGGCAGTAAGCTTGCCAGAGGTTACCGTGTGTATGAGCCATCAAAAAAGATAGGTCATCAACCCAGTTCCTTGTTTGGTTGCCCTCCTTGGAGGGGACAGTCAGGGGACCCAACAGGCAGTGATGGATTTGGCTTGGGCTGAATCTCAGTTTGTCCGTAGGCAACAGTATCAGACTTGATGTCTGATAGTTCTGGGGACAGCAGCACAGAATATACGCCTGGGGGAGTTAAGGACCATATTCCAGTAATCTCTGTGGAAATAGGTGAGGCAGACTATACTACGTTTGCAGATAAGGAACAAAATGCTTTTTCAGTGTGCCTAATCATTGCGGCAAAGCTAAAACATTTCAAGCTTATTTGCCTGAAGCCACTTCACTTTTGCTTACTTACACCTTAACATCAACTGGTGTTTGGTCAGCATGGAAAAGAAAAGCATTACTTAAATAGAAATCATAGTTTAAAATGCCTTTTATGTCATGCTAACAATGTGAGTGTGTAAGGAACACAGATGAAAAAAGCATCTTCATCCACTTGGATTCAGCACCAGTTTTACCCCTAAACTAACAGGTGACACTACTGTCTTAGACGTTGGGAAAAAGAAAATGTTAACCCAAATGGTTCCAATTCCAGGTGGTCGGGGGCAGCAGGCTTTGCTGTTGTTTATGGGTATTGTTGACAACTGTAGATAAGTAGTAAAATAATTTTCCATGGTGAAAGTAGTCTTTGAATCATTTTAACAGGTGCCTTCATGTGATCTGGTAACTTCAGCATTTAATTCTGTGAACAAGAATTGCATGTTCATTTGTTTAGTTCTTCCTTGGATAGACTGTCAGCAATAAACCCTTCAGTACGATTAATGGTGAAATAAGTGCTTAGTAATAGCTACATACATATATGCATACACATATACGTGCAAGTATGTGTGTATGAATATAATGTGTTCCCTTCCAGCTAATTAAAACGTTCTTTCTCTTAAGAGACCTCAAAAAGGAGTTCTACACACAGTGATTTGGCTACCTCTTGGCTGGGACCTTCCTTCTTTGCTTTGGCGACTGAATGCAACCTACTGTGAGAGCTATCTGCAAAGAAATATTATGATTCATATTCGTAGTAGTTATTAGATAGGTATGTAGGCATATATTTAGATAGGTGAGATATGCAGGCATGTATTGTCTGTTACATATTTAGATGCATGGTGTATTTTTAGCTATAGGAGCTGTAATCACCAGAGGCTGTGAAAGAGCTAAGAAGAATTACTGTAAGGGATAGTGTATGGAGGAGCCACGCACAGAATTTTCCATCCTGCGAGGCAGTGAAAGAAGACTATTGGACCTATATAGCTGAGTTGCCAGAGGATTGTCATTAGCAGGTGGGACAGTTCAGAAAACCCTTTGGCCTGGCCTGGCTGCCCCAAAGGCTATTGATCTCTCTCAGCCCCATTTGGTAGCAGTTGTCCCAGGTTACAGCCTCCCACTGACCCCTGTGAATGTGGCATGCACAGGGCTGGTGGGGACGGTGTGGACTCTGGCATATGAGGTTAGCAAAGTGGTAAATAATAGGAAAGATGCATTAGAACTGGAAATACTGAGCAAGATAAAAATGAGGTAAAATAGCCATGAAAAAAAAGACTTGCATTAAAATTACGAGATGGGAAGTTTTACAAGCTGCCTTTACTCCAATGAAGAAAAGAAGTCTAGAGAGATTAAATAACTTGTCCGATGTCATCAAGAGTTTTATAGCAGAGCTGGGAATTGAGCCCTCTTCCCCCCCAGTGCCATCTATGTTTTAATGCTGATGGGGCCCCTTTCACAGTTTATCCAGTGACCCTTGGGGAGCTTAGGGCTACTGTGGCAAAACCATGTTTCCTGCACCACATCCTGTGCGCTGGGAGAGCAGGCTGCATCTTCTGAAAAGTACAGTCTCTGCATAATGTGACCACAGGATGGCTTGCACCTCTAATAAGGGAGCTGGCTGAATGCCATTTTATTATTATTAGACATTTGTTTAATATAGTAGTTCCTTGAAACCAAACAAGGAAAGGTCCTTGAGGTGCTATATACCATGTACAAATAATGGACATCTCTAAAGAGTCTAATATTTATATGGAGAAGAGTGAAAGAAAGCGGATGGGAAAGTGAGGCAATATTTAGCCCCAGGTTGATGCTCCATGAGATGATGTGGTCCTTCCACAGAGTAATATAGAGGCTGGTGAAAATAAGATGATTTAATTTGTTCATAACATCATTATTCAAGGAACAAAAAAGTATGTAGTCTTATCCAAAGATGTAATCTAAGAGGTCTTTACTCTGTGCCAAGCTAAAATTCTGCTATTTAATTACCGATTTAGAAAATATCTTGGGCTCAATTTCCTCCTCAGTTACACTGTTATAAATCTAATGGAGTTGTTAAAGATTTATGGCAGTGTAACTGAAGG
Organism: Dromas ardeola; assembly: GCA_013398915.1. Classification (NCBI taxonomy): domain Eukaryota; kingdom Metazoa; phylum Chordata; class Aves; order Charadriiformes; family Dromadidae; genus Dromas; species Dromas ardeola. The sequence goes on from VYZM01020551.1 coordinate 78,274, forward strand.
CAGAATTGGGTCCCTTATGTTTAAAACTTAGTTTGCCACATAAGTAATAATTTCTAATTTCTAGGCAAGAGTTTAAGAATCTTGCAGACCTCTGTTTCTGTAGAAGAAATATGAACTACAGTAGCGTGGGTGAGTGATTAATGCTGGAGGGGATGTCTAGGGGCAATCTGAATTGGCTGGTGTGGAAAATCCATGTGCAATTCAGATTTAGGATCTGTTTGCAGATGCCTCATAATTTAAAATGTCAAAAAAATCCCAAACCTTAGGCCTTCATGTAGTAAATTAATATCCTTCTTGTTCAGTGTGTAGCAAGCTTTGCTGAAGTAATACCCTCATATGAGGTGTGAACTCATCCCGTTCCCCTTAGTAAGGACTTAACTTCAAAATTGATTGTGACCCTTTAATTCCTAACAGTATCTAAATCATTAAAAAAAATAAAATTACTGTTTTGTTTTTATTTAAGTCATATATTTAATGACTTAAAAATGAAAAATGTTGCCTTATTTATGCAGACCTAAAGAAATCTTGTGTTAGCACAGATGTATTTTATCCGTTGGCTTTTCATCTCTAATGGAAGGGGCTTTCTAATGAGCAACTGGCTCTTTATTGGTTTTCTCAGCTTTCCCTTAGGAAAAGAGGTCAACTTTTGAAGCCTTCATCTGAAAAGTGAGTTGGGATCTGCCCATATACCGCACGGTGCCTGGTCTGGCCCAAGCACAGCCTGTGCAGCTCTCGCCCACCGGCGAGGCTCGTCAGGTCTTGGCGAACGCCCCGGCCCTTGGGTTTGCAGGGGGTTGCTGTGCGCATGGGCGATTTCCCCAGTAATACACAGGGACTCCGTAAACTGGAACTGTGCTGCTCTGGGATTTATATTGCTTCTGAAAGGTTTATGTTTTTTCTAGTACTGTAGGCCTACAGCGCATTATAGAAATAGTAGAGTCATAATACATAGCTATCCCAAAATATAAGCCCTTTAAAATAATGTAGCTCAATGGCTGTTCATAGTAGCCCATTTTAATCTAAATACAGTATTTAGGTCCAAGGTGTATTTCTAAGAACTTTGTTGGGGAATAAATTGAAGAATTAATTAATCTAAGCTTTCCAAGCATTGTAAGCTAATAATTTTTAAGATGCAAGAGAGAATAATAGATTAGGTACATTATATTGTCTTAGAAGTTATTTTTCAATGGCATTTTTATTAGCTGTGAAAGCAGTAACTCTGAATGAATGTAAATCATTTCAGTGTTTAATACAGTCCTGACTGGATGCATTGATTCATGATACCTGTGACTTCTAAGTGTGGATTTTGTTTGTTTTTTAAATACTGATAGTTCATTAATTACCTAAAAATTAGTTCAAATTTAAAGGAACAAACCACCCTGTTGTCATTTCTTGAGGTATTTTGCAACCTAAGCAAAGGCTCAGGTATTCCAGATATGATAGATGTGCAGATTGCATAAGACGTTATGCATTGCTCACTCTAAGATACAGAGTCCTGTCTGCCCTTAAACCCTTTGTTCTCTTGGCTGAATGCAGTTAATTAGCAACCGTCTCCATAGCAACTGCCTCATAGTCCAAAAACATTGTCTCGTTTTTGCAGTTTAGCTTATCACACTGTTTACCTGAAGGGCTTTTCACTGCGTTGAGTCTCATTTGAGTTGGCTGCATGCCTGCTCACGGAAGTGAATTGTCAAGATAGAAAAACACCATGGCAGCAAGATGCTGACCAGGGCCCTGTGTGTGAAAGCAAAAACAGTAAAAAAGTTCCGTGGAAACAAAAGTTGAAGTTTGCAATGATTTACATCCAGTTTTAAGGCATGTGACTTGCCAGGAATACTGTGCGTTTTAAAATACTGCTTTACTTCTGGGCCTTTTCTACAGTGTCTTGCAGCCTTCCCCATGAAGCATTCCCTTGCCCATAACACACTCTCCAGCCCGTGAGCCTCCCAGGCACAGACCTTCGTCCAGGTCCATGAGGAAACTGGCCCCTCTCCAAACCTGGGCCGTTTCAGGCAGCTCCAGCTTCTTCATTAAGAGGAGGTCACTGTACACTGGTCAGCTGTGTTGAACGTTGTAGTCCTGTTCGTTTTCCTTTACATTAACATCATTTCAAGGGAAATCTGTGAGTTCTAGTTCCATATGATGGATTAATTAGGAAGGGAAGGAGAAGAGCTATTGTGGTCATGTAAATCAAAGTATGCTGAAGATTTAGGCTTATTTATATTAGCTATTAAGTGGTGATAAAATATCTGCCATGTACTCATATGACTCATAAGTTACAATAGGCATGGATTTGTACTAATACGACTTTGTTGGTGTAGGATGACATACTTAAATCATGTTTGAAGCTTATACATAGATGTGTCCACATATGCACACACCTCTGTAGAGGCTTACTTGAAGGGGTGGGTGTGTCATTGAAATGACAGTGAAACCTTACTGGTGTCTTGATCTGACATGTACGTCTGGCGTGAAACCAGGATGCCTGGCATGAGAGGCTATGCGAGAAGTACCGTTTTCTTGTTTGCTGGGCATTTTGCTTATTAATGCTTGGTTTGTTGGGCTTTTGTTTTGTTTTGTTTTTTGCTTAGTGGTCAGTGCAATGGATGAGAGGCTGATTTAGACTGGGGTGATTCTTGTTGTATCCTAGGCAGACCAGAGCTTGTCGTTCAGCCATGCTGGTATGCACTGGCCTCCCTTCCCTTTTCCAGTGACAGTTTCAGCTGGCGAAGATCATTCTCCTTTTTAGCCCCAAATGGCATGTGGGGCTGCTGCATCTTGATAAAAATGCTTCATTCAATATGATGTGTTTGAAACAGTCTTTCCAGAGATTTGATAAGGTGTTTTGGGCTCTTTCAGGATAAAAAGCAGGATGCGTGCAAACTCTGCCAGTATTGCTGGTGTACTCCATTATTCCTGTAGAGCTCCTGGTTGATAGAGGGTTATTCTCTGTTCATGTTAATGTCTCGCTCATACTATTCCACATTCACTATCATTATTAGTAGTATTTGAATTATAGCAGTGCTGGAAGTCTGCAGGCAGGATAAAGGCTCCATTGTAGTAGGTCTTGTGCACACGAGATGAGACAATCTCTGCTCCGGCTGTTTACAGTCTGTTTTAAGACCAGTAGCATAAGTGGGTTTATCACATGAATAGCGAGAGGGAAAGAAAATGCTACAAATGATAGGAAATCCATGGTTACATGGAGTAACTGTTCATTTAGGTATCTCAGAGACATTCGATGCTTGTTACATTTGTAACTGTACAGTAGATGGTAAATAAAATGCTTTTCTTTTTCCAAGTGAGCGGCTGCTGCTGCTGGTCCCCACAGCCCGCGCTGTGGCTCCAGGGTGCTGGGAGGAAGCCGGAGGGCTCGGGGCGGGAAGAGGCAGTGGGTGGAGCAATTTGTGGAGGTGCTGGACCGAAGGGTAGGCAAGGTTGGCAACTGGAGGACTGCTGAAGGGGCAAACAATTCAACGTGATAAATAGCCTCACTGTTTATCAGGAGCAAGCTGTCTGCACCCTTCAGTCTACCACGGGGCATTACACAGGTTTGTTTCCCATGTCACCCAACTCAGTGATTGACGCAGTTGGAAAAACAGATACTTGAAGGCAATCCCACAGTAACTCCGAGTGGGTAAGATTGTTTGCTCACATTCACAGATCTTACACGAACTCACTTTAGATGGAAACCACAGAGAGTGTCCAAACCGTCAGGATGTTTTACAACTTTTAAAAAGGTGTTCAGCATTGTCAGCACGTTTGAATCTGTGGCTCAGTTCTCCTGAAGCCAGACTTGCTAGGTACCTGTAGGGGTCCAGAACTGGAAAACTCTAATGGCCTGAAAATGCCTGCTAGAACTTGACGTTACTTAATTAGCTTGAAGTGGAGCTTGGCAGATGGCAAAACAGTGGAAAGGACCTCCCTTTTTAAAAATATGGGCCACATCCTCAGTTTGTATAAACTGGCAGAGCTCCACTGAAATAGATGTTCAGCTTCTGTCAATTAGCAGGGAAAAGAAAAATTTCTGAAAACAGGAAAAACAATTATAAGGCCACGTAAATTATCAATGGGATTCAGGTACAGAAATTGTTTTTAACATTTTAAAGACTTATCTGTTTCCAAAGTAACTGTATCCTTTACAGTCTTGTTTTCGTTGATATGCAATTCAGAGAAAGAATTTGGCTCACTTTCTCAGAGATGCATTAAGTCTGCAGAGCTTGCAGCAGTGAAATGTTCTGTATGCTGGTTTTCGCAAGTCATTCACTTATGAAAGTAAGACATCAATAATTCATTCTAGTAAAGCCAGTCTCTAAAGTTGTGTAAATTCACCTATTATGTGATAACCTTAACCAACCTCAACTAAGTTTTTGTAGAAATAGAGAGATCTTTGATTGAAAGTTGTGAGCTCACCTCAATCTTTTCCAGGGAAAATTCTTGCTCAGATGAAAGCTCCCGTATGTTAAAAAGCTGTTGCGTTCTTACATTTTAATGTTTCCCATCAATTCATTGAGGTTTTTGTTTTTAATAGGAAACGTGAAAACAAATCCTGAATGACAAAGCTGACTGCTCACTTATCCCATTGCGTGGTATCAACCTGACAGATTCATTAAATCTATAAAAATATCAGATCAGAACTGGAAGTGAATTGAACTTGCTGAAAGCAGCACAGTGTTTACAATCTGCATTCAGACTGGCTTTTCTGTACCTGCTCATTTTTCTTTGAATTAAACCATCCATGTAACTTAAGAAGATACTGCAGGTTAACCCCATACTATAGCATATTGTAAGGCTTCACAGTTCACTGGCTCCAAGCTGCAGATTAACTGCAGAACTAAAAGCAGTAAGAAGTAAAGCTAACTTTAAATAGAGCAGTAAGAGGGATTTGAGATATGGTTACAGGTTGCTAAACTTGGGCCATGCAAACAGTTGTGAAGTCACATTTCTAGGGCGGGCGCTGAGCTATGCACATGGAGCCTTGCCTCCGCTCCCACCCACCGGGGCATGGGGTGATTTAGCCAGTAGGTGAAGGAGGAGAAAGTGGGAGAGAAATCGTATCTGGTGATGCAGGACGGAAGGCATCACTGTGTGGGTGCGGCCAGGCCAGACCACCTCGGGTCTGCCAGATCTGGGTGGCTGCCTTTTTAATTTTTTATTTTTATTTACAATTTATTTTATGATTTCATATAATCACATGACATTTCATAAATTCTTCACATTCCATAAATCATATGTTTTGTGATGTGTTACGATTTATGTTATTTATGATGCCGCCACCTGCAGCATCATTGCTGCCTGGAGCCCTGGTCCCGCCAGGGGCACCTGGGCACCCTGTCCTGGCTGCAGGGGCGAGATGCCTCCTCCCCAGTTCCCAACAGGAGCGGGGGCTTGCTGGCCTGCCACAGTGACTCATGCCCCAGCCGTTTCTGCAATTGCTGCCCCCTCCTGCCTTGTGGACCACCTTTGCCCTTGAAAAGTTATTTTCTCAGCAGCAGCCGTGCCCAAGACGTGCTGTGGCCAGTCTGCTCGTCAGGAGCTGGTGACAAATGTCCTAACCCCCGGCAAAGGGTTGGAGTGGGTGGCCGTGGATGGTAGCTTTCCAGCTTGCATCAGGGTTTGACTCCAGGGTAGCCAAGCAGGGAGCCTTTCTCATGCGGGACTGTGGGGAAAGGCAGGACACCCCTCTCCTCATCCACTCGTGGCGGAAGTCACCAGGAGCAGAGTCCCGCTGTGTGCCTCTAGTGGGCCAAGTTGACCCAGGTTTCTTTTGTCTTTCCCATCAAGGAAGATTATATATCCCCTATTAATAAATTACAAACCTTAGTAAATAACTTGAGAGTGCTATTTAGTGGCTGGAGGGCTCTGCGATATATGAACCCATCCATTAAAAATAATGTATTTTGCTTATGTTTCCTGTGAATTAGGGAAGGTTCAATGAGAGTCTGAGAGTCGGCATGTGTGCAAGCTAGGAGACAGGCACATGACATTTTTCTGATACAAGTAATATGACAGGTTGGCCTATAGTATGCCTGTTATCGAAACATCTAAATTACCTGAAAATTCATGGTTAAATGAGTAGACTTACAATGCTGTGTGTAATTCCAGGTCTCATTATTTTTGCAGCTCTAGGCTTCATAACATGCACTGTGAAATACTCGCAATTGTCAAATTGCTTGTGAGAATTGGAAGTTGTACTGGACAATCGAATGAATTGATGGGCTGGCTACCACAGGCAAAACTTGATTCCTAAGCTTGTGTAGATTAAACTATAAAAGATAACCTAAGGTCATAGATATAAAGTCTAATAAGAGCTTTCTTTGAAGAAAATTGTCTTGCAGGTTGTTAAGAAGAACGATGCTAAAATACAGAACAAAATCCTCTGGACAAAAATGTGATAGCAGGTTACACGTAAAAAGCCAGATTCACCCGTGCAGCTCCACTAGAGTTTCTTCAGCACAGATGAGGTGAGATTCTGGCCTGAAAACCAGCTCCTCTGGGAAATTGCATCATGAAAAATCTGGCCCATAGCCACTGCAGTCGGGAGAGTGCTGACAAGGATTTTTTTGCATATATTCTTTCTGTTCTCTTTTGGGATGTCACAAGCCAGGATTTCACGTTGTGCTGAAAATTGGCAGGGATTTTATTTCACATATTGAACATACTGAATAAGACCACTCTCAGGCAAAACTGTGTGGCCATGGAAAGTTGAACTGAGGTCATGGGTTATTTTTAATGGTATTCCCGCCGAATTAGGGTTGTGGATGTGAGGGTGCTGCATGCATGAGAAGCCCAGCCTGCTCAGCACAATTTGCCCAGTGATCCTGTTGTCTGGGTAGCCACTGCTCTGCCGGAGGTCCCTTCAGGCAGCTGGGGCTGAACACCTGTGCCGTGCATGGTTTAGTCTGAATATCCCTGGAGAACCCATACAAAATCAGTAACTTGTTGAAAATGGAGGCTCAAATTAATTTCTTGCCAAAGGAATAACTGTTTAATACATGAGTTAAAAATTCTGTTCAGGGCTCTGATACACTACCTGAAATATAAAGCCACTATGCCTGATAAATAGGGGTGTGCGTTTGTGTCTGTATGCGTCTGACCACTTTGTGCGTGTTTTAACATAATGGATTTTATTAGGAGCTCTGTGAGAAATCAGCAAGGAAGAGGCATGTGACCGGTGAGTTTATTTTACGGCATTGCCCTCTTGGTTCATAATCTAAGATACCAAGACTGTGGTGGAGGCTGAAGTGCGGTGGTGAGGTGAGAAAAAAAGCGAATCCCCGGGTCTGTGCGTGTGGTGAGCCTGGGACAGGAGGGGCTGGTACCCGGGGGGAGAAGTGACAGCCCAGGGAGAGACATGGTTTTTGTGTCTGGGTTTCCTGCACTGGTGCCTCACTTAGAGGGAAATGCAAGCCTGTGTGTAGAAACAGAGCGAGGCTGTATATCAGTTAGTACCAGTCCAGTTAAAACTTGTAATACTGGTACCTGTTTAAGTACCTGAGTTCTCCATCACAGCTTCACAGACTTCTGGGTCTTCAGTGGGTTTTTAGGATTCATGGCGGTTTTCTGAAAAGGTGTTCAGAGGGAAGATTTTGCCCCTTCAGAACAATGCTGTCCTCTTCAGCTTCCTGCCGTATCCGTGGCAGCAGGGAGGTCACCTCTTTCCGTGGCGGGACATCCATGCTGGGCAGCTTGGTAAATCAGCTCCTGCAGCAAGGTAACACGGGTGCCCGCAGAAAACCCTGTGACAACCAATGGGTCACATCTCTCACTTGTAACCAGCGAGGAGCAGTGAGGGCAAAGGCTTACGGGGTTTGGATGGCAGGGCTTTAACAGAAGCAGTCCGGGCGGGTTAAGCAGGAAGGGCTACTTTGTCAGGTGTGGAACGTAGGAACAAACTGAAAAAATCCACTGTAGAAATAAAGAAATGGGGAACCGGAGTAGAAAATCTCAGAAATTGAGATGAATTTGAATTTTGGCTCTGTTTCTGTGCTGTAAGTAGAGGATAGGGAGTGAAATGGCCATGACAGAAATGCAAAGCATTTGGAGCTTAAGCATTGGAAATTTGGTGTTAGGGTTCTTGACTCTAGGTTGGTACTAAACAGACAGAGGGAAAGATGTCCACAATGCACAAAGTTACTAGGTAAGGAAATGTAAGTGAATTTGTAAGCAGTGGAGTCCTTCGTATATGAAAAGTAAGATACACAGATTTTTTTATGCATTATATTTCTTAACACTTTAAGTCACAGTGAATATTTGTGATAACAGCCAGATTCAGACCCAAAAGGCAAAATATACAAAACTGATTGCTTAAATCTAGACCTCTAAATCCATTAACAGGCAAAAACTAAAAACCCTGCCTGTCAGAGAAGCTCACAGCAAGTTGCCGTGCCATCTCAGTAACCAGAGCTTTACAAATAACTGCTATGTACAGGCTTGTAGCTGAGGACACTTCACATCCCAAAAGGCAGCCAGAAAACTTCCAAGCAACTAACGCTAGACGTGTTCTTGCATACTTGACTGAACTGCAGTCTATCAAAATTAAACGTTGGTGATTTCCTGGTTTCATTGAAATCTGAAATTTGAAGGAGATTTCTTGTGTATGCGTAAAAACTGAGCAATGTTTGGTGTGTGCTTGAAGTGTAACACAAAATGGGGGCTTGTTTTTGTAGCTGAGATTAGTGGAAACTCATCAGTATCTTCAGTGAGAGGTGAGCTTCTCCGATCCTTCTGACCCCCCTCGAATTAATGCAGAAACTTCTCTTGACTACTGAGGGCATAAGGGCTGGTCCTCATAGCAAGCTTTTGAAAACTTACAGTAATATATTTTTTACTCTTATTTGTATTAAGGTAGCATGTAAGAAACACAGAGTACCATCCCAGTCTATGCAGCTGAATTCTCTTTGAAGTGGCAGCAGTGCTGCGATGGCGTCCGGAGCCCGGGCTGCAGCCCTTGCTTAGGCCAGATTCCCCTGTCACGGGAGCTGAAGAAGGACTGATGTGAACAAGGGAATTTTTGCTCGTCTTGGGAAAGGAAAGCAAGCAACTTTATTAGAGCTGATATGTTTTTTTAAAGATAATAGGTTTATATAATTACTTTTTCACACAGGTGTTGGGTTTTTTTTTAAAATCCCTCAGCTGTAGTTTCTATAATTATGACTCTGAAGTTCAGTCAAGTTACTTTTGAATAGCTGCTCCCAAAGAAAATAACTCTATTGCTGCTAGTGATGTTGACGAGGTAAAGTGTTCTATCACTTCGCACATTTTTATTAAGCAGTGGGTTGAAAGGCAGCATAATTTGAAAGCCCTGTCATATCTTTGATAAATGCTTTCTAACATTGCTGTGTTTTGCCCAGTTATGACAGAACCCATTAGAATGACATATATTTCATCTGTCGTCGGTTTGGATCTGCATACACTCCAGGAAAAAAAAGGTCTTTCCTCCGCTCAAGGAAAAGACCTGTGCTGCGGGAGGGGAAGACCCTTCAGTAGAGGCTTTGGGTGATGGGCCACACATGACAGACCCCCCAGGATTTTTTTGCCTTGTTTTCGGGTGTGGGCTTTTTTGTTCTATAGCCGTGGCAGAAGTAGGAGGCAATTAACCCTGCTGGCCCTGTCAGTTGGACCTGCTGCAGTGTATTTATTCATTTATTTATTTTTTTTTTTTAAATCCAGCACAGCGAGGTTCTGCTCTTGGATTTGAAATGGAGGGTGCTATTCAATATAAATAATAATCAGACAGGTATGTAACAGGTTTCTTAATGCTAACATTCAGTTTAATGCAGCATTTTTTATGAATCATTTCCACAGCTCCTCTACCAAGGAGAATTTATGTACCAGGTTTCTTTTGGCAAATATAGAAGCTGACTGAATTTAAATGTAGGCATTATTTGAAAGTATAGTGCCAGCTGCAAGACCCTATGTTGCGTCTATTGTGTAAAAATTATAATGGTAGCTAAAGAACATTATTTTCCTCTCAAAATTATTAATTGCAAAATTCCTAGTAATATCTATTTGTCACTTTTGGGGGAAGACAGACAGAAACCCCACTGTTTCTCCCCTGTGTAGTCAATTCCTTCTGGTAAAGAGCTATTTACATAAAAAGAAACAAATTCAGATACACTTACAAATAAAACTAGGGCAAATTTAAAGTCTAAAACTAATTATTATCATCAGCAATTTGACTTAATATATGGAACAGGTTGGTTTAAAAAATAAAATGGATTTTGCACTTTAATTCTAAGCAAAAAATACAGTGTGAAATGCCATCGTAACTAGAGTTGACAGTAATTCAGCTCTGGATCAGACCTCACATCGCTTGAAGTAAAACAGAGATATTACTCTGACTAATTTTACATTGTAATAATTATTTAATGCTCACAATGAAGCCTTGTCCTTAGGGTTTTAGGCTTTAGCTGTTTCTTACCCACGCCTTGTAGTTATTACGTACAGACAAAGCTGCCATTTTTTCAAATGGTATAATGTATATCAGTGTGTGTCAATGCAAAACATCAAAAATAGGCGTTTTCTGGTATAATACATTAACTGTATGAAGTCTGGAACAGTTTCTCCTTCATCTTTGGAAGTTTCTTAAAGCAGTGCATAAGCCATAAATAGGCTTCTTTAAGTACCAATGGCTGTCATTTCAAAATTTGACAAATCTTAACTTCAGAGAAGTAGAATTGCCCTTTTTAAGTTCTGTCGTAGGCTTTCAGTTTCAGAAAGCAGAAAGCTCAGAAGCTCGCTCTTCCCATATTTAGCACACTCATTTCATCCTATTGATCAGCAAGCACTTTGGAACAACTGCCTCATTTTTATTGAACTACTGAAAATGCATATATTTTGCATTTCAGTAGAAAGGAGTTTGCTTGCTGCTGATACATTTGGGTTTAGACACCTTTTATGAGTCTGTAATGAAGGGCTTAATGCAGTATTGAAACTGAATTTTGTGTGGTTGCGGTGTTTTTTAATGTCAGGACTGCAGGATTGTACCTAAACACTGTGTGTATCCTGGTGATCATATAACAGAAGTAAATAGCAAGACTGTTCACAAGAAATGCATGAAAATTCAGAAGTCCTAATGCTCAGGTTAGACACTGATGGTACAACAGTAGTGCTTTGGGCCCTAGCTGGGGGCCTGAACATTTTATGGCCAAGGTAATTTCAGTCTGAATAATTTCATTTGAAGTTGAGGTCAGAATCCTGAGGGTGGGCGAAGCCACGTGGGAGTTACCCAGTAATAATGCAGGGAAAATCATGTGCCCACGTGAAATAACGTCATGGGCCATTTTTTGCCCTTGGGCGGTTAAGTCCTTACCCATGGAAGTGAGCCAGATGTTCACATCGTGTAAATCAGCGTGATTTTCACTGGCATGTATGAGTCCGTGCTCATTTACACCACACGAGAATGTAAGATCTTTTTTCCTCAAGCTCCTTCTAGTTGCGTTTCTTGACATATACTTAGATATCATCTACGTGCCGACACTGTCAAATATTGTATTGAATATCAAAAGGCTTCTCCATCTCAGACAGCAACTGTGAGACTGAACGATAGTGGTGTGAAATTGTCCTTAGGCTGTTGCAAGCCCTGTGTGTGGATGCAATTTGTACATGCAGAACAAGTACTTAAGACCTTTTCTGTACTAACTTCTTCTAATTATGAAAGCTAGGTGACTAAGGAAGTTTAGCACTGTGTTTGGCCAATATTTAATAACTGAATTATAGATGATCAAGCAAAAGAAGTACTGATTTGAGGAAAATCTTCTTTTCGTAAATATACGTAAAGTAGCACTAATATGCAAAAAAACCCAACCCATAGCCTGTCAGTGATTTATTTATTTTTGTAGCATTAGTATGAAAACTAGCTCAGTAAACTGGGCTGAAAGAGGAAAATCCACAGATGTTATTTAAAAACACCAGTTCTAAGGACATACATGTTACATGTTTTTATGAAGTTCACGAAAGAAATCCACTTATTGGCCTCTTCCCTGGGAGATACCCATCTGCATGTTCTGTTTGAAATGTTCCTGTGTGCTCGTATCACACTGACCATTTTTAATGTAATATTACCATGGAGGTGAGTCCTTAATTTTAACTGTTCAATTTTCACATCAGATTAGCTATCCTTAGCTAATTATAAGGGCAGGCCCTGTACTACTTTTCTGCATGGGACACTCCTAATAGGAATGGTTGCTCTGACAGATTGTCATTAATCTGTCAATAATGAGATTTCTCTATTTTATGCTTAGATGTAAGCTCTTTGGGGAACGGATCATCTCTATGCTCTGTATTTGTACAGTGCTTAGCACAGTGGGGTTTTGGTCCATGATGGGGCCCCTCAGTCCCTCTGTCATACGTGCCACTCTGATACATAATTGTGTTTGATGTGGAGTAAGATGAGAGGAGTTCTTTGTGTAAGGAAGGTAGTTCCTTAAAACCTAAACAGCCAGCTGAAATGCTGGGTTTTTTTTCTCCTTGAGGGGACTGAACTTTTCTCCTTCCAGCGTACAGCTGTCACAGACAGGCATGGCAGAGCCTCGTGCCCTGCGAGCACAGCCCCGGTGGGAGCGTGTGGACACGACCCAGGCAGCCTGTGACACCGCTGTGCTCTTTCGCAGGCACGCGGGAGCCGGACGCCAACCAGCAGCCTGGGAGCGGGGTTATTTTCAGGGCCAGGGTGGCGTTGGTTGACTCTCCTCAGCATGCCAGCGAAGTTCGTAACATTTACACAGACTTTTCTGGCCGGCGAACGCCAGCCCAGAAAGGTGATCGCTCTGCACCGGACAGCTGTTCCCCGGCGCCCCCCCAATGCCCCCGCACGCTTTTCAGTGCTGCCGGCACGGTCCTGCTCCCACAGCGATGTGCTGGAAAGCTAAGAATGGTGTGGCCTCCCACAGCCCCAGGAACTTGAAGATGCCTGTGGAAAGCAGACAGCCTGGTGCACTTAAATGAGGCAGAGTCCCATTTCTGAGTCCAGGAAGACATGGACTTTGAAAGGAGCTGGTTGTCTTATACAGAGCTGTGAGTTTGGCCCAGCCCAGGAGCACAGTGAATTTGGTAGGCACAAGAGAGCACTCATCGAAATGGGGAGAGCTGACAGTCAGGGTTAGGTAGCCGTTAACAGCCAGCATTATGTCATGTCTGCGCTACTGCTGCCAGGACAGGTTGCTGTTAGAAAATAACTTAAAAGTTCAGAAAAGTAAAAAAAAACAACACCCAAAAACAAAAACAAAAAACCACAGAGAAAACCCCCAACAGTTGGGCTCATTTGCAATCACAGAGAAAGATGTATTTGCTTTAAATTACTCAAAGATTAAAAGTGCTGATAATGGAAAAAAATCTTACCTATGGCACTTTCGGTTAACTGAGAAAAGTTCAGCCAGCGATTAAACTGCTGAGAGGGAGGAGAGCACAGATTGCATTTCAAAGGAAAATTCAAGCAATGCATTAACGATTATTAATGTGTGTTATTGTTAAAATAATCATATTTATTATGGTCTAGCCTAGGGAGAACCAGCAAAAATGGAAGCCTTGTTCCGGAGACTGTAGAAACATGCACACAGTAGGTGGTCCCTGGCCTGAAGAGCCTGCAGTCTAAATAGTCGTAGATGGAGTGGATAAAGCACCAGCCCAGTTAAGGAAAGAACGGCAAGAAACACCGTTGGTTTGCATCTGCTTTGCAAGGGCCTGGATAATATCCGTTGCCCAGTTCTCCTTCCAGTGTTTGCTATAGATATGTGAGGGCTTCTGTATGATCCCGATTTAAAAACAAACACCCAGATGTGAAGAGTAGAGAGTTATTGATTTATTGCTGGTATTGGCTCTCATAGACATAGTGGAGGCCAGGGATGGGAGACAGGATAACGTGATTGCCGTCGCAGTGTGAGCCACAGGCTTGGTTCCCCACTGCTTCGCCTTAATGACAGAAGAATTTTACACCCACTTGCACAAATACAAACATCTCCCATGATTGAAAGCAGCAGTTGTTTAGTTGCCACTCAAATATTTTTAATTGTGTTCTGCATATTTTAATCAGCCTATTCTGCTTGGACGCTTGTGTGCACGGATGCTTGCTGTAGTAAAGGGTTACAAATTTCATCAGTAAGTGATACCAGTTTCCTAGGTGGAATAGTAAGTATACCATTTTGAAAAGCAACCAGACAAAAACAAACCAAACTGGTATGAGGCCAGTCTCCCCTGTGCATCTGTCCATGCCTGCCATTACAAGCAGCTGGTTTTTCCTTGTCTTACAAGTTGACATTTCTAAGTATGTATTCCCCTTGTGCTTTTCATTATGCAGTCATGATCAGTGACCCCTAATAAAGCATAAATTTGGTGTAAGGTGTTTTGAACAGCTTGGGCTGGAGGTGTATCCCTATGCCTCTTTTAGGCTTGTGTACGCTAGGAGAGGTTTGCTAGTACAGCTGTGCTGATGAGCTCTGCGGGGAACGCAGGTTGTTCTGGCAAAAGAGGGCATTTGTCACTGCCTGATGCTTGTTCTGTAGACAAGGTGTGTCCGCTGTAGGGCTTTTTTTGCTAGATAGTTACGGCTTCACTAGATCCAATTTTGGGTCCAGTTTAGTTATGCAAAGTTGAGGTTTCTCCCTCCTCTGCCCCCACAGCCCCTTCCCCAGCCACCCTTGATCTGCTGCCAGGGCTTCTTAGCGCTGGCCATGCTAACCTGGAAGCCAAGATGATGTGTCAGCATGGCGCAAAACCCGATATTTATAAGCAGGGAGCTTCTTGCTCCAGGGTGTGCTCCTGTGGCAGCTCAGTTCCAGCAGACTGTTTCGGTTGCTTTGTGAGCACGAGGCCAAGTGCACAGCTAGTGACGGTGCCTAACGCAGCCGCACAGGAAAAGTGCAGCAGGGAGGTCTGGTCAGTCCTGCATGAGGAATAAACACCAGTCACACGCACACAGAGAGCTGTGGCTTAGGAAATCCTGTCCTTCGTTTTACTTTGGTGATGAGGAGTTGCCTTCACCTGCAGAGGGACGTAGCTGTGCTGGCTGGGGCATTGCCCAAGAAAATTAGGAGGCTCTTCCGCCCTCCCCACCTGGTGAGGAGGGGAGGAAAAACAGCCCTGTAGCTCCTGCTTTCTCCTTTGTGCTGCGATTGCATTATAGATAGCAGAGGCCCCTTATCCTGCCTCTCTGTCTTCTTTGACTTACAATTCAGCCAGCTCTAATTATTAAAAAATAAACAAGTCTGTAACTGCTTAAGAGCTTTAAATCCCCTAAATGACAGGGAAATAGCCCCTGAACACCACCAAAATAGTCTCTTCTATGTCTGTCTATCCTGGCAGCAGATACAAATCATCATTAGTGGGTCACACTGACACAGAGCCCTTAATGTAAGTGCCACGTTACATTAACAAGCAAGTCAACAATAATATTAGCAATAAATGAGAAATTAAATTCCTAGTCATTCATCCCTCTGGGTTTCCCAGTGTGTCTCTTGTGTTTTTCTTGTTTTGATCCTAAGCATTTTGAAACAAGAAGTGTCTTTATTTTGTGTCTTGTGGCGTGATCCCAGCCCATTAAAATGGATGACAGTACTGCTGTTGACTTCAGCTAGCAATTACTGTAGGAAAGAGCACATGGTGTGATTCTGAAATTAATAATAACCATATACACTAATTTTAAAGAAAGGATGTAAAATTGAGCTTTCCTGATGAACTGATTCTAATTCAAACTGTTTTTTTCCAACAGTTTTTCCAACAAAACAGATAAAAAACTAATTTGCATTAAATTGGAATACTTTTACTTTTCTGGATCAAGACTGGTAGTGAGGGAGTCACCACTGCTAAGCAACAATAAAAGATGATGTTTTGTACACACTAAGAAAACTCTAAATGTGAGCACTCCAAAGCAGAACTGGAAGTTTTGCCTGCTAATTTTAATGGAAGATGTGGCTAGACCCTCAAATGGCTCGACAGCCAAAATATTTAAATTGTTTTGCCTGTGTTTTCTGTTGATATATATAGGCTGGAGCATTGTTTTGTTTGTTTTTTCAGATTACAGCACTAGTTTAGTTCCAGTATGTGCTGGAAAATTGCTTATTGGACTCTCCTGATCAGAAATCACTGATGATGGGATATTATCTGTAGTGCTTTTATGATGAAGACTATTAAAAACTGAACTGAAACCACAACCACATTCCTTTCAGAATTAATGCTCAGAGTAAACCTGTCTTGTTCCTGAAAGGTTAATCTCCAGTGCACTAATTCTTTGTTTCTGTCTTGCCAAACGTATTCACTGAATTGCACCGGTGGCCTGAGCATTTCTAATTTTACTGCCTCTACCTCCAAAGTGAATCTGCAGTACCTTGTAGCTACAGCTGGTACAGATTGCATGTAATCAATTACGGAACATTAAGTATTGCAAATATAACAAGGCAAGAAAGGGGGAAACTCAGTGCTGAGCTCTCTTTGGCACATGCCTATAATTAAACATGCATAAACCTTCCTGAAAGGGGAGTGGGGTGCTCAGCCCAGCAGTGAAGGCTGGTCTCAGGCGTGCTAAGGGAGACTCATAGCACTGTCAGCGCATAGGCTGGGTGCTCCCGCTCTCTGCACCTCTGGGATTTGGCTCACTGGGGGCAAGTGGGCCACAATTCCCTTCCCAGCCTCCCCTGCATACATCCAGGAGCTCATGAGGATGGTTCTGTCCCTCAGTCCCCAAAGACAATTCTGATAGTGGTGTTTAATTAATTGTCATTTGGGATGGCTACTTTGTTACTGCATGCATCTGTGTTATCATTTGAAATATCATATCCTATTTATGGCTTGATGGTTGTCAGGGTGCACTTGGAATTAAGTACCCGCAGTGGTGATGCTGCGTGGCTCCCTGGGGCGGGAAGGCTTGATTGTCTCCTTCCCACTCCCTGCAGTGCTCCGGAGATGGACTAAAGGGTGTTCAGGCACGACTGAGCACCTTCACCCGTTTTCTCTTCTTGTGCCTCCGGGACAGACAGAACAGAATAGCTCCATAGGAGTAATCCCACTGAATTTAACGTGTGAAGTTAAGTAAAGGGAAGCGGGGGGGAAGCAGGTATTGGTTTTAATTACCACCAAGTCAGTAAAAATGGATCTGTAGGTGCAGAATGGAACTGCAGAATGAAATACCTGGGTCATTAATGAAAACAAGTCACACGTGCACGTAAATATTTTGGGGA
Organism: Dromas ardeola; assembly: GCA_013398915.1. NCBI lineage: Eukaryota > Metazoa > Chordata > Aves > Charadriiformes > Dromadidae > Dromas > Dromas ardeola. Next base: position 95,445 of record VYZM01020551.1, read on the forward strand.
CACTCTTTCAGACTTAGCTGCTGAACTGTAGAGCTGGAAGGAAGCAGATTTTCTTTAAAAAGGATCCAGTGGTAATCCTGGGAAATGCAGGTCCTTCAGTACTATGCGTCTGTAGCACACGAGATACAAGGGAAGATCAGATTTTTATGTGGATAGTAAGAATGTGCAACTATGTTAGAAGAAATAAACATTTTATAAGGAATATAAACTTGTATTCTTCATGTTACAAACTGGGAATATCTGTGGGCAAGTTATTCTATCATGTTTTTGAAGCTTATTTGGAACATCTAAAGCTCGTAACTGACAGAAACAGGGTATTAAACTAGGTGAGGTACTGATTGAGGCAGAATAGGAGTTTTTATGTTTCCAAGGGACTCCATGATATCAAATGCTTAAAATGTTGCCATTTTCCTCCATTGTAGAGTTTTGGGATTTTGTTTGGATTGTTTTCTTTCACCAGAGTTTCTCTCAGTATAAACAACTTTGTTTCTTTGTGGCTTCCTTAGGTCTACCGACAAGTCTAAATAATATAAAATAAATATTTATAATCTTTAGATATGTAGAATTTAAGTATCGTATTTAGTCTCTGCAGCCTTTCTCCCAAGAAGCTGTTATCCCATGTATTTTTACACAACATATGGACTCAATCATTTTCTTTTCCACAACTCCAACATTTACTTTTGAGTATCATACTAGTTTTTCAAGTGGTTGAATCCATCTAAACACCATTGCTAAAATACTGATAACTGTCTTTTCAGTTTTAGCATTACTGTTGCAGTGAAGTCAGCATAACATTTTCCCTGTAGGTCATAGCTTGCTGACCGGTGTGGAAATTTATGAATTGCTGGAATTGTGATGTCAGTTAGTAATAAATTCAAACAATTGTGAAATTTTCATTCTTTCAATCAGAGTTTTTGCAATTTATGATCTACAAAGTTAGGCAGAGCTAGTTAGAAGCAATAAACCGGTTAAATCTATAGGAAGATATTGACTTTGCCTCTTGTCTGGTGATTCTGTCTTCATGGATGATCTTTGCAACAGCAGCCTCGAGCCTTCCATTATGGGCATCTCATGCAATTTATCATTCAGGTTTGTAACATTTAGTTTCAGTACAACTGCTGATCCACTCTCATCGTGCTTAAATTTACTGACCATTTCTTACAGCTGTTCCAAGTTTTCAATGAGTCATAAAAAATTGCACATAGGTCAGCTACTGCGAGAAAATAGTTGGTGTTTATTAGTATTTGCCCTAAAAACACAGGCACCATGTCTCTCGCAGGGTTTTGGCCATATTCTTCGTGCTTTGTCTGGGGGTTCACAGCTAGTTCAGCGGTGAACCCCGTGGTTCTGGGGTTTACCTCTATATTAAGACGCATCCTCACAAGCAAGCATTAATCTCTCTCATGCCTCAGGTCCAAAACAGTGAACCACACTCGAGCGTACACGTGTGAATTTATAGCATGGGAAATGAGCATCAGATTATGTGTAAGTGGTTTTGAATATATACAGAAAATTCCTGAGCAGTTAGTCGTACTGTAGAAGGCAGATTGAGTCCAACTTGTTTTGTCCCCTTAACTCCCATTTGGCTGTTTGTTAAAGCACTGAACAGCAGTGTTACTCAGCATGTGGTCTGTGGATATCTGGAGGTCCATAAAACATCAAAAGATATTGTGAGAGGACTACGTATTTCAAAAACTGAAACAATACAGTCCATGCTGATGTTCCTATACTTGCGAGTATGCAAAAAAATGCAAGGAAATAAAAGTGGCGAGTGATTATTTAATTTTTAGCCTTAAATTTTACTAGGTGATAGAAGTGAGAATCTTTGTGGCAGCACTGCACAAAGCACTCCAGGATTTTTTTTCAAGAAGTCTGGCTTTTCCTTGGTGCTATAGGACTGAGGAGGTTTGCTGGGTCTGAAAGCCAGGGCAGCCTTGCATAGTCTGTGCACTTCAGTTCCTCCTCTCAAAAAGGAGAGCGGCAGATCTGGAAAAGATTCAAAGAGGGTAACAAGGAGGATCAAAGAACTTCCCTCTGAACAGCTTCAGCACAAGCAGTGACTCAGTGGACTGCACCTCTTCAGTCCAGAAGAGGTGACTCAAGGGGGATAGGGCTGAGTCTGTAAAATCGAGTTGCACAGAGAAGGTTGAATGCAGAGCAGCTGCTCGCTTCTTCTTCCGCAGTAATTTTAAGTTTAGATGAGAGGGTCAAAACAAACAAAAGGCGAAAATTCTCGTTACAAGATCTAGTTCAGCTATGAACCTCTTTGTAAGATATAGAAGCAGCTAAATGCTTACATAGGATCAGAAAGTAAACGGACGGGAGAAAAATCCCATACTATATCCAGAGGCACTGCTTCTGGCTCAGGACACTGTTGAGCTGCAAGTTATTTGAATTCAGGAGAACTCTCTTGAGCTGGCCCCACATCCTTCATTCAGGCATGAGATGCTGGCCTCGCCGGGCTTTGGCCAAGCCTGGCACCCTGTGTCATGCATCTGGGACCGTATTTCTCTTCAGTGTTTTTTGTTGTTCAAGCAGGGGTCTCCTTGCTGTTCTGCTCCTGATTGCCCACTTGTTTGCCTTTCCTCGGGATCCTTGTGCTTCTCAGTGCTTTTCTTGCAGCCCAGACTTCCTCTGCCTGTTAGAGATTAGAGAGGGTTATGCTGGGGCACGTTCCCTGTCCTTGGAGGTTGTGGAGTGTTTTAGAGGAAATTCGTTTTTTCATAGAGAAGCAGCACACTGTATAGATGTCAATAGGGCTCTGGCAGTGTTTGAATTGCTTTGATTTGCCTGCCCGTACATGTGCCAAAATTTATTTAAAAAGAGGAAAATACTGGTTACTTTACTTGGCACAGCTGTCGGGCTATTCTTACCTCTCTGCTGTGCCTTTCACCTGCCCATTACATCTACCTGTTGTCTCTGATTTTCTGTGCTAAGCACGCTCTTTGAGAAACTGTGTTTTTAAACAGCCAGTACCATGGAATTGAGACCTCAAAGTAACTGCAAATATTGCAAATAATAAATAATATTATAGCTATGTAATTATAATGCAATACTAATTCTTTTTAAAAGTGCCTTTGTGTCAACCTGAGAGTGTGCTGTGATTAGAGCTGTTCATTTTGCAACTGCTGCGTCATCAGGAGCTTTTAAGATGATGTTTACAATAAAAGGAAATGCAGCCATGAAACAAACTGGCAATTATTGTATATGCTAATTTTTGCCTTCTATTTACAGGAGACTGGCTGCAGTATTGATCTTACCATTTGCAAACCATTTGTTTTGAGCTCAAATTTGCTTTTTTTGCCCAGAGTACCCACAAGCCCATGCATATGAATGGCAGTATGTGCAACTAAAGCAGAATTACCAGAGGCTTGTGAAGAGAGATGCTGTACATCGCATGGTCTGATGGCTTGTTACCTAGCTGGAGCATTGAAAATATGATTGTCTTGCAGTACTATAAGGTTTATTTTTCATTGTACTAACCACTGCACAGTCACAAGAGGAGGTGGTCTCCATCTGAACGAACTTGCTGTTGCAGAAAAGAGAACGGGTTGATATTACAGAAAAGATACAGGAAGCCAGAAGGGTTTGATGATCCAGAGTCACAACACATCGGCTGCCTTTCTATTGTGAGGGGCTAGTTATTCAGTAGAGATCCAGCAGAGCTGGCCTGACACTACAGCCTCCCCAGCTCAGCGGCAGCAGGAGAACGGTGGCAAAGTCATGTTGCTGGTGCGAGTGCCTGAAGAAAGACTTTATTTCAGTCTGTGCTCCAGCTCTGTTAGGGTAAGCTCAGCAGTTATGGTTGGAGCAGGACCTCTCAGGAGCTATTTTGAGATTCACCTATGTTTCTATACGTAGAAGTTCAGCTTTGCCCCCCATAAATTCATAAAGAGGCTTTTGAGAACTGGCCTGCTGCATTCGTGGGGCAAGAAAAGACAATGGGACCCATCAAAAAAGGGATTGTTGCCTCCTCAAAAGGGTGGTTGCTGCTCAGCAGAGGCTCAGCAAGATAAAACCAGCCTTAGCAAATCAACGATCTGCAGAGAACATCTCTGCAAACACAGTCATAAAAATTTGCTGCAATGTGGTGCTTGGAAAACATGCTTGTCTGGTTTATCTTACTTTTCACCTGACGTGGGCTCTCACAGCAACTGAGAGGTGGCAAAATTTCATCTGTCTTGAAAATTAGAATGTGCTTTGCTGGTGACTTGCAATTGATCAGATTAGCTAAGTATATTTAGGGTTTATAATTAAATTTGAAAAGCCGTGTTCTTCAGTGAATGATATTGCACCTATAATTATGGATTTTTTTCCCCAAGGATTTAACTTATGCAAAGTTCAGTTTAAGCAAGAAGTCACCTCTTCTGTATAAACAAAAAATCTGCATGAGTCCAAAAGTGATTGGACATATTTCTATGAATAAATCTAGGGAGAAAACTTCATTGCCTTAGATTTAGAATAGATTTCACTGATTTACTCTGATCTAACATAAAAATATAATGTTTATTATGCTAAGCCTAAATTGTGCAGGCTGTACACATCTGTCTTACAGAACATCATCAACATGATGCAGCAATTCAACATCTTCATTAACATCATGCAATAATTTGCAACACATTTTTTTTCAGTCTGACATTGCCTTGTGAATAAAATAAGTATTAACCAGCATTTGTATACTGAGTGCCTTTCAGCACATCTGCTTGAACAAAACGATACAGGGTTCAGAATCAGTTATGTGGGAGCATGAGTAACTTCTCAATCGATTTCAATACTACACAGGTTTCCATTTCTTTCTTTAAGTGGAGTTTAGGATGTCCTAGGTTTCATTTTGACCTTGTGTGCTAGATTTGAATTCTAAATAATCGGATATATTTTTATGACTATTCTAATTAAAGGTATGACATAAAATTGATCACAAAGTGATTGCGTTTAGTTTCGTATTGCTATTTAGTTGCAATGATTTTCCTGGTTCTGGTGTTTATTCTGGAGGGATGATCAGTCAGGATTATTGTTGCCCTCCATTTTGGCTAACAGCAGCACCACATCCAAGCAAAACATTAACAGGTTGTGGTGAAATACTGTTCTCTACTTCACAGCACTATGGGAGAGAAATTCTAGTTGAAGGAAGAATGTACAGAGTTGTGATTCTGCTTTTCAAAGCATGCAATTCTGGAAAGAAAATATTTAAATCCTTTTATTTGAGTGTATTTTTTTACATGATAGAAGTATACTGGTGATAATGGAAACAATAATAATAGTAATTTGAGAAATAATAGATTATGTGTAGCAACAGACTTGAGAATCTTGCCTTTATTTTCTTTGTGAATGTTCTTTTGGGTGTTAATGTGGAGACCTATTTGCTGGTTATTGTGATGAGGGGAGCTGCTCACCTGAGGGGTAAGGGGTGGTCACCTCATCCCCTCTTAAGGTGCAGTTGAGTGCAGGTGTGCCACGCTCCGGCCCTGGAGAGAAATCCTGCTTCCTGCCTTTTCTGTCCCCAAGACTCATTATTCTATGAAAACCTTACTAAGATGTTGTAGCAAGATCAAGATGGATCATGTTGATCAGAGGAGCTGAAAAGAAGTCGGTCTGTAAGGCTGTTTGACCAGGAAAGGAGGAGTCTCGTTATGGGTGTTCTGAGTCATCACAAAGTTACAGAGACATAAAATGGGGGGATGGGAGGAGAGTCAGGCCTTCATTGTTAAATATCAGTGTTATGTTAAAGATCAGTGAATACTAAAGAGAGTTGAGGATAAGAGCATTAATAGCAGACAGATTCAAGTTCTTTTATCAAGTGTATGGCCGACAGTATGGGTCATTATATTTCGTTATTTAGGGCTTGGGGGTTGGGCGGAGAGGTAAGGAAAGGAAAAACACAGGGTCATTTCTTTGCGAGCGAACTGTCACTAAGTCCTTTGAATTCAGTGAAGTTAAACCAATGGGAAATCAGATGCAACATGTAAATATTTCCTCCTGCCATGTGATCCTCGAACCCTGCCTTTATTCCAGAAAGAATTTGTCTGAATTTAATCGTATGCAAAAATTTGACTGAATTGAATCATGGCATTGCTGGCGACTTCAGGAGAAGTCGCTCGTTTGTGGGGCAGAGGCAACTGAGAGCCTGAGGTGGAATCCTATCTTGAAGTCCATGGGGACGCCTGGCCAGATACTGCTGCTTGTTGGTTTTGTCAGAAAGCAAAGGGCGTGACGTTCGTGGGCGCACTAGTTTGTTATCATCTCTCTGATTTGCTTGATTGGTCTAGCTAAGACCTGGAAATTAATTTCTAGCTTGACCAAAATCATAGCTCCTGTGTACCCTGTTAGCGAACTGCCAGACACTCACTGACTTGCATTCGTGGGGATTGTAAGTTATGTGTCTGAAATCTGTGGAATCTGGTAAATACTTTAAAGCTGATTCTCCTCAGACAGACCCCAATTTTACATCAGTTTGACTTTGTTGCCCTGTTTGGTGAAATTACTCCATATTTAAACGAAAAGAACCTATACGAGAAGCTCAATGACTGTGTGGAAATATGCTTAGAGTTATTTTCCTGCTGTATGTTTTTTCCTGGATTTTCAGAATTTTCAATCCATTTTTTCATACAGAAAATAAGTATATATGCTAAATATTTTTTTCATATCATCATTTCTGGAGAGAAAATAAATAACATTCAAAGATTTCATGAGCCTTGTGATTTTAGACTTCTTTAATATCCAGCTTTATATAGCTCGTTCTTAATTAATAGCGAGTTTTGTTATGTTTGAGATCCGAGAGCGGTGTTTGAATTCAGAGTGTGCAGAATGGACCCTGGCATAAAATTTCTCCCTTTCATCATTAGTGGAATTGATTGATGCCTTTGCTTAGCAGAAAGATTGCCACGTGAATACAAAGATTGCACGTTCCTTGCTCTGCTTGAAATGCATCTCATCCTATTTTGCTTTTAAAGAATTGGAATGGTAGAGCCCTTAGATCCGTCACCTTGGGCCGAGTTCAGCAGAGGTATCTGCCTTATGTTCCTGTGGCAAACAACCCTCCCCTCGCACTGCTGGGAACTTTCATATAGATCCAATGTCAGAGTTTCCCTCCAGCCTGGTGAGTTCTGCTGGGTCAGAACCAGAAAGTCTGTGAAATAAATCACACTGCAAAAGAAATCAAATGGAGGTACTGAGTGGTATATCAGTTTCAGTCTGAAAAGATTGACTTTGTTTTCTCTGGTTTCTGGCCAACTGTGGAAACCCCAGCTCAAAGGTTGTTGCAGAGGGAGTTAAAGAATATAATTTATCGTTGGAAAAAAAAATGCCACTTTGTGAAGACGAAAATCTGTTGCTGTGCGCAGGGAGAGGAGGCGTTCTGGCAGGTGTGTGAGCTGGTGGCAGAGGATGGACCAGCCCCCTTCTATACTGTCTCTGTAACTCCATAGATGGTAGAGAAAAAAGTTAACAATAGCTGAACTTAAAGCCGGTTTGCTATTCTGCTGCCAATATATCCTACTATTGGACACACAAGTACTGAAATTATGCATTCTTGGGCCCGTGGCGTCTGGCTGGAACAATTGCAGCACTTGTTCTGTGATCAGTGCGTTGTTAGACAGCAGAGTCCTTTAACGCAGTCAGCTGAGCCCTATGTCCGCACTGTTCTTTATGCACTTTATTTTATAGTTGCGCATACAGAAGACGATTGAATCAATTAGCTCCTTGTCTTGCAAACAGGGCACAGCTTTCCAGAAGAGCTGCAAGGGTGTGTCTGAGAGTGAGACAAGCTGGAGATTTCTCTTGGGCAGTGCGTGGGCTGGTTTCAAGTTACTCCATATTTTATTGTCTCCTATTTGCTGAACCTTGGTTTCAAATGATTGCGCTCGTTTGCCGTGCTTCTTAAAGGTGTAGGTTCTTCGAGCTCCCCCAGTCCAACACAAGGAAGTACACGTACGCTGTATCCTCCATAAAGCCAGCTAATGGTTTTCACCTGGGGGTGTGTACAAGGAGCCAAAAACATACGTCGTTACTGATACACGGTGCACAGATAGAGGGGTTAGGCAAGAAAAAAATCTATTGGCTGTGTATCTTGGATTAAAGGGCTTATCTTCCCTGCATTATTCTTCAAAGAATAACTATATCATTACTATAATGAGTTCTTTCTCTTATTTTTTTGTGATTAATTGGGGCCAATTTAGTAGGAAGTACTGCAATGTTTTGCATTCCCATGGTTTTATCAGACTTGTCTTACACTGATAGCGTATCTGTGTACTTTGGACCCGATGCTCTGTGGTGTGGAGCGCCCCCCCATATTGTGTTAAATGTACATCGAAAAAAAAGTCTTCTTGACAAATGCATTGTGCAAATCAGACAAAGCTGCAGTGAATTAGACATTGATAATAGATTAGCTGGGCCAGCCCTGAAATAGGGAAATCCACTTTGATGACTTTTTTTTTAATTTAATTTGGCTCAGCACCCTTGTTTTCCTGTGAAAAGAAGAAATATCTCCTACTTCATCTGCAGCATCTACTATAAAGCTTTAAAAGGGTTTGCAGTTTCTTGAAGTTCAAGTGCTCTTTATTATTTTGGCCTGTATCAGTGAAGGCTGCAACTATTATTTAAAAAACAGCAGCTATAGAGGCGTTGCTAATAACTTTCTGTAGCAGTGAATTCACAGGTTGACCATATGCTGAGAGAGAGATCATTTCCCTGCTCTGGTGCTGAGAGTGCTCTGAGATCCTTTGGATGAAAAGCTCTCCAGTCAGATGAACCATTTTTCCAACTTTGTAATTATTGTTATCTTCACAATTAAAGAACAGCCAATAAAGAACATTAAAACCAGTATTTCTATCCCTGGCAATTGTAAAAGAGGATCTTCGCCTACCTCTTTGCTGGTCTGTGCCCATATGTTGAAGTCCAAAGACTGAAGACAGTACAAAGAATTCCTATATCAGACAAACATATAGAGAAAGGTTTTCATGCTTGAAGCATGGGTGCTTTCTTTAGGCATATGTGTTTCAAAACTGTGTTTTGTTGTGTTTCTGCTTTTTAATTAACCATCAGGGCTTTCTATTTGTTTTCCTAATAAAAATTGCTTTAGTTTTATAACATGAAAAGTGTTCATGGTTTTGATCCGTTTGAAATAATGGCTTAAAGAGTTAGGTGTGCATCATGGAAACAGCATCATCTGTGTTTTCCCAGGTATGGTAATGTTACTTGCCAGTTTTCTCCTTCCAAATCCCAGAGGTCTGGCTGTGCCCTGTCTAAGGTATCATTTTAAGGGTATGTTTCCCTAACTCAAATTTAAGTGTTTTATCCAAACCTGACCTGATTGTCAGGGTAGCTGGAGACTTCTTTTTATAAAATAATAATAAGATGTAAGGATGCATTTGATACCTTTGTGTCAAAATTAAAGAATATGATTCCAACTTTTTAAGTCCTGCTATAGGCATCTTTAAACCCAGCAGTGATAAATGAAATCAGTTTGTAAGGTCACTTCTTTCTTTCTTGTTGAATTGGTAAAGAATCACTTAATAATCCTAAGGTTCTTCCACATGAAACAGAATAAATGTGAAGTTGTACCAAAGATGTCAAGCTGCATTCCTGGTGAGACTTTCCTAAAGCGATCAAGGTTTCTGCTGCTTCTTGCACTAATCATTAATAACTATGCTGCTGTCACAGCTCAAAAACTTTCCTATTGACGCTTCAATCATTTTTAAAGATCTTGAATGTTCGGTGTGTATTAAAGTAACCTTTTGCACTCTATTAAAATTTAAGAACTGCTAGATTTTTAGTGAATGCCCAAGCAACTGGATCATGAAAGCATTACCTTGTGCCAAGGGCATGATGCAGAGCACTGATTCCTTTTTAACAAATAATAAGAAGTTTGACTTTTCATTTACACATTCTGCCAATTGCTAACAAGTTTCCATCTTGTTCAAACACTGGATTGATCCTAAGAAATTGAAAATATTGATTTAACCCTCTGCCTGATTTGTGCTGTGGGCACCTGCTAGTACAGTCTTAGCACATTACAATTGCTTGGCTGTAATTCCTCAGGGGACCACTAATAACTACCACATTTGTCTTTTCATCTTCTGAAATTATGCTAGCAGTTGTCCAAGTCAATTGTGATTCATTTGATACTGCTCTCCTTCAAGACATATTGCAACCAAATAGACTTGCTCACCAGTAATATATCTGATGACATAGTTAGTTCTAGTTAATTGACAGAATGATTCAGGCTTTTATGGATGGCATTAATTGGTCCCTGGTGTCCATGCAATAATTGACCAGACAGTGTAGGCTACATTAGCTTCTCATCCAGTCAGAACAGTGGTAAGATGAGGTAAATGTGGTACAAATGATAAAATGGCTGTATTTTAAATCAAACATTTATAAACTATAGAAGTGGGAGATTGTGGCATCAAGAGGGTCTGAATAATGGGAATACATAAATGTCCACATTCGAGGGTTGTGTTTTCTTTTTTTTTCCTCCACCCAATTAACACATGTGGTAAGTCATATTTAGATGCCTTAATGGACTCTGTTTGAATCGTGGTTTAATGTGTAAAGCAAAGTAGACGGAAGGGCTGCTTGTGGTGTTTCAGCTTCCGTGTGTTTATATGCTACAATTTTAAGCCTAGTGTTAAGCATTAGAAGTAAGTTAAAGGCGGGACAGTCCCTTGCTTTTACAGTAGGTCCTTATTTTACTTTATTTTTGCCTCAAAGAAAAGGAGATAACTTGTGGAAGTATTTTGGCATATTCTGAGTGTGTAAGAAATGCAGAGTCTACACTTGAATAAAAACTGTAATTTGTTAGAAAAAGTGAGATAAACGAGAAAAGTGTCAGTAATACAGCACTACCTTGCTGCAGCCATTCTTGAAGAGGAATCATCCAGTGATTTATCACTTCCTACTTTTCTTACTCTCTGTTTTGTGTAAGAAAACCAGAAAGATAAGTAAGGAGTGCCTCCTGTGTGTGGCTATTAAACTCTCAGGTTTAGAGGAATGTGACTGAAAAGAGTCACAGAATCATAGAATATCTTCAGTTGGAAGGGACTCCAACTCCCAGCTCCTTGCAGGAGTACTAAATCATATGAGTCGAAGTAAATAACAGCACTGGTACCATAGAGTTTTTGAGTTTGAGCTGCTTCAGGGATATTTGTGTTGCAGGCCTATCACATGGTTTATGGTGTGCCTGTCACCTGGAGCTCTGTTATAGGTATAGATTTTTAGGTCGTACAGGAAGAAAATATTAAATATACATCCATTGGAAAAAAAAAAAAGAATTGGTGGAAGTTTCCTCCTCTCGGTGTATTTTCTAGTGCATTGCAAATTTTAATTTTTAGTGCCTTGACATGGGACATTCTCTGGAGGTTGTTTTAAATCCGGAAAGTATTTTCTTACTTAATATTTGTTAAGATCATCCCTCTGTGTGTATTCTCACATATCACGTCAAAAAACCCCTATTTCTGCTCCTCTTCTGTCTTTATGAAACTCAGCTGTCTTCCTTCACGTCCACATACTGCATCACTCTTGTCTGTGCCCACGAAGCAGCCCCTGGCCCCCTGGGCTGCTCTCTGCTCTCACCGCCTCCGTTTATCAGCCCCTTCACTCCCACCGGCAGTGGGTACGTCCTGCTGCACGCGCTCTCCATGAGTGCAGTGTAGTGCCAGAGCTGGCCCACAAAGCTCTCCGTGTATAATACCCACTGTCCTCTAGATTACAGCCTTCTGAAGCACGCAAGAAGGAGTTTTACTGTGATTTGTAGGAAATGAGTATGTCAATAACAGGTAGGTTGAACTGCTTTGGGAATAGTCTCTGCGCATAATACAGAGGTTGCTGCATTAATAGAGAACACCAGCCATCATCAGTTTTGATCACTTTAGTCACTTGTTACACCCCTTTTCACTACTCTATCCCTTTTGCTTAAATCTTTCTAAATTGCAAAGTTGTCTCAACATAGATCATGCATTCCTTCAGCATCTAGCTCCTAGAGGGTACTGCCAAGAACAAACAATAAAAACAGTCGTTGCCCTACTTTAATTTTTATGAATTGTTGAATGTCCTGAGCTCCCACTGATTTCAGTCTGCTAGTGGGAATTGAGGGCATTCAGAGATTGCTGGGAGACTTGGTCTTTACACCGCCTACATGCTGATTGCAATGTCTCCACTTTGTTGTAACTTCTTCACAAATCAATCTTTCCAATCTACTAGTAATTTACTGCTCTTCCAGATGCCTTCAGCATGCTGGTATTTTTTTTGGAACTGAACCCTGCATTTGTATTGCAGGTTGAGTGGGTTGATAAAGGAAAAATGGGGAAAATCTTGACCAAAGATAGTCTTCTCAAAATTGTGTCCATTTCTTGTGAAATGGGTCCATTTCTCTGTTCTTAGACTGAACTATGTTTGGATGAGGCTGTTCCTAGATTGATTTGCATAGTTTCTTTGTTCCTGAAAACAGTGTTGAGTGTTTATACTCGAGGCATGTTCCTACATGGCTCAGTAGGTATTTCTGCCTTATTGGATGTAAGCATATACCATCCTTTGGCTTAGTGTAATCTTCTTGGGAATACGAAAGGTGTTATATTTCCATAGGTCACTTTAAGAGTATGATCCTTCAAAATACTGATTTTGTGCAAAAGGGTATTATTTCTTGATAAAGAACCCTGTCCACTGGTTAGGTCAAATTTAATGTAATCTGTTATTGGATGTATTGGATTTTATGTTGTAGAAAGCAATGCTGAACTTTCGGGCCAATGATTTCTACTGAGCCTAGTATTGAATGAGAGATGGTTTTACTTCCCACATTTTAGGAAAAAGAGACATTTATATGAAACAAAACAGGATTTTTTGAAGTGTATTTTATTTTGTGACAGCAATTAACCCTCCCTGTATTTAAAATCAAGCTCTTCATTATATAGGCACCTTAAGATGCCACTGACAACAACTTGAAACCTTTCAAATTCCAAGGAACAAGATTGACTTTAAGGGGGCTTAAGCATAGGGATTAGGTATGCCTAATTTATATAATTTGCGCTGGTTTTAAGATTCTCAAATTAGAATAAATTATAATAGTTAATATAACTTAGTGCAATTTACTCATTCCCAAAGTCAGGAAAACATTAATTTAAAGTTATAAGGTCAACAGTTTTACTATCTCAATCTCTTCAACCCATAAACATTTTGGCATTGTAAAATATTAATAATTTCTACTTAATCCTAAACTATTTTAAACCCAAGTTTAGTAAGAGGTGTGTATTGTATGTGAACACCATCAGCTATATAAAACATCAGATGTAGGAACTGGGATTGAATTTGTTATTTTTGTCCACTAATGTCTCCAGCATAAAGAGCTTTATCCCAGGTTTCTGTTATCTTTGCTCAAGCACAACCATGAAACAAGTTTAGAAGAGAAAATCTTTTTGAAGAGGAAAGCTTCTCGATCCACTTTGGTCTCTGTTGTTCTTTTCCTGTGGTCTTTACTGCTTACTGCAAGGATAGAGGATAGAAGATAGATGGCTCAGATGAGTTTTCTTCACCCACAGTGCGCAATCATGTTCAAATGTCATAAGCAGCTGAGCTTTAAATTCAAATTTGAATACAACAGTGAAACAGGACTCGCTCTTTTAAACTTTTCTTTTGTCCACAGCTCCAAAGCAGTCCACAAATGTCTGCCTGTCAGTTCTGCCTGGTCACTTCTGCAAATCCTTTGCTCAATGTTAACCAAACTGTGAGAGAAGTGATGCCCTTTAGGAAATGTAAAGCAGAAAAGTGGGTAGACGGGAGAGAGACCCTGTAAGCATCTTGCTGGGGAAGGGCTGAGCATCACCCTCAGGAGGTGAGGCACCAGAATCCATGCAAAAGCTCATTGTCTGTATCCAGAGCCATAGGAAACCAGGCCTCCTTGGTTCTGCTGCTCGCAGAAGCACTTGTTCAAACCTACTGTTGGCAGCAATGCGAGGACAGCTCTCAGTTTAAGAGATGTAAGCATATACCATCCTTTGGCTTAGTGTAATCTTCTTGGGAATACGAAAGGTGTTATATTTCCATAGGTCACTTTAAGAGTATGATCCTTCAAAATACTGATTTTGTGCAAGCAGGACGCTGGCAAGATGGACTGTGGGCAGAGGATAACAGGTGGCAGCTCTTCAGCAAAGGCAGAGACTAAGAAAAGGCATTTTCAAGTGAGAGACCTTGATCCTGCCATAGTATCGTCCTGTGCCTCCCCTGTGCAGCGTGTGTACCTACACCGCCATGTCCCTGCCTGGTTGACGTAGATGAGTTCAACTGCATTCTCTTGTGTGCAAATACCTGGATATTTACACCTCTCTCTTGACAGGCAGGCAGGAGCTTCTGGGGGTCTTGCTTGGGAAGGTACAGAAAGAAGGTGGACTGAGATCTGATTTCTGTGGAGATTCACTTTCTCAGACACACAAGTCAAAGCATTCCCAATGCTCAGAGAATCAGCAAATAATTCAGGCATAGAAGTTTGTGAATTAATTTTTAGAGCTGTGGTTTAGCGCATATTCACCCTTGAAAGACCTTACTTGTGCACATAAAAATGTCTGACATCTTCACTTCTTTTTTATCTGGAGAATAAAAAAGAGCCCTTTGTCCAGGTAAGAATGGGAAAAGATGCAAACAAAAGCCTGCCATAATGGCAGGTGTTACAATAGAAAATAAATACTAGGATGAAAAGATCTGAGTTACTGAATTTTAAAAACTTTTAGAAATGGGCTTACATTTTAATTTAAGTCTTTAATTAATCTCGTGGAAATGAAAAGATGAAGGAGAAGCCAGAGTGATCGTTTTGAAAGCACTGTATTGACACTTTTGTTTTCAATGTATTACCTTGGGTTTTAACAAGACTGGAGTATCAAGCACTGACAGGTGCGGTAGGCACTCTGGTTGAGTGAGTGAGTGCCATGAAGACTCAGGCGGTTCAGCTTCAATCATGATACTACAGCAAGGCAATGATTTGCCCTGTATAGATTTGAAAAGCTGTTTGTCCATATTGACTTGTCTTAAGTTAATGGAAATAATTGCCTTGGCTGTTTTCTGTTTCATCAAATGTGCACACTCTGCACCTTGAGTCTTCAGCTATTTGCCGCGGTTGCTGTAGCAGAGATTCAGTTCTTCTCTTCGCAAGTGTTCATGTGGAACAGGACAGTGAGGGACCATTTATGTTACTCAGATCTATGTTTCTTTCAGAAAATGCTATAGCATAACTGCAAGCCAAGTGTCCGATGTGATTAAGAAAACATCGTTTCAGGGATTTGCTTTAATGCTTCTAAGAGTGTTCTTTTGATATCTGAGGCTTATGTTGTATATACCCTCTTTGGGAGCACCATAAGAAAGATTTGAAGACGTGGAAACTGTTTCTTGAGACAATGGACAAAAGCTTACATGATAAAACTGGCATACAATCATTTTGGTTGCTCTTGGCATGGTGCTCTCCTCAGCCTTCATTCTGCTAAGTGTACCTCAGAACAGGTGCCACTTTGTGCCCCGGGCCCTGCAGATGTAGGGAAGTTCTGCAGCTGGAGTGAGGGATGCTGGCATGTCCCTGTGTCCTTAATAGATTTTCTGTTTCATTCTGAGTTTTGAGCAAAACTGATTTTATTGCTCCCACTCAAGATCTTGTGGCTGGTGTGCTTCCAGATGTGAGACAGAATGGGCAGCTCTGCTTTGGATTCAACATCTCCCATTTAGTTTTCATCTTCTGCAAAATATTCAGGTTAACATCATTTAACAAAACGCCTGCTTTGAGACTGTGGCTTTCCCTGCAAATAAAAAATCAATGGTTACTGTACGGCATCAGCCTTCAGATGGTTCCACCTCTATCTTCTTTTCAGCACCATTGTGCTGGGCCTTTGCCTCTGTGTTTCCTTTTTTAAAAACAAATCCAGTTGGGAATGAAAATTCATTCCCTTGCATAAGATTTTCTAGCTTTTATTCTTCTACTGTTCCCCTAGTAAGAGTTGGAAAGGTCATTAATTGCAAGGCATTCTTTAGCACCCATTCCCACTGGAAAGCCTCACGCCTGAGCATACAGCAATCCCTGACAGTCATGAGAGGTTGTTCTGCTTCAGGCTTGATGAAGCTGTCCTGGAGGTGGTCTTTGCCTTTGAATGTCCTTTTGGCATGGGCTCGCCATCTCTGCGAACACACTGCTAGACATGAGGGTGGTCTCCTGCGCAGGAAGCTGTCCCTGCTGCTCACTGGTGCCCATACAGCGGGACAGGTCCCTCAGCTGTCTGATGGTGCGGCAAGTTGTATTTACAGGTACGGGAGGAACTTGATCATGCTTTTCCTTTTATCTTCTGTAGTCCTTTTATATCTCTGTTTTTCACGTTCATAGATGTTCTGAGAGGTGTCGTGGCAGCAATTCTTCCACTCTTTTGACTGGCTTTCTACAAGTGAAATGTTACTGTTTGCAGAGCCAGGTTTTCTCACTGCCAGGGAGCAGCGTGCAGTAGGGATGCAGCCCGTAGTACTACTGTTGACATCAGTATGATCAGTATTAGTTCCCTGGGGAGTGCTGCAGTACGGTCTCCCATCTGGCTTAAAAAGAAAGGAAAGGAAAGGAAAAGAAAAAAAACAAATCTCTTAAGTCCAGGCAAGGGGGCCACACATGTTTTAATGACAGATACTTTTTAAAGCTTGTTTGCGTTTGGGTGATAATGTACTTTAGTATAGTAGGGGAAATGAGAAACTTCACACATGGCATCTGGAAATCCTTGTGGCTCACTACCCTCCTTGACAGCAATAATGTGGCTATAAATTTCCCCCAACAGAAAACATATAACTGCATCAGCCATACCAGAAACAACCTTTCATTTTCTTTTAAATGAATGTGTTGTTTTATATCTCAGCTTTTTAATAGCTTCATATAAACATTTGTGAGCCTCGGAGGCAAGTAAGTATATTTTTACTTCTTGTTCTTATGTCATAGAATCATAGAGTCATTTAGGTTGGAAAAGATCCTTAAGATCATCAAATGCAACCATTAACCTAACACTACCAAGTCCACCAGTCCTTACGGGAAATCAGCCTATGGCTCAATTTAGTGTCTGGAGGGGTGAGTACTGATACATTCATATGCACCTCACAAAGGATCATGGGGATGTCACTCTTGCAAGCAGTCTTGATAAGTCTCTGCAGCACTAATTTAATCTCATTGTGTGTATGTTGTAGCTCTGCCTGGTGTTAGGTGGAATTTCTTTGGCTGAGCCAATGACCCTTTTTTTATGTCTTTTAATAGCAAAAAGCCTAGTCTGTGCTAAAATGTTGATACTGGTGCGATTGCCAGGTTCAGGATGGATTTGCCAGTTGCCTCAGTGAAAATGCCTTCATGACCAATACACATACCACAAAAAGATCAAAATATAGTAGAGTGCTTGGAGGTTTGTAAAACTAAGAAATTTGGTGCCAGGTGGACTTGACAGAAGTTGAGGTACAGTATAGGATTCTGTACACTGCCTGTGTTTTAGCACAGCAGCAGATGACTATTTCTGTGCTTGCATAGGCAGAAACTTGTGAATTAGAAAGGGGGATGCTGATCGCATTGCCGCCGATCTGAAATAACCTTTTGCCAAGGGATTCATCTGAATTCATATCAGTGCAAGAAGATTGAAACCAACTATACAGTATTTAACACTTTAAAACCCTTTTTCATTTGTCGGTCTCATCTGTGCACCAGTGAAGCTAAGAACCGCGCCCTTGCTCGATACTGCACTTTTCCATGTGCCAAGATGCATCCAGCCAGCCACTGGTCAAGTAGAAATAAGATGCAGGAGTCTTGTTCAGGGCTTCCCATTAGGAAGAAGTACCTGCAAAATAACCTTCTCGTGGTGTGTGGCAGCCTGTGCGTTCATTAGGGTAGAGTCTGTGTGGTATGGGCTGGGCAGAACGACAGTGATCTTTAAAGCTGAACCAATATGGGATGGAGGGTTATCCTGGAAACAGGAGAGAGAGAGAACACACTGAAAGAGGGGAGAGAAAAGTGCATAAAGAGCCATCGTTCAAAAGAAAAATTAAATCCTTTTAAGCGCCAGAGACTGCAGGTTACCATATCAGCAGGTTAGACTAAACAGATGATAAAGTCACATGAGCAATCTTGAGAGCTTGGTAGGGGTAGATATCTCTAAGCAGCATTAATAAATGTTGAATGCAATTCCAGATCTGTGCGTATTTAAGCTTTCCTTCTTTTCTGCATGAGGCTGCCACACTCACAGCTCCTGCCAGTGCACCCGTTGTGACTCTAGTGATGTTAGCTGTGGGGACTGCAATGGGACATGTTCCTCCATCCTTGTCCTAATGCCAGCCCTGGGCCCTTAGGCCCTACCGAGGCAGGTTGGAGCTGAGAAGCGAAGTCCTCCTGCTCCTCGTAAAGTGTCTGTTGTTGCTGTCAGGACTGGAAGGCACTGGCGGCTGAGGCTGTTGGGTGTGATAGCCGTGCTGGCATGGAGGGGAGGCTCATCAGGTAGAAAGTGGGGTTGATATTTCATGCAACTTTTTCACCACGATTTTTAGAGAACTAACCTCTATAACAGGAAAAAAATGTGAAGAGAATATAGGGAGTCAAAAAGGAAACACAGCAGCGCTGCTGCGGGAAGCCCGGTCTCCTATCCCAGTCCCATGTCAACGTACTCAGCCACAAAACAACCTCACTGTAAAGTTTCTCTCCTACTGCATCAGGCCTAAAGAAAGTGGAATTAAGAATTACGCATGAAACTGTGCCTGCACTCCATTGCTCATTTATCCAAAACAAACAAAGGAAAGGTTTCCAAATGTACCCTTTTGGGATAAATGTTATGTAAAGACAAGACATGAGCTGGGAAGCAAAAGTAGTGATTTACTATAGAAACAAAGAAGTGGTAAAAATATTATAAATAACTGTAATTTTTTTTTTTTTTTGGTTCTCTGGCATTTCCTACCCCTTAAAAATTATTTTTAAAAGAGCCCTTCCATCATTCAAAGCAACCACTTTAAATAAGATAATTTATAAAGAAAATTATAAATTTTCTGGACTCTCCTGGATTTGGAAGCAAAATTTCCTTATGATTCTCCAGGGTAATCCTCCAGATTTTGAAAGGCACAAATGGGTGTTTTCAATGATAATGAAATCAGCAACATGGTATTTGCACTGCTTGGGACAGACTGTGGGCTGCTGGAGTTGATGGAGACTGCAGAGCCTGGGGCAGAGGGGCAGGATGAGTCAAGCAGGCATTTTTCATTCTGATGAATGAGTAGGTTACGAGGAACACTTCCAAATTGAAACAAAATGTGTTATGGTGCAGCATTATTTGATTATTCAGCTCTTCACTGCTGTCTCTTGTAGCTGAGCTTCAAAATAAGCAGCAGTATCTTCCATTCTTTAACAGCCTGTCGTGTTCTCATACCTGAGTTCAGGATGGCATTAAGGTTTCTTTTTCTCCCCTTGGGCTGATGTCCTGGGGATCCTTCAGAAGTGCAGGGATATCATTCTTCTCCACTTTAGCTTGAACGTCAGTGACCCAGATGGGATCAACAGGGAGGCAGGAATGGGCAACTGATCTGGACAGGTTCGTATCACATCTGGAAGTAGCCCAATTTTAAGCATGTTCTGAGACCAGGTTTGCAAGAAATGACTTACTCTGTAGCTCAAGTATGTTGTGGGTCTCTCTTGTGGTTCGTAATTGGAGCAAAATATTTATTGTGCTGTAGCTAGAATGACATTGTTAGCTATAAAATCTCCACAAAATGTTACTTTGTGCTTGTGAAATAACTTGGAAACCAAGGTTAGTGTTGGATGTATCCCAAACTCTTTCATATGCCGGTCAAACCTTTCTCCACTTGGCCCATCTGCTGTCAGAAGCTGTCATCTAACACAAACTGAGTCCAAATACCCTGGATATAATGCAAATTTAAATACCTCTTTGCACCTGCTGTGGAAATAAAGCATCTTAACTGCATGGGACACAGACACCAAATAATTCATAAGCTAAATAAACAGTTTGTGCAAAGAGCTGCACAAAATGCCAGCGCAGGGTCTGTGGAGGTGAAAATGAAGGCAGCTCACGGGGTCCTCACTTGCCTGCAGAAGAACTCCCCCTTGCCGGGAGCTGTATGGTGGGACCCCATCCCTGGTTGTGTTTTAGATAGCCTCTAGATTTGGCCAGAACCTCCATCACTGAGCAAGAGAAGTGACCTGCTCTCTTAAAATCTCATTATGGTAAACGTTGAGAAATCATGTCACAGCTTTTCCCATTTGTAATGTCATCAGTGGAAGAAATTTACCTCCTTAATGCCTTAGCTTTGCTCTCCATTAATGCTGCTGTAGGGTGTAGTGGAATATATCACCAGTTTGACTGCAGTCCACCGTTAAATGGGCAAGGACTTCAAAAACATATTTGGCAGTACAGAGGCATGTTTTTAAAAACATGCTGGGTTCTCTGGAGGCTGCTCGCTGTCTGCAAATTAGATGTGAGAGCCTTAGAAAGAGGGGGACCTCCGTTGCTTTTACAACTCTTGTGTGACAGAAAAATCTTGGTTGCTCGCTGTAGGAGTGAGGGGAGATGGTCCTTGGATGTTTCTTGAGTTTCTACATCTGTTTGCCTACTTGTGTGCAACGACTTGTTCATACCGATTTCTTTCAAAGTTATATTGTTTATACAGTGCTATTCTGTAAGGCAAGTCTTTCATTATGTTACTTTGGGCAGCCTTTTATGAGTCTTTTAAGTACCATCACTGGGTGCAATATGAATCTAGTCAAAAGAAATGTGCAGTATTTCAAGCATCTGCTTCTTACAGTTCTTGAGTCACAGGCTCGTACTCAGAACCTCAGTGAAGCATCAATACACAATTTAAAGTAATTTTTTGGTCCTTCTGATCATCGCGCTCTGAACTCAAAACACTTTTTTTGGGTATATGCAGTTAAGAAACATGTAAGCATTAAGATATACATTCAGTTTAAAGCGGTTAGAACATTGTCGGTTTGCAATGTTTTAATATTATACATGTGGAAAAAATGATACTGTTGTAGTGATAGTTAAAGTGGATTTCTTAAAGAATAAACAATAGAAAGCAAACCAGCATCCAGAATTTCTCCTCTGCAAATAAGCGTTACTTAAACAATTGTAATTCCTTTAAAAATGAACTTCATTTTGCCTAAGAGAACAAACAGAACTGAAGCCACCTACTGAGAAATTCTATTTTGCTAATTTTTATCTATTCTAATGCAAATAGTGGTTTTAATCCCCTTAACTCATCCATCATGCATGACAGGTCAGCCAGCCCATTGTCTGTGCATTTGAAGGATTCCTGTCCAAATCAGACTTTCTGTCAGTAGCGTTGGGGAAGAGTCCTCTCCTTTCTGAACTGCTCATGTCGCTGAAAAACAACACAGCAATTACATATGCACATGGGAGTCGCACGGGGTCTTTGCAGATATGTTACTAAGAGTTCCTATCATAGCAGGGGGAAAAAAAAAAGAATGTCAGATTAAGGACATCTAGGTTTTTGTATAATCTACTAAACATCTGTAGCTGATCCAGAGAGATGGCAAAGGTCAAGTTTGGGGATTTTTTTTTTTTCCCTATGGGGATTTCTTTGTATATTCTGAAGCCTAAAAATTGCTGTTTGTTTTGAAATGCATTTTTGGTTGCAGTAAAATACAGTTTATAGTAAGTAGAAAATAATATAATTACAAGGGAGCAAAAAATTTCCATGTATTTTTGTAACATTTAAATTTTAATTAAATGGGGCTTAGAGCAAATTATTAAACCTTCTTTTGTTGAGACAACTGACACTGACAAAATATTAATTAATGAATATTCAGAGAGATCTCTGGATCACTCCTCTCTCTCTCTGAAATATGTTCTGTCTGTGTTTTTAAAAACTCAGAAGAAGAAAATTAATAAACATTGCTTATGTGGAATATTTCCCAGGATGAAGAGCTGCCAAACAGAATCCAATGCATTGCATTAGCGTCAATGAAGACTTTTGAACCAGATGTGTCTATGGGTCTTTTTTATTGTTTTCTTTACAACTGAAGCTAAAAGGTTGGATAAAACCCAAAAGGTTAAGACTTGACATGAGGAGAATGTCTTTCCGTGCTACTATTAGGTCATTTCCCTTTTGCTGTATAAATTAAATTGTGGTATTGCTTCAATCTGGGATCATTTTATTGTTGTTGTTTTTAACACAATACACAAAAAGTTCTTTTCTTTGGAAGTATCATTATGATATAACTTCAATGAGTCATTGTAATTGTTCGCTCATTAGCATCCAAAGGGATTATTTCGGTTATTTTGTTTCTTGGATCTTTTCTTTTCCTTGTCCTCTTGGGCAACCCAGTTACAGTACACTTTGCAAGCAGTTAATTTGTGTATAATAATACTTAAGTGGCTTATTGTAATCTTGTGTGTGTGTGTGTGTCTGCATACGCATACCCGACTCGGGCAGCCCTTATAACCCATTTTAGGAACCCTGCTGTCTTTGTCTCCTCCCGGTCCTGTCCTGGGATGGCCGCTTTTGTACGTGGTCCCTACCTAAATTCAGAGCCGGAGCCTTGGCTCTTGAAGGACTCAGTGCAGAGTTAAGCAACAAGCTCCAGCAGGTCTAAGACGCTCGGTTATTTTTTTGTCCCCACCCTGTTCCCTGTGGGGACCTGCCTGCGTCCTCGGCTGCAGGAGAGCTGGGCAGCCCCTGCCCTCCGCCAAGTGCCCGTGCAGGGAGATGGAAATCCTGTGCTTGATGCAGGTTTGAGGCTGATTATTTTCGCTACAAAGCAAGTGAAAAGCAGGTCCCATTCTCTGCCACAAGGCAGGAGGAGTTACCTCCTGCCTTATATTCCCATTATTTAAAGGCTGCCTAAACCGAGTGGTCCCACAGTTTTGCAGATTTGGCCTCGGGAACAGTAAATTCCCTAGACAAGGTCTCCTGTCTTTACTTGAAGGCATTACATATACTGCTGCCTAAAGAGGAAAAAAAGAAAAAGAAGGAAAAAAAAAAAAGCGGAGGGGGATCAAGGGTGTGTTTGCACTGGCTCACTTGGCAATTAAAAATACATAAGTGAAAGAATTGCCATGAACTTGCCTAAAGGGCTATAATAAATAACATCCTGCATAACTAGTACATAAAGTGTGCTCTATGGTTTTGAATGAAATGACTGTGTTTGTTTTTAGGGTTGTTGGTTGGGGTTTTTTTCAGAGTCGTAACAGTTGGAATACAAATAGGCTTATGTTTCTGTAATTGCGGTAAACATATTTTTAAAATCACTGTTTGATAAACTGTAAATATTACCAGTTCAGAGGTTAAATGCTGTTGTTGAAGTCATTCAGGGAAATCCAGCAGAAGTGTAAATATGGCAGAAAAAGCTAAACAATATGGCAAAGGAATATTTGCTGACTTAAGAGTGCAGGATCAACACCAATATTTTTCCAGTGATGCTAAACCTCTTGTAACTGCTAAATTGGATTTGTAGTTGAATGAAGTATCAGCTGCTGTTGGACAAGCCCATAAAGGCTGGACGGCTGGCCTTTTGTAGGCAGGGCTTAAAGGACGATTGATATGTTTTAGCACTTTTGGGATTATTGTGATTAGGAGGAAGCCATTCTGAATGATAGAGAAAAGGGTGTAAAAAACACAGTCCACAGCTGGTAAGCAGCATGTGTTTGCTATAAGGAGAGGTCATGACTAGTTGATCCTGCTGGTTCTGGCATTGATTGACAGTCAAGAAAACTTGATATTATGAAGCAGACCCTTCTTTTTTCTCCCCGCCTGTTTTGTTGTTGTTTTTTTTTTTTTTTTTTTTTTTTTGTCTATCTNTTTTTTTTTTATTCTTAAAGAAATGATGCTTCTGTTGTGTAAAGCCAAAGTATTTTCAAAATCTGGAATGCTTACTGGTTGCAAGCTAAATGTTCAGAGACACAGCTGCAAACTTGGAGTTGTGAAAATATCATCTAGAAATTAGTATTCAACCCATATCTGTGAGAACAGTAAATAGGAGTTACAGAATTAGTGCTGGTGTTTCTGTGTTTGCCTTTTTCGTATGTGTTAGTATTAACTAAAACCCTCTTTGCCATGTAGTAGAAAATTTATGCTAAGTATGCGGAAATTTCAAGTTTGCTGAACTTGTTAACTGTTATGCCTCTGGTATATCTAAGATATTTAGTGAGGAATAGTATGTGTAAAAAAAATACTTTACCATCCGGAAAACAGTTTTATCATTTAATTTCTATTAAACACCTGCCCCAGAAAACATGTAGGCTATTTCATCTTATCTCTGCTACCCACTTGGAAACATAGCGCTCCTTTTTTTCCTTTTTTTTT
>VYZM01020551.1:119771-197518 GCA_013398915.1 Dromas ardeola
AAGCTCGCAAATGCACATTTAAATAGTTGGATCTCTGACTCTTTTTAGTGGGGCTGTACCTCTTTCAAAATTTGAGTTTAGCATACCACACAGGAAAGAACACAAGCTTGCCAACTCCCGCTGAGCGTTTTTTCAAGCCTGTGAAAAGAATGAATTATTCAGCAGTAAGCATGCTTACAGCTGGCCATTTGGGAGCTTTGATGTGCGAATCAGGCGGTTGCATGAATGCCCTTATTGTCATGTTATGTGTACACAGTGTGTGAATTATTGAAAATAGTGAGGCCTGAGCCTCATCTGGTAGAGATTACAGTGCAGGCATGCTGGGTGAAGGTCTGTAATTGAAAATCCCCAGATGCTGTTTATTTGGCCTATGTCACGTGGCCTTCTGCAGAAAGCTTGTCTGAACAAAATGCTGCCCGCCTGGGAAGCGCCGCCCAGCCCCCTCCGAAGCCCTCGCAAAACCCAGTGTGTGGACGACTTAAACACCTGCCCATAATATTTTTAAAAGCTTAAATTAGATTTGCCTATAACGTTTAAATAGAGGATGCCTTACTTAGGGGTTTAAACTGCTTAGCCAGTTGTTGACTTGCAGAGCTCTTTTATCTACAAGAGGCTTTTTGTTAGCCAATTTAGCTTTAAATCGTCTTCAGAAGGCGGCACTGGCAAATTTTAGGCGAGCTCTCCCAAAGCCAGATATTCTGGTGGCAAAATGGAGTGGAAAAGCAGCACGGCGCTCTTCCACTGCAGGCTGCAAGCACGGCCACCCGAGGGCCCCGTGGCCACCTTCTGAAGGTTCCAACCAGCCTGTCCCCACTGACAGTGTCCACACGTGGACACCCGTGACATCGGGTGGGATCTGGATCTGGCCCATGCTCAGCAGCAAGACAAAGGGCTCAGTGCTGCTCACAGGGGCTGTCCCAGGAGAGCGCTCGCCTGAGGAGCAGCGAGCTCATCAGCAGGCTCCTCATCAAGCAGAATTCCTGCTAGCTCTCCAAATTTGGCCCCTGGGCACATGTGTGGCACTTTGCGATCACCAGGCTGACGTAGCAGCTTCGAGCAGAGGCGAGCAGAAAAGGCGTTTACCAAAACCAGCTGGAAAGCTTTGCCATGGTGAAAACGCAGCCATGAGCATGACTTGGGAGATAAAATGTTTGTGCAAGTCTGTTCCCAGACTTTGTGCTAAGGATGTGAAATACCGATTTCAAGCCAGTCTCGTAGAATTTGGAGAAATTCATAGTACACCATTATCTGAAAAGAATAGGCTTTTCTACTTGGTCATTACTTTGATTATTTTGCTGAGTATGAAAACTTTTTAAAATTAGCTGTTCATTTTCAAATTGCTAACCAGCTTGATTTCCCACAGTTGTCTATTTTTATCACATTTGGATGGTGCCTATTACTGGGAGCTGGGAGGGCGGAGGTTTAATTTGTGTCATTAATGTTCTAAATAAAGACGTCCGCCCACCACGTGGCCGGCGGCTCCGCCGGGACGTGATGCATCAGCTCGCTGCCCCACTGCTGGCGGGGACCAGGTTTGAGCAGCGATGCCTGTGGCCAGGACCCCGGGGATAGGGACCTGGCGTGGCTGGGGGCACGTCCATGGCTCACGTAGGTCCCGGTAGAGCTGCTTGCAGTGTCCTGGTGGCTCCTGCACAAAGGTGGTGGTGCTGTTTTTGGCCTGGGAAGGGGTTGCAGCGTATGTCCTCCCATCCCAGGGGGTGATTTTCACCTTCGGGGGCCTTGCCCATGCTGGGTGAGTGGGGCCAAACCCACCCTCAGCACCAAAGATGGCACCCGGGAGCCCCGTGGAGACCTTTGTGGGGGCTGATGCTTGGCTGCTTTAGGCTGTTTTTGGAAATAACGTTAGTGGGGGAGGCTTCCCCGCACAAGGGCCCTCTGTTAGAGCAACAACTGCCTCCACCAGGGAGAGGTGGGTGGGAGCCTCCTCACTTTGCAGCTGCTTCTACTTATTTTGAACAAGAAGAGCAAAAATGTCAGTCCTCCATGCCGTCTGTGAGGTGTCCGGGATCACCGCACACTCCCTTGTTCAGGGTGATGCTCCTCAGGGATGGGGCAGCTTGGGAAGGCGGAGGGAGCCTGTGTCCCACGGGTTGGCAGGAGCAGGGCTGCCCAGGGGGCCCAGCCGTTCCCCCGGGGGGGCACAGTGAGGCTTTGGCAGCCCCATGGAAGCCTCACAGGTTTTCTAGCACCTGCACCGTTTTCTAGCTGAACCCCCTTTCTACTTCCTGTCATGATTAAAAAAGATGTTGGGTTGTGTAAAATGCCTCATTCTCAGCATCAGTCCAGGGAGAATTACAGTTTGCAATTGCACTGACAGTACAGAAAGGCATGACAGATAAAGCCTGAATTTAAAAGGAAAAAAAAACAACGAAACCACAAGAAGAAGCCTATATAAAATATTTGTTGTGGTCCTCTCCTGATCCTTTCAAGATCCTTGCAAAAAGATTCCTGTGCTGCGAAGATGTTTTATCTGACTGGGCACCTCCCCACGCCTCTCTTTGATACCTGAACCAAAACATTCAAAGTAGGAGACTGTCATAGCGGGTGACAAGAAGAAGGAGATGAACATTTACAGTTCATAAACCTGACCTCTTCTCTTCTGCCCGGCAATTTCCCAGATATATATGACAGGGAGCTTGAGGGAGGGCGTGTATGGAAAGTATTTCCACAGCTGAGTTCTTCTTAGAGAAAAACAGATTTATTTATTAATGAGCATTTTTCACCCTAAGGTTTCTAATGGCCAATTAAAGAAGTTCCGTGAGCCTCCTTTTGTTTCAGACTCTTCTCATTCCCAAGAACAGGAAAGGGTGGTTTTAGGATTATTCAGCCTTTCTTACTATAAAATCCTCTCTGGGCCCTGGCAAGTCAGGAGATAAGATCTTTTCCGTTAGTATCTGTCAGAGTTGGTAAAGAAGAGCACCAGTGTTTGGTAGATAACATAAAGGCTGTAAACTTTTAGTCTGGGACGTCTATCTTGTATATGTCAGGCAGTGCTTATGTTTGTGTTTATGGCTTTTTGGTAGTCCAAAAAAGAAGTTATGTCCTTTTAGATCATTGTGGCTGGGCAGAAGATACTTAGTGAGCCTCATGAGGCCACAGTATCTTCTGCTCTGTCTAAACCTGGTGCGTGTTTCTTTGCTGTGTTGAAAACATGGCTGTAAGGAAAATGTAAGGCTGTTGCCTCGGCTACTTTGTATGGTTCCTTGTAGAGTTCCTCCTCCTGTAAGTTAAAATATTCCACCCTGTTGATTCTTCTTGATCTAGGCTCCAGCTAGACTTCACCTTAAGGGGAAGCGATCACTTTGCAAAACCACAATCTTGTTAGTCGTACCCCCGCTGGGCTAGATAGCGGCTAGAGAAACCCCACCTTCATTCAAGCCAAAGCAGTTCGTGGATGGACTGGGGCTCAAATGCACTTGGCTGGTATTTTGAATAATACAGTCTAGACTTTCAGTGCTTGGTGTTTTTTATAAAGCTGCTTTTCCTGTCAAGTGCTGCCGGGGAATCTGAGCTTTCCTTTAAAAATAGTTTTTTAGCTCTCTTGACTGGGAAGAAAACTGTGAAACCGTGTGAAGGTTTAACTCTTCCTTCCTCAGCTACAGCTGAGGGCTGCATAGGACTGCCTTAACGGGCAAGGGATGGCTGGAGTGACCTGTGTTGTGAAAGAGGTGGCAACGCATCCTTTACATCACCTTATAGAGTCATTGACCTTGCAGAGTCACCGGCTGCTGCTAAGGACAACGTGACAATGCTTTTTGCACCAAAAAACTATTCTAGGTGCTTAATGTACGCACATGGTTGAAGATATGCAAAAAAAGTACTTTCTGGAGGGGGGACATTCCCCAATTAAATCAAAACATTCATTTAGAAATATGAAAATGGTCATACCACCTATCATACCGGTGATTGCAGGAGTATGGTGATCTCTAAATCTCATCAGATCGCAGAGGGCTTCTCTTGCAGACTACCACTCCTTCGGGCTCCCCGTTGGCCAGTGGGGAAATGCATCTTCCTGGTTTTCTTTTAATTTTTGTGCTCTCTACTGTCTGCTAGCCTTGTACTTTTTAAAGAGAGGGGCATAAAAAGTACCAAGCAGAAGGTTTTGGAAAACTCTTGTCCAAAGCACATTTAGTATGCTGTGCCGTTTTTGGATGCCTTTTTCTCTCCCTTCTTGTTGCTGTGGCCTTAGGCTCTCGACCTCTCCTTCGGTTCCTTTTCCCAAACTGTATGATATTTTTCCACTGTAGAACTTTTCCATCTAATATTAATGAAGAGCAGAGCAGCTCCATTTCTGTCCATGCCCAACACCTGCAAGTGAGTTCGCAGTCCTGTCACTGTGAGGTAGCTGCTGTTACAGCATAAGGACATAGGGTGACAGCCACCACTATGGACGCTAATTCTCCATAGTTGAAGTGAACTGTTTGGATGATGAGAAAGAACGTGAGAATAGAGAAAGACAGAGAGTGACCATTCCCTGGTTTCACCCAGTGAACGCAAAGGCTCTTGTTCATTGCAAATGGCAAGCGACTCCTTGGCATGTCATGTTGCAGAGCTACTGTCCAGCCAAAAAACAAGGTCTTTGCGTGAAATTAGGTAACTAGCTGCTCCTTTTGCATATGGCAGTCCCTCATTTGTGTGCATTTGTGTAACTGTTCGCTCACACAAAATTTACCTCTTGAAGTTTGTCCTGAAGAGACCTGCTGAAGAGTTACAAACCTTGCATGGCCCTTACAGTGGTGCATTGCGGGGAACCTGGCACACAGTCCAGACCAAAGCAAAAAGGGAGTTGGACAGAACACAGCTCTACTCTGAAGCATGTTGATATTTCACATTCTAGTACCCATTTAGCAAACAAACCATGGAAGAGACAGGAGCCATGAGACATTTGAAACAAAGGATGTAAAATAAGGTTCAGAGGGGAAGACAGAAGGAAAAGAGAAAATGAAGGTCCAGTTTGACTAATCGTGTTCAATATTCCAGTCGACAAAATACCTTTCAGACATAGGCATACTACTTCAAAACTTCCCCATCTTTCAGACATAGGCATACTACTTCAAAACCCCCACAACATCAAACTGAAAGAGTTTGAGTCCCTGGCTGATACAATAACTTTCTGCACTCCCCAGCTATGTACTCATCCACTTTAAAATAACTTGATGGGTGACAAGTTATTTTCTTAACCTCCCTGTTTTCAGCTTGCTGCTAAATCAGTTTTCTCATTGTCTACGCACGGGCTAAATGCAAATAACTCCATAACTTAGGACTCGTTGAACAAGTATATTTAAGTTATTACAACTCATGGAGAAGTAACATAATATGCAGTGAAAATAAATAGGGCACCACATAAAAGTGCGTTATCTTCCATGTCAGCAATATTTAGGAAGGAAATTATTTGGAAAGAAAATGTTAGTTTGTATTAGGTAGCATAACGTGTGACTGAAGAAGAGTCAAATAGCCATTTTAGAAACTTGGAAATATTATACTTTTCCAAGAGAAATAAAGCTCTAAATAACAAACCACCGTGTTGACCAGCCTCACTGCAGCAGGAACTTAGGCACCGCAGGGTGACTGCTCTTGTGCGTAGAGTTAAGGGTGTGATTGGTAACCGGCTGAACCGGGATGGTGATTTCTGTCAGTGGAGGAGGCAGAGTGCTTCCTGGCAGGAAGGACAGATTTTGCTGTGTTCCTCGTAGAATTAAGATTTGGAGAAAACCTGATGCGAAACCGTAACATCTGGGTGATTGGCGCTTGGGTGGCACAGGACCTTCTCAAGAGCTGCTGCTCCTCCCAGATGGGCTCCAGGTGGGCTGGGGGCAGGGCAAATGCCACCCGGCACAGTGAAAAGCAAAACCAGAGGAGCCCAGATCTCATGTCAGCCCCTGGGATGGGGGCTTGTCCATCAAAAGATTATCCTGGGCACCACCGCTGACCAAGGAGCTGCCTCTCTGCCTGCAAACAGCTGCAGGACTTCAGCAGGAACACTGAACTCATAGCCCTCCGCACTTAGTTCATGTGGAACACAAAGCATTTGTTAGCAGGGAAGAGAAATACTGATGAACAATGAAAAATACTGATAAATAGTTTGCAAAGGAAAAGTGGAGTAGACGTAAGAAAATATAAGCCTCATATGCATGGAACTCATAAGTTTAAATGTGGTATTTTGATGGTGTTTATGGATGTGATGCTGCTTGTCCCTTATAATGAATTTTTCTTTGTTTCAGGTAGGAATGAATTGATAGCCAGATACATCAAACTTAGAACAGGGAAGACACGGACCAGGAAGCAGGTAAAATAACCCAGTGGGGAAGTATGCATGTCAGTGAATGACAAAACATGGCATTTTTGGCTGCAGTGGCTGTCTGTGCTTCAGCTCTGATGAGATGATGTATTGACTTCACTGTTCAGGTTAAATACATGCTGTTTAGAAAATATTTAAAACTCTGTTATTTTTGTGTTGTGCATCATTTCAGTGGCGGTTTGAGGATGCATTTTTTATTAACCTATGTGTACATGAAGCTATTATCCCGTATATTCAAAAGCTGAAGCAGAAGCATAAAGCATTGTGCCTTATTTTTCTATAAGGACAATTACAGAACATAATAATTATTTTGAGATGGTGAGTAACGGAACTTCTAAAAGTCCAGACAATTGGCCTATCTAATATAGGTTATGATCCTTGGATATGAGAGGTAAATAAATAAAAACTCTCTGGCAGGACTGATCCTAATCATGCTCTCAGCTCACGGGCCATACTTGCTACAGGATGAGAAAATAATAAAAAAATTCGCCTAAGAGCCTACAGGCTCCTGGTCTGTGACCATGGTAGGATTTCATTCATCAGAGAGTCAGAATAAACCTCTAACCAGTCTTAAGTCTTTTCCAGATGATTATCACATAACCATTAACTTATCTCATATGACTAAATCCTTTCATTTACAATATCCACGGTGATCAGCAGCCTCACAGAAGGCACACGCTCTGTGTAGTTTATGCAGTGGTTACTAAACCCTTGCACTGTTTCAAAACGCTTCACAAATCGCAGAGTCCCCTCACTTTCTCTAACGCCAAGTGTGAGATTCCCCATCCGTGTGTGTGAGGAAGGGGAAGGCAGAGGCTCGTACACTTGCATGCTACGCGTGTTTTGTAATGCAGGGAAAGGTGATGCTGAGTCAGCACACACAAAGATGGCCTGCTGCCAGCGCTCGGATTTAAAGCACTTTGGACTGGGTGATATTTTGCCCTGGGTGGTGTCCTTTGTCAGTTGGGAAGAAAACATTTGTACAAGGCATGGAAAAAGACATGAGAAAGGATAGAAACTGCAGCACATGGAGAAGGAACAAACAAAAGATTGGCAAAGAAATCTAAAACAAAAGACAAAGTCACAAGTTTATCCCTGCTACGCCCATGCCAGCTCCAGGAGTTGGAGGTTATGCTGGGATCTTAAAATTGCATCAGGAGTCAAAATGCAGACCTTGGGGCTAGATCCTTGGCCAGCGTGTGCTGGTAGCACTGCCGTGAATCCAAGAGGGCTGTGATGGCTTACATATGGCGAAGTTCTGCCTCCATACTTGCACATCCCTCTATAGTGATTCATAAATCACTTTAGACTGAGTGTTTAGAAAAGTTTGATTGTCCTTACTTTTGAGTTTGAACTGAGCAATTAAACGTTATGATTGTGCTTCTTGTATAACCTTTAACACCACTAATATCCCACTGAAAGCAAAACAAATGAACACGTGTGAAAACTTGGTCTATGTGTTTGACTACAAAATTGCTTAGTAAGCAATAGTATAACTCTGAATTACTGCAAACTGGTTCCTTAGCTGCTTCCCAGAGAAGTCTCTGAAGGTGGCCTTCGGGAGCTGTGCTCATTTATGCATTACTGTTTGCTTCCGTACTAAAAATACAGGCTTTTTGGTACTATTGTCATGGGAGGTACTATTGTCTTATAGAGGGAGGAAATTAAGCTTTGTTTCTCCTTTTCTTTTACTTTGTTCTTTCCCAGACAGGAATTGTAGGTAACTTAGGAAAAATGTACAACACTTGGTACGGGATACCCCAGGTCAAATAGGAATGAGAGACTTTCCTTTAGCGGTTTTTACCATCACTACAGGTTTTAAACCTTCACACAGGGGGCTGTAGGATGCTGTGCACTACCAAGCGATGCTGGGCAGCATTATTAACCCCTCATCATCGAAGGCATGGATTTCAGTACGTTCCTGAGTAAACAGGAATGTTAATCTGGGCCCACAGCCTTTACTGCACAGGCAACAACTTCTGACCAATAACTGGTCTAGAGCAGGACTGGGTTTACACAAATTCCTTACCAAAATGTAATGACAATGGGCCAAACCTAGACATCACTCAAGCTGATGCCAAGTTACTGGTCCCCACTTACATGAGTGTTTTGTGGGCAGACTTGCTGCTGAGATTATCAAGGAAGCCAACACAGGTTCTGGGACCTTTGTTTGAGCCAGTGTATTATCATCTGTTCCAGAATTTAGAGTGTTTCAGTGGGGTCAAAATGCAGCCTGAGGCTCCTCATTGGAGCTGCAGAACACAATAAATAATGGATAAAACTTCTCGGTGCCAAGTTACGTCTCAAGCCTCGTGGCAAATGGTCAGGGTGGGCATCTGCATCCCTGGCAGATGGGGTAGAAATCCTGTGGGCTCCCAGCGCAAGAGCGCAGGGCCTGGCCACGGATGGGATCAGTACCAAAGCACATGGGCTGCGTCCAACTGTGAACTGTATCTTCTATCTTGTAGCTGAATGCACAACCTGGTGGGTTACACTTTTTTTTTTCCCTTTTTTTTTCCTTGATCAAGTCACTGCAGTGATGACCTGTATTGTTAAGCCATGGTGCTAAGAGCTTGATATCTGGCTGGGAATGTGATATCTTTAACAGCAGAGCTTACTGAAGATGCAAATAACTTCTTCCCCTCAGAAAAGTTTTTTTTTTTAAAGAAAAAAAATAGACATTTAAAATTTGATTTGCTTTTTGTTTTTCTTTTGTTTGTTGTTTTTTTTTTTTTCCTATAAACCTGAACAATGTAGGTGTCTAGTCACATACAGGTCTTAGCAAGAAAGAAAGTTCGAGAAATTCAAGCCGCCATTAAGGTACGTTTGGCTTGCCCAGTTGTAGGGGGCTTTTCATCTCCATGGTTACAGGCTTTTCCTTTGTTTCCTCCCTTCCCCTACCCTGCAGGTGTCTAGTCACATTCAGGTTCTTGCCAGAAGGAAATCTCGTGATTTTCATTCCAAGCTGAAGGTATGCGCTTTTCTGCTTTTGGGCTTGTGGTTGCTATGCCTGTCCCTTCCTCCTCCCCGCGGTGATGGGCGAGCGCCTGGTGCTGCCGTGCCTGTAACCTCGTTTTCCTGCATGTGGTAGCTGTCTGCGTCTCTTTGTGTTTAATCTCCGGTTTCTGCACTAGCATCCACATTAAAAACGTTATTTTAACACTGTCCAAATGCAAAGTGAACTACTCTTCATAACAGCTCACCACCTAAACCTGATTTTTAACCTGTTAGTCTATTTTTTATTTTTTTTTAACAGTTGAGTGCTAGGAGTGTATTTAAATACACGGGGTTTTTATGCAGTTGTGTAGACGCTTTTTATTTTTTGCTTTTTCCAGAGGGGTAATTGGGGTAATTGTTTTCCATTCCCAAATGTTTTTTTGTCTGTACTTTTGAAATGCTATCAGGAATACTTAAAATAGATTGTTTATTCCAAGTGCCAGAGAGCAGAGCTTATCAAGATTGCTCTAACTATAAGGTGTTTCTAGAGTACAATCTAGTATCACCTCAAGTTACCTACTATTTACAAGATTCCCTGAAATTTTATTTTTTAATGTAAAATATTGACATTTAATCTTTGGAGAGCCTCAGTCAGAGTCCTGTTCAGGGACTATTAAGTATGTTTGCTTAATCTGACGTGATAAATTGTACATGTCCCCGTTTTCCCTGGTTTCCATAAAATATATTCCAAGGCTAAAAAGACACTCTTGGAAATGCTTGATAGGGGTTTCTTGGATTGCTTGTTTTTTCAAGTTTTCCAGCGGAGATCTTGGGACCCTTTTTGTTTTGTTTTCACATTACTTAAAAGTGGAAGAGGGGTTTTTTTGCAGTTTTTGCTGTTGATTTTTTTTCTTTTTAATAAAAGGCGAAGGAAATTGTAAATCTTTTACTTCCCTCCTTTTTTTTCTTTTTTTGCCGATTCCCCCCCCCCCCCCCCGCCCCTCAGATGAGAACAAATCACGTTTTTGTTCTAGCTGAAAAGCAAAATGTTTCAGAAAGTAATTTCACAATACTAAGCGGTGAGCGCTGCGGATGCTTACCACGATCCTGGAACTGCAGCGTATGAATAACAGCCTGGCTTTGTAACAGGCCTCCTTGAGAGAAGCACTGGGTTTTTCGTCCGCAGTGGGCAGCATGCTGGCAAGCTTGTATGGCTGTTGGTGGCTGGCTTTTTAGCTGCACTGGCTGAGCAGTTGGGGTTCGTAAAGAACGACTAAGACAACTTAAATGTACTGCTTTTTAACCGAGGGTGCAATAATACAGAGATATGTAGCATTTTAAGCTTAAATTGTCAATCCTTGATGCCTAAAATTAAGTATGTAAATAGGTGTCCTTACTTTCAGAGGTGCTCAGCAGCTCTCAGGGAGTTTTATAGGACTGGTGAGCGCTCAGGACTACAAAAAGCAGGAAGACCACTTAGATACCAAAATGCAGGCCCAGGAGCCTAACAAAAATATTGGATTTACTGTTCTAAAATACTTCCCTTTCTGAATGCCCAAAATAGCTTAAAATATGAAGACACTTATAAAGCAAAAAAATATTTTTAAGTACTGCACCTGCTGTCTGATTTTTATTGAAGCTTTCCAAAGAAGAAAGAAGCTAGCTAAACACTAGTAATATTTGAGATCTCTAGCCTAGATGCCATTTACAGTAAATAGAGATCCAAAGGGATTTTTCATTTTAAGGAGTCCCCTGAAGAAGGGAAGATCTGTCAGGGCAACGAATTATTTTGTAAGGGCTTCAGACCTTGCTGCCCCTTCCCAGCCGTCAGTAGGTTGCAGCTCCCCCAGAGCTGAGTAGAAAGTGAGGGAGCCGCCATTTCAGTGCTAGGAATTGATTGCTTCAGGAAGAGTCTCCCACCTCCACAGCCCCGACGCTCTGCAGGGGCATTTACTTCCACTCGCTACACCTACACGGTGCGGACAGAGTGCGCACTGGTGACAGTGGTTTGCTGGCCCCTGGCCAGCAGGTCCTAGTTTGCTCCTCCTGCCCCCAGGATTTAGCTCCCTGGGAGCCCCGACACAGCCCTGGTGACTCCTTCACGGCCCCCAGCCGGAGGGGCGCCCAGAAGGGGCAGAGGAGCCAGCCTCTCCCCAACTACCTTCTCTTTTTCTTGCCGTTCTTGGTCTCAGCAAACAAGGTGCCATGGCACAACATCCCTCTTGCACAGGCCTCTTCGAGGGATGTTGCGGCCTCCCACTGACCTTTTTCTCCCCACATGGAAGAAGTGAATCTCTGGTGCAAGAAGGTGCCATAAGGGAGCTGCCTTTATGAGGAAGAGAGCCCTCGCTTTTTCTGCCATGGAGCTGCAATTACTCCATAGAAGTGGGAGAAGCCACTGATTTGGGACCTGAAAAGGAACCTTGCTTCTTCATACACTTTGTTAGTGCTGCTGACCATTTTTCTTATTATTCGTGTATTGAAGCATCTGTATGGTCCAGTGTCCTTTGAGAACTGCCTGAAAAGGATATCACTGATGTGAAAGTGAGACAAAGTGAACACATTTTGGCATCTACGAGTGCCCATTGTTTCAACAGGGGCCATTTTGGCAGCAGCCTGGACTTCCCCATCAACCTCCTCAGGAAGATGATGGACTCTTGTTTTGCTGGAGTGGGTGCTGCCCACATTTACCAGTGAAGGGGTGATCAAGAAGAAGATAGCCAAGGGAAGCACTGCTTCTGATCCAGGCCAATCTCGCCATTTTAACAATGAGCTGGCGCTCGCAATTACTCTGTAAAACCTGTGATCAGTGGCATCCAGGGAGCAGTTACTACTTAAAAAAGCACCACATGCATCTGATGTCAAGTTTCGCACCTGCAGCGCGAGAGGCAAGCACTCTGTGGATTAATGCAGAGATCCTTCATGCCAGTCTGTAGCAACGCGTTCAGTCATCTCTGACCTGAGGCCATCTCCACCTCCCTTGTTTCTTCCTCTTGCCACCAGACGTCCCCTCTGCGCACCTCCTGTGCATACACAGGGCAAGGTATTGCAGAGAAGCTGGTCCTTCCCTGTGTGCCACCACTGCTTTAGCTGAAATATGAGATGATCTTTCTGTCTTGCCTTGGTCTGAACCCTGCTCATGGCAAGGAGAGGACTTGGGAAAATCTTCCTGTGTTTATCTTCTGCAAAAATCCAAATGGATGGAGGATATCAGAGCTGTCTACACCCACGGCACAGGATAAAGTATTACTGAAGCTTACTTAATAGATTGAAATCTCACCTGTGTGCCATAAAGTCTTGCTTGGTCCAGCAAAGTCCTTTTTCTTTTATGAGAAGTTCCTGCAGTCACTCTGGACAGACGGATCTTTAGCCTGCAAGAAAGAGAAGTTTTGTGTGTAAATGCTATTGCTGCATTTCAAGACCACCAGCAGAGAATGTCCCATCAGCCTTTCCAGGGGTGTTGTACATTTTAATTCTTTTTACAGCAGGAAAATATTCCTATTTTGGAGATTTTAATGTTCATTTTCTGACGTTATTAAAATCTTCCTGAAGTTAGAGAAATTTCATCTCATGTAAATGGAAAGAGAGTTTGAGATAAAGCTTTCCTTGGAGACAGATCTGAAAGGCGGCTCCTCTTCATGACATTTCCTCTCATGCAGGAGGCAAAGCAGAATTTTTACCCTCTAATGTTGTATTTACATGTCAAGTACACCAGTCCATAGTGTTAGGTTGCAGCATTTCCCACCTTTGCACTGACAGGGAGCCAAAGTCACCTCTGTCCATTCAGAAGAAAAGATGGATTGGAAGTTGTGCATAAATAGAGATTAAAGGTCTTCACAGCAGGGTATACATCTATCTTAGACTTTCATTTCAGATATTTTTTCATAGTGCAAGATTAATTAGACAGAGACATAAAGAAACATTAAAATGCCTACAGTTCACACGTATTACATGTTTTAAAATCCATTATTCTACATTCCACACTGAGGGATAAAAAGAAAATATTGTTGTCAATTATAAAATGCTAAAGATAGCTCTATACTTTTTAAATGAACAATGATAAAAGCCTTGAAAAATTCCCTTTGATGTGAATGGAGTCTTCAGCATTTTGAAATACAATAAGATGGATTAATTGCTACTCATTAGGCAGCAAGTTGGGACAGCTTTGAATGCGCATTCTCTTCTTGGCATTAGCTATTGCCTGGCTGAAATAGCCAGCTTTTGTATTTACTCCTGTCTTCTCTAATAATAAGCAAATTGGAGATCAGGGCTAGAAACACTGAAGTGCTCTCTATCTTTTGTCCAGAACGATTGTATATTTTCATGATTTGTTTATCTTTTTTGAGCTACAGCTAATTATTGCAAAGGTTATTTGAATCAATACGAGATCTGAGCAGAAATAACATCTGCAAAATTGCTTATTAGGAATCTATTTTATCTTAGTGTTACTGTAATATCCATTTTGTGAGCAGATTGTTGTTTCTTCTCTTAAGTAATTTTTTTTTCCTTACAAGAAAAGTTTTGTATTTTAAATATTCGTATTGGTTTTAGGGTTTATTGAATTAATATTATTATATATATTGAATTAATACTGTGTTCTATTGTGCTTACTTTTCTTTGTACTGTCTTAGATTTTTTTTTTTACCAAAGTCATAGATAATGTGGTATCCAAAGCCTCATTCATCATTCTAGGATAACAGTTTTTACTTTTTGGCTGTAGAACTCGTTTGAACTGATTGATTGAATTATTCTTCTGTTTATGTTGGATTAAAAGAAAGTCGAGCACAAATCCTTTTGTGCTTGTCATGTAGAACTCTTGTTTCATGTGGGGCTTTTATAGATATTAAGATTTATAATTGGATGATACTGGGGAATTATTATTATCTAATTTAACTATGTATTTTGCATTCCAAAACTAATGCGTGAAAAGTAAACCTCAAGGGCCTGATTCATTAAAAGTTATATAGTCTCCTTGCATTAGACTCTTAGCGCTTACACCTTCCAAGAGCAGCGTTTGCAACCGCAGCCAGAAGCAGTCGGCTAAAACATGAGGCAGATCCTGATCTCCATTACAGTGATGACATTTTAGGGTTTAGTGGAACTAGACCAGATTTCCACTGATCATACTCTAAATCCACCTCAGTAACATTCATTACTAATTACGTACCACAGCACAGAAGACTTTTATAAGGGGAGGGGAAGGCAGCAGTCTAAGAGTGCAGTCTGTTACTTACTGTTACAGTGTCATTCCTGGGCAGCAGCAGTCCCATCAGAGCTCATAAATTAAGTAGGGTCAAGCCAGGTCAGGGCCAGATGGGACCTATCTGAGGAATACCTTAAGCTCCAGCAGGATTTAATGATTCAGTAGGAGATACTGTCTCCCCAAGCCTCTGCCGAACCTCAGGACAGGACTCTGCAGCACTCTGGGACAAACTTTCATTTTACCTACATAAGCGTAAACCTCATTGACCCGAAAGGATTTATTCCAACTTCACACAGCAGCGCATGTGAGAGCAAAACCAAACCCTTTCTGTCTTGGACAAGATAGGAAATCAAACTATTTGCAGTCATTAAAAGTCCCACAACGTTCCTGTTTAGAGTAGGGGTGTTAACCCATTTGTCCTGGCCAAATTCCAACCTGGGTAATTACTGTAATCTGCCTGTTTAAATTACCCCTGCCGTTTTAATTGGATATATTACTTCTCTTGCTGCCTAAACTGTGATGTAATACCATTGTGTGTTATTAATCAGTTACCAAGTTTCATCCCAGAAGTGGCTGCGTTGCAGTGATAGGTAGAAAGATTCATTCCCTCCTGGTTACAAGAGCTCTCCTTTGCGGCGTAAAACAACCCCAACATATACTCGTTTTTTTAAGTGGCAGACAAGCTAATATTTCAATTCAAATAAACAGCTTTAAAATGTGGTTTTCTCTTTTGATTTTGAAGACGATGAAGTCTGCTTGATTATACAAGCATAGGCCACCACCTTGCAGCTCTCCAAACCG
This sequence comes from Dromas ardeola, assembly GCA_013398915.1. Lineage (NCBI taxonomy): Eukaryota > Metazoa > Chordata > Aves > Charadriiformes > Dromadidae > Dromas > Dromas ardeola. The sequence goes on from VYZM01020551.1 coordinate 135,032, forward strand.
TTCCTGGAGCTGAAGGTGCTTTTTTGCCAATGGAAATCAGGACCTCTTCTGTATTTGTATTTGATTTTGAATTTGATTTCTTTCATGTTTGAATGTGGAGTTACAATTAGCTTGAGAAAAACTGATCTTCCAACTATGCAGAGGTTCCTAAGCCTACAAAAGGTGAAATTTCCCGCTGATATGTGTTGGCCTGAGTCAGTTGGTGTCCAGTGGAGCTGGCAGATTTTTCACCATCGGGAAACTTTGTGAAGTCACTGAAATTCCTCAAGACTAGCCCTATTGCAAGGGCTGTATTCCCGAGCTGTCATCCTATATGCTTTTGTTTTCTCTCCATCCTCCTGAAAATGTAATTGGTCAAAGAGGACGAGATGAATGGCCACCACAAAATGTAGAACATTCTGGGGTGGAAAGCAGCAATTGGTAAAAAGGAAGGCACACCCCCTCTCACGTCATGAAACCAAAGATGGTTTTTTCCTCCAAAAATCCCTGTCGCTGTTCCTGAAGTTAAGGATCATTACATTCATAGCTAATGGAGGCTAACAGCTCCACAGGACAGTCTAATGTTCCTCCTTCTGTGAACAGAAGGTCTTGAAGGAAGTGTAGATTTTCAAAAATTTTTCTTCAGTTCATCTGTTATAGTGGGATTTACCTGCTGTAACTGTTGCTATGTAGAAGTTGGGTGTCCAGGCTCCTATTCTAGCCCTTGGACAGTGATAACATTACAGAAGGTAATGCACTCCCATTGGTTTTGATGCCTGGCAAGGAAGAAATACTTTGTAGGTGCTTACTGCAGTAACAATAGCAGGAGGTTAGCCATCTGCCTTAGACTGGAGACTTCAGCTAAAACAAGGCGCGATGGACTGTGTCATAGATATACAATTTGCTCTGGACTCATGCAACTCCCAGATATGGACTTTTATATCCCTAAAAAGCTTTTACTTTTGAATTCCCCTCTAGTTTAGATCCACCTAATAGTAAGGCCCTTATAGCATCAGAAAACAGCCTGAGTTTGGGAACTTGGCAGGAGCACAGGCACTGGCTGCACCTTCACGTGATGACACTGGTGTGGCGGGTTGCAGCCAGGAGGCAGTGCAGGGGAAGAGGCTGTAGTCCTGCAGCAGTTCTGGAGAATAACAAGGTAGTCACAAAAGCAGTGCTCGCCTAGTTTTGGAGGTTGCATGTCTCCCCTGAATCATGCACTTCACACACAGGATATCAAACGCCTGTATGGGGTTTTTTTGTTACGATGCAGCTGACTGCGGGTGAGGCTTGCATGGTGTGGCATTTCCAAGCCAACTCACCTAAGAAAAGAAGGGGGGAAAAAGGAACAGAAAAGTCTGGTGGGGCTAGTACCTCCATATTACTTAAGGACACCTCCTTACTTTCAGGTTTCCATGATGGGGGTCCTTCTTACTGTGCAGCAGGGTAGAGAGGTCAGCTTTCTGGAAAGCTGCATGAATCGCAGGACACTGCCACCTCTTAACACCCACCAAAGCATTTTTTTAGCCCGGTGGCCTGCAGACATCCAAAGGCAGACACGCTGTGTGCAACCCTCCTATGCACACCATCCTGCCCTGGGGCAGGCAGAGGTGAGTGCCAGCAGCCGGCAGAGCCAGAGCTGACTTCCAGCTCTTACCCAGTGAATTGGTTGTAGTTACACAGGAAAGCTACAAGTGGGAGAAACGACCAAGTTTTGTTCACGCGCTGATGGACAGCATGTCTGTCCGCCTCAAGAAGCTGCTCCTGTAGATGCACTGTGGGCTGCAGCAAGGCGGTCCTGAGGCTGGGACGGTCAGGAGGCTGTGCCCGGCGCCGCTGTGCGGAAGGCAGCACGGGTGAGTCCGCAGGTGTTGATGCTGCTGCAGGCAGCACCGCAGCGGGTTGCACTGGAGGGTCGCATCCTGCGAGGTGCAGAGGGGGACGCTGCTGGGGCAGCTACTCCCCTGCTCCACCTGCCCCTCTCCTGGCTGCATCCCGCCGGGGCTCCTTGCACAGCTCAGGGAAACAAGCTCAGCAGCAATCCCCTTCACTCAGTATCTGCAGCTTTCACGCAGGCGGGCGGGGGTTATTTCCCCCCAGTGTTTTGTTGATAATTTTTTATCCGTTTTTTTTTATCCCTTTTAATGAATCAGTCCCTAGGTGAACATAATGCACTTGTTTAAACCTGATATTTAATGTTGAGCAAACTGCTCTTCCTTTGTCTCTTACTATTTTGTTCATATTTTACTAAGAATCTGCTATTCTACACAAGCATTTTAATAAACTGTTTGTTGTTGTATCCAGGTAACAAGCATGGTAAGTATTTTAACTAAACCAAGTATTACGTACCTTAACTGTGCTTGGCAGAATTTTTGGCTAGCTTTTCCTGTACTTTCAGCCTTTGCTGTTTCTAAAGGAGCTATTCAAAGGAAGAAACTGCTCACCTATAGTACTACTACATACAAGCTTTAGAGGGAGCATATGTGCAAAGTCATATATCATATATAAGAGCATGCATCTCTTGCCAGCATGCTTGCTACTTTGCTTGTAAAATAAAACTAGAAAAAAAAACAACCAAAATATCCTTGCTTAATACTGCTTGTGTTCCTTCGTTCTAAGTCACGTACCTAAATATTAGCACTTATTAATACAGTACTTCTGGATGAGGAACCTCACTTTACCAGATAGTAACAGTCTGTTGTTTACTTATTTTACCTGACCTAAGATACCCACTTAGTTAACTCCGTTGCATTAAGAGGCTTTTCCATTCTGTGATCGTATGTGATTGGCAGTGTCTAGGACTCCAAGCACTGCTGTAATACAAGTAATCGATAACAACCCATCTTTTCCTAAACTTGTTCCTGTATGCTTGAAAACAGCAGAAATTTTATGGCTGTTTGTTTTCTTTGGGAACACTGTAAATCAGTAAAATACCACAATTGGCAGTTTAAAAGGTTATTTACATTTTTGTTATCTAACTATTTAAATACTTGCCATAAAACAGAATCCAAAATATTTCTGAACCTGTAAGCATGAAGAAAAATCTGTCATTGTTTGCGAGTCAGTCGCAGTTCTGTGTTCTCATTTTACAGTGTAATATGAAAGGCAAACTTCTCTTAGATCTAAATGATAGAGCTCAAATCTCAGTGCTCCCTGTCCTGCAGGCAGAGCCTTAGCAGCAGACCATGTTTAGTCCAGCCTGATTTAAAATCAGCAGAATTTGCCCAGATAAACAAGTGGGCAGTAGTTTGGTCTCCCAGAGCTTCCTGCGTGTTGGCAGAGCAGACTGTGAGAATTCAGGTCTACCATGCATGTCTGAGAGGAGGTTTTGCCTTGAGGTAGTTTGAGCGTTAGCCTCCGTGCTGTATTTTTTTTTTCCTGCATGGTTTGCTATTTTTGCATTTTCTGTGTGGCTTTTTAAGTTTTTAGTTATGTGCTTGTAGCTGCAGTTACTTAACATCATTTGTTGTGCCAAATGTTTTAAGACTCCTGTAATTGTCATATTAAAGGATCAGACAGCAAAGGACAAAGCACTCCAGCACATGGCAGCAATGTCATCAGCTCAGATAGTCTCAGCTACTGCTATTCACAACAAGCTGGGCCTGCCAGGAATTCCCCGTCCTACATTTCCTGGGGCACCTGGGGTAAGTTGTTAGCCGAGTCCCAAAAAAATCTCTGTATTCTCTAACAATGTTCAGTGGAAAACTAAGGCTGAATGAATGGATTAATGCTTTCAATTGTGTTTGCAAAAGGAATCATGCATTTTCAGAAATATCCAAAATCTTTTGACAAAGAAAACAATTGTAGGTCTGTCTGTCTGTTTTTCCTCTTTCAGTTTTGGCCGGGTATGATTCAAACGGGGCAGCCTGGATCCTCACAAGAGTAAGTCTGAAAATTAAAATATGCTTCTATATGCGACGTGGGGCTGGCTTGTGCACTTTGCTGCCAGAGGATATCAATGAGGCAAGAACTTGCAAATTTTTCTAAAAAGGAGGAAAAGATAGTCGTAGGGAAAGGAAGAGCCTTTACAGTGATGTGAACTCACATTCAAAAAAGTTACAAGGGAACCCAGAGCTCAAAGCTGAAGCTGAATACCTAATTGGCACACTCCTTTTTCTCCCATTGCATGGTGAAATGCAATGATAATGCCAAGGAAGCAGCTGGTAAAGTTTGGCCTGTGAATAAGTTTCCAGCACAAATACTTCCACCCTCTTTGAAATATATGAGCAATACTGGAGGCAAGGGGTATGTGTTTTCCTGCAGGGCGTGAGATGACTGCGTGAGGCCCATTAGTGGTCAGTGGGCTTACTGCCTTTCGGCACCATGGTAGCAAGAGGACCATAAGGAGAAGGAAGCCTTTGCCCCTCTGTCAGGTGTTTTGTTTTACGCCTCGCAGTGGTCTCTGGAGCAATGTTTCCCAGCCTTATTTTTCAGCTTCTCCCTACTTTATTCCCTTGAGGTCCGTGGGAGTCTTTGTGCTCCTGTAGTTCCGTGTCCTCTGGATTTATTGGGAGTCAAAGCACTCACCGTGCATGTCTGCTGCGATACTTGCAATGGGTGGGTCAGGTTTCCTGCTGGGTGACTGAGTGCAGATGAACTCCTCACTTTAAGATGTTGGGTGTAATTCTCATCTCCCTCTCTCTCCGTTACCTCTTTACCGTCTGTCTGTTAAGCATGCTATGCAAGGAAGAGATATGTTTGTGGGTAAAGGTCATTACCCATGTATTTTCTTATAGTATGTGACTCTAATGGAATTTACTGTGTATGATTTTTGTGTAACTCTTTATTCCAGCGTAAAGCCATTCGTTCAGCAGGCCTATCCTATACAGCCATCAGTCACAGCTCCCATTTCAGGTAATTCTTCCGTTTATATTCTTCTTTCAAAAGACTTGAATTGTGTACTGAATGCAATGTGTTAATTGCTGAGGTGGGCAGAGCAACTACTCCATATCTAACGTTCCCTGTAGCCAAACCAAACACCAGTCCCGATGTCCTATGACCTGATTATATATGAGGGAAAATCATTGGGTTTGGGGTTTTGGGGTGGGGGGTTGTGTTTTGGGGTTTTTTTTAACATTTTAGGTAGGAAGCACTAATACGTATGCAAGGAGTGCATATGTGATCTCCAGTCAGCATTCCATATTTTAAGAAAATGTTTTGTGAAAAATGACTAATAGGATGCATGTTTCTTTTTTAATAGCTAAATCTCGCTTCCATCTGTAACGAGAATATAGCTTTATTTATTTTAAACTGAGGCTAAAAACTCTTCCAAAACCATATATGTTTAGCCTTAAATATAAAACATCTCTGTGTATCTGGTTGTTGATAACTCTTCCCCTCCTGAAGGTCCTGCTTTGCCTGGTACCACCTTGACAGGTACCTAATGTTCAGTCTGACTTCCATTGCTCACATTGGAGCAGAAAGTAGCCCTTCCCATGGCTACTTCCCTGCTCCTTTTACCAAGTTGGTTTCATGGCTAATTTCAGGAAAGATCATTATTTCCTTGCAGATGATAACTGACTTTATGTCTCCCTTGCCAAATGACACCATGCTCCTGGCTGTTTGAACTGCAATTTTCTGACTCTTACCCCGATTTTTATGATTTTCTAGCTTGCTGCTATTTACCACTTTAAAACTAAGGCTATCTTTTTGCATCCCTGATTATTTCCTTTTTTTGATGTTCCTATTTTACAACATTATTTTCCAAGGCAAACATTTTAAATCATCTTCTTTTATTCTTCCATGTTTTCTCTCAGAATGAGATTATTGGTATTATTATTAGTATTTCTAAATCAGTCAAAACTCATGCCATGAGTTTTTGCTTCAGTAGAATTCCTGTTCATGTCTAACCAGTCACGTTTGTAATTCTCTATTTCATACAAGCCTCACACCTTCATTGCCTAAATTTGAGGGTTGGAGTCAGGTGCCACACTCCCATTACGGGATGTGGACACACACTACCTGTGATCTCTCCCTGGTTCTCAACTTAGTTCAGGATTATCTTTGTTTTCTAACCTTTGGTGCCTCTCTCCTGCCTTCCTTGTGCCTGTGTCTCTCCCAAGAGCAGTTTTGCCTTGGAGCTGCTGCCTTTCCCTTCTTCCTTTACTGTTTTGTTTCCTTCTCATCTAATTTTCCACGATGAGGAGCAAAGAGATAGCATTTATTCTTTCTCTTGAGGTGAATTAGAGATGGTGGTTAACATCCCTTCTCTCTCTAGATCATGTCATTCCCTCTTTATTATCAATTTAAAACCTTCTTTTTCTTTTTAGGGTATGATTCAGCTCTCTACAGTAATTATTTATTATTATCTGTAATATAATGCTGCCTAAAAGCTCCAAAAGAAGCCAAAGACCCAATGTGCAAATACATAGTAAGAGACAGTCCCTGCCTTGGAAACCTTATACTCTAAATAAGAGAGGGGAATTGAGAGCGGCAGAAGAAATAGGCAAAAAGAGAGGTGATTTACTTGTAACATGAGGCACATTAGGAGCCAGAAATGGAGGCCAGTCCTCTTGACTCCCAAGGCAGTAATATCTCCTGTGAGTCTTGCTGCCAGTTTCCAAGGAAGGGTCAGCTGTAAGTCTACTTGAAGTCTCTATAAATCTCTATAATCTAGTATATAATTTAAAAAAAAATTCTACAGTGAGTTACAGCCCCATGGAAACAAAGAAGTAGATCTTTTATTTACACCATTAATAGCTTGCTGGGTTGGGACCTCTTTTTCTACATATTTTTCCGTGTTTTTCCAATTTTAACTCATTCTGAATTAATTATTTGCTAAAATTAATATAAACATCCAAGGGCTACACGCATAATTCCTGATTATGTTTAATTCAGAAAATATAAACTGAGGAAATATCAACTTCATGCAGTTCCTTTATTTTAGGATTTGAGCCCACGTCAGCTCCAGCTCCCTCAGTCCCTGCGTGGCAGGGCCGATCGATTGGTACGACCAAGCTCAGGCTGGTGGAGTTCTCAGCTTTCCTTGAACAGCAGAGGGATCCCGAATCAGTAAGTGTTGCTCTCCTGTCCACTAATCTTTAGCTTTTCTCTGTTGTTCTCCACCCTCTGAGGATGCTTTCCAGGGTTAAGCCTGATGGATGGAATACAGCTGGTGTTTCTGCATTCACAACCGCTCAGTGTAATATTCCTTTCGCTGTAGTACTGTGTTTTCTTTTCTTGCCCTCTTTCTCCCCCATTTGGAGAAGTGAGAGGCCTCATTGAAAGCAGGTGTGGTTTGCTATGGCACCTGTCTCACTGTTGACCTAGTTTAGCAGTTGTACTAAATGGCATCATGTTTTTTGGCAATAATTCAGTACTTAAACTATAAGCTCTAAAGCCTAATCTGTTTCCTAACAGAAACAAAATTTGGACTTGCATAGGAACTATGCAAATTATTTTAAATACCCGACATTTGGGATAGCCTTTGAGTCTCAGGATTGTCCCTTTTGCTTCCAGCTTCCCAAGCGTGTGCCATTTAACTGTATCATTTTATTTTTTTTTAATTGACGTTACTCATCTAGATGTCCAATCACTCAGTCTTCCGTGATCTTTAATTGTTGTCTCAGGGTCCAATTTGAGGTTTGGGGTTTTTTTCTTTTTTTTTTAGGAAGGTTTTGGTTTTGTTTTGATTTTTAGTCTGCATACCATACCTGCAAGGGTAGTTTATGAAGTTGGCTGTAATGTTTCATTTATTACAGTTAGCCTTGAACCTTGGTATTAATCATCATGTATTTACCATGAACATTTCTTAGTAGCCTAGCACTGTTTCTACTGCATCACAAATAAATCAAAAGAGCTTCTTTCAGCTCGAGCCTGAGAATTTTTACTGAGATAATTTCTGAAAAGCAAATACTGTCATGAATGGGTGATATAGATGGGTCATTCTTGTTCAGATTCCTGGTAAAATATAGTAGCTTGGAGCAGAGAGAAGCTATCGCTTGCTCTTTATAATTCAGCACTGGAAACCATAGCATTTATGGGCTCTGGCCAGGGGTGTTATCCAGGGAGTGTTTACCCTGCATAATGGAGATTGGAGACATAGCCCAGAAACCTTACAACAGCGGAATGCTCCTGGCGGAGAAACATCCCAATGAAAATATACCGTATCTCAACTATTCACATACTAAATATGTGGCAGTGCATTGGTTTGCTAAATGTCACGTTTTGCCAGGTTGAATTAACTTTGAGGGAGGAAATGTTTGGTAGCAGGTACAGTTATCTCAGTTATCTCAGCACTTACCTGACGATTAGATACTGAATGGTTTCCCTGGGATCCCTCTGCCTTCCCATAGCCCTGATTCCCACATTCTCCAGGCAGTCCTGGCTCTGATGGGCTAAAGCTTCATCTTGGTGTCCTCCAGACTAACCCGCAGCTGGAAGGCCTTCAGCATCCCCATCCCTGACTACATCCAGACCGTGGTTTGGATTTCCGATGCAGAAACACAACATCCAGGTTTACTCGTCAGGCAGCCTTATCAATACGCAGCTTTCGGAGTCCTGGGCTTGCTGACCCCATGTAACATGTCCTGCTGATTTATGGGCTCTGCCACATCCAGATTGCTGCTCACCAGGATGTTATGTGTGTGCCTCGAGGTTATCGGGAAAACAGGATGTGGCCATGTAATGCTCAGTGTTACTGTGCTGTATGTCAATGGAGTGGCATTTCAGTGTATTTTGATTTACTGTTTTGCCAATATACCCCCTAATAATCCTTTTTCTGTAGGTTTTTATAATGCAAAACTATTTGCAAAACCCATTGGCTTATATGGTGTAGATCCTCTGTATATCTGTGTGGTTTTACATAAAAGAGAGTGAAAGAGAGTTCAGCAACTAAGTAACTTTTACGTCTTTTCCTCCAAGAAAAATCTCCCTCAAACCAAGTGCGCCCTTAACAGATAACATGTGGTTGCCTGTCACACTGCTGGTGTCTGCGACATGAAACCGGATGAGTGACATGAATGTGTTTGCAACATGACTGACAGACCAAAAATGAGGAGAAGATGGTGCTCTAGGGGGAAAGGAGCCGGGGGGGAGGTGGGCCGCTCCGCTGCGGTGGCAGGGTTCAGAGCCGGTTGTGCTCACACAGTATGAGGGCCAGCAGTTTAGGGACGTGTCGGGGCTCTCGTTTTTCAGGCGGGTGCAGGCTCTGGGGAATGCAACACATCCACTCGCATCGCAGAGAGAGAGTGGAGGCCTGAATAGAAACATGGTTACCCAGGACGGCCCCATAAATACTGTAAAGCCTTTTTTGGAGTAAACTAGTATTATTTGGAACTCCGGAGGGGGCAGTGAGGCCCACCAGAGCTTGTCCCAGCTTGTGAGCATACTGCCGAGAAACCTGCCTTTTAAACGCAGAGCATTTATGCTTGAGGTTTACTAAGAGAAGAAAGAGCATCAAACTCCCCAGACTTGTTTTTAAAAAACCAGTTACTCGCATGCTGTAAAATTGCAAAAATGAGACACGAAGAAAAGTCAATTGCCAGTCACACATTAATCCCAATTTAGGTCATTCTTTACACCCATACTGTAAGCACAGTGGGCAGTCCTGTGCCAGGGCAGCGTGGGGACAGCCTGGACCGGCCGGGCGGGAGCCAAGGGATGAACCCCTGTGGGCAGCGTGCCACCGCTGAGACGGGAGAGAGGAGAAAGGGAAGCGGTGTTTAGGTCAAATTAAGTAAATTTGATTATTTGGATCTTAAACAAGGGCATAGAAAAAACCCTGAAGTCAGTGTGACCGGGGCAAACACAGAAGGGTGCTTGCTGGGGAGGCACTGGGCAGAGGCGCTGGTACACGCCTGGCTGCCTGCAGGGACGGCTCCGAGGGGCCCTGCCTCCTGCCAGCCTTCCCCGTCCCACTGCACAGACTTTTCCAGCAAGTACCAAAAGTCCTTGGAGATGAGAGCCAAACCCCAGCCTCATTTAGTGCTGCTGGAGAAAACAGGAATTCTGCCAGTGGTTTTGTACATCTTTCTTCATGTTGGTGCAACATTTTATTGCAGATACGATTTGCGCAGCGTAGAAAGGATGGAGTTTTATTACTTTTTAAATAACAAAATCAGCAAGCCAGGCAAGATGTGTGTTTTGCACCCTGTGTATATGAAGTCGCGTAGGCATGTGCAGTGGTTGCAGCATCTCCTGTACGCCTTTGTGCTTTGCTGACCTCAGAAGAATATATGTGTACACTGCTACGTGAGCACTGTGTAAGAGTTCTCATGTATCTTCCAAAAAAAGATAGGTATATGTTCATTACGCTTCTGACTTTTTACAGAAAATGACAAAGTATTATTTTGACCAAATGGGTTTCTAACATTTTATTTAAAAAAAAAATGACCCTTCCTCCATCCCAACACAAAACCAGGCCAGAAAACTTCATAGTAGTGGGGTCAAATAGACTGATTCCACCTTAAAATGTAAGCTGGAAGTTTATTGAAAAAGGCTTATTTGACATGGCACCTGGGGCCAGGACTCGATGATCCTGGGAGGCCCCTTGCAGTCTATATTCCTGTACAGCAATTAGAAATTGAGGTCTGTCTGCCCATGGTGACTCCCAGCGACTTCAACGGGGCCGTGCATGGACACAAAGGTCCACCCACAGGGAATTCATTGTAGGAGCGAGGCCTTAAACATTTCTGGGGTCCTTCCAATGGCAATTGGTGTTTAAAAGTACAAAAGCCCCTCAATGCCAGGCAGTTATGTTAATTTAGAGTAGGCATTCTGGTGGGTCGGAAATGTGCTCCATAGAGTCCTGTCACTTGTGGAGGGCTGTTGACTTTTTTCCCTTGCCTATCTACAAAATTGTTCCATTTACAAAAGAAAAAATTATAGAAAGGAAACAATAAGCAACCCTCACTGTAACTCTGCATGGCAGAAGATAGTCTGGGAGACATAAGATGGCACAGTTGCAAAATCTTGGAAAACTGACTCTGCAGTTAAGGATAGGTAAAATTACTCCTCCTTTTACATGAAAATCAATTCAGTTTACAAACGTCAAGCTGTATTTTCCTTTTGTGGCATTTTGTGCTCAAGTACAATTCCTAAATGGTGCATAGAAGCTGCTCTTGCAGGTCCAAACATCAGCGTTTTAGTTACCTTTAGTTATTGCCTACCCTATGTAACTATATTCTCAACAGATGAACAAGTTTATGTACCCATCTGTTGGTTTCAAGACAGGTTTTCCATAATGGGGGCTTTCCATTTTTACTGTAGTGGTTCAGGACAAATGCTTAAACCAAGTAATCCCATGTTCCCTGACAAATATAAACTGAGTATGCAAGCAGATTAGAAGGGATCTAAGCTATTGACTGTTACACAGGTAGCTATAAAATGCAAAGACTATAACACTGAAATGATAATAATGCCAATTATTTAATTTATACGTATATATATGTATATTCTCAAGCTTGCTTTCCAATCAGGAAAAAAATCCTGCTGCCACCCAACAAAAAAAGCCCTTTCTTCTCTTCCTTTTTGAGGTTTCTCACTCTCGCTGCCACATTCATTTCAACTGCAAGCACTTCAGACAGCTTTACATCTAAAATGTCTATATAGGTCTATAAAGAACATGGCTGATGGGCATTTTCAGCATTAATCCACCTATCCAAACTGTCGGATTGTGTTAGGTCCAAATTTCAAAATGTATTTTAAAAAGTGGTGAAGAAATAAAATATTCTTTATGTTTTAATTCAGATTTTATTGTTGTTGTAAAAGGGCTTTGTGAGCCCAGGGAGAATTGTGCCTGAGAACCAGAAAGTGAAAGCAATTGCTCAAGGGCCATAAAAACAGCCTGCCATCATTAGCCAAATGCAGTAAAATTCACCAAAGTTAATCAAACCACCTAAGTGATGAAAAATAAATGAGATCTTTTCAAAAGAAGCCCTCCATCTTTGAAAAAATCCATTGCTACAAGCATTGTTTATCCTTTCCGTATTCCCTGTAAACAGTATAAAAAGCAGTTCAGCATTTCAGTGGTAAGGAAGTCCTTGGTTTGTCATCATTGTGATGTGAAAGGACGAGGAAGCAAACCCACATTTGGATGAACGTCTTGGAGTGTCATACTCGGGATTTGAGGTCATTTTATTCTAAATGCAGAGAAAGTTCAACTAAATGCAAGGGTCATTTATTTTGCAGTGCAGGAAAGCTACGTGCTGGCCCTGGGAAGCGAATGTCATGCTCCGTAAAATGTTCATATTCAGGTGTCTGTAGCTGGAAGTGCCAAGAAACCACTTTAAGGGGATCCAGTATTGACACAGGCTCCAATCTTGAAACCTACCAGCATCACAGCAGACCTCCCAGCTGGTGACGTTCCCGGGGGAGCACATGGAGATGTGGTGGGCCGCCTGGGCCAGCTCCCCCAGCCCAGTTGTAGGGTCAGGACACGGGCTTTTCAAGGGAGTGTCGTGGGGTGAAAACATGGTGGAATGGGTAGAGAGACTGGGCACAATTTATTCCTCGAAGTTGGCCCACATTAAGCACTGAGGACGGGTGGAAAGACCACCGGGGCCTGACTGTGCTCGCTCGCCGCTGCCGTCACGCGCACTCTCTCCCTTTTCTCAAAACCCACCACTGCTGCTGGAAATTTCCCAGCAAAATTAAAAGTGCTGCTTTTGCATAACTGAAGAGGAGCGCCGGCAGCCATGGCAGCTCCCTCTGCCGGGCCCTGCCCGCGTCCCAGCCCGCACTCGCACCCTCCGGGTGCTGCAATTAGCCAGGCCCCGTGTTATGCAGGGCACCCGCTCCGACCAGGGAAATGTGGAATTGGGGAGGAGGCAAGGAGCGAGGGAGGGAGGTTGTGGGGTAGCTGGAGCAGAGCCCGGGCACACAGCCCCTGCGATGAGCCCAGGAGAGCCGTAAAATCAGGGGGGTCATCACAGTGGGGGGCCCTCTGCCTCCCACAGCCTTGCGCAGCGCTGGGCTGCTCCTGCGGGGAGGAGGAGTGGGGGCACGCGTGGGTTGGGCTGGCATTAGTGCGGTGGGCTATGGCTGTACATCTCCCCCGCGCCGCCAGTGTGCTGAACCCCAAGCACCCGCCCCCGTGCTCACCCCGAGGGGCTTTGTGCCCGGCTGTGCCTCTGCCCCGCGTTTTCCCATCTCATTACACTGCAGCTTCCCCCACCCCAAAATTGCTTAGCGGGGCTGCAAAGTCAGGCTCTCAGAAGTTGGGAAATATCCTCGTGCGTCTGCTCTACAATGCAGCAGTTAATTACATGCTCACATGTTTATTTGTTCCTGCTTCATTCAGTGTAGATGTAGATGGCCCTTCTTTGATAAGCAACTATTCAGTAGTTTGTTTTCTTCTGTTTTGAAATGCGTGGCCCCGTGCCCTGCTCGCTGTGCACTGTCTAACCTCTCCTCCAAACGGAATTAATAATTCCCTCCATTTGCATTTCACAGATGTATTAGTGCAGTCATTTTTTAGATGAAGGAGCATTATTACTCACATTTGACAAACCAAGAAGTTCAGGTGCAAAAGAATGAATGGGCCACTGATTTTGAGGGTCCACTTTGATTTGTCATGAGCCTGATTTTGCAGAATACTTGGCGTTATTGAGAGCTTCCTATATTCAGGCATAATTTTCCCATCTGAGCACTCAGCACTTCTGGAATTGGGACTGCAGGGTCTCAAATCAGACAGGCCAAAAATGAAGGATGCATCTTCAGTGTTGCAGGAAAGCTGATGAAAATGTTGTGTGAGCACCTTGCCCAACCAGCACGTCCCAGTTTCACACTGGGACTCCTGTGGGAGTAGCTGGGAAATGTTAATGTGTCAGGGCTGAGGACTGCTCTCGCTCGTCACCTACCTCCCCATTTCTGCAACCATAAAGTAGCCAAAGGTCTCCTTTACTTCACGTTCCTGACTCAATCCCTGAGCAGACCCAGGCAGGAGTCTGAATGGGTGGAGGTCCTTGAAAGGCTAGGTTGACCATGCAGTTGTATCATAGCATGCCAGCATAGAAAGTTCGATTAAAACTTCACATGAAAGTGTTAAAAACCTTAATAACAGGAGTTGGTACAGTCTCCAGTTATAGCATTAAAACATTATAAATATAACTGCCAATCTGCTTCAGTGGAGGACAACAGCAACAGGAATGAAATATTCAGTTACTAGTGTTTTGGTAGAAATAAGAAAAATTGTTGGCAGACGAAGTGATTTTCTTACATCAGCAGGAAATTAAACAGCATCAGATTTACAAGATACAGCGAGACAGCACAGCTGAGGCTGGGTAGGGTACAGGTTAGAGCCGCGCGTAGACTGCTGATATCCTAGTGATTGTTTTTTAATCAATCCACCCACCTGGCTCCTTTTTCCTCCAAAGGCGCAGTTGCTGCACAGGCAGCGGTACATTTTTAAAAGATGGGTTGGACCGGTCTGTGGAGGTACAGAGGGAACCACTGCATGGTGCCAGGCACTTGAGCAGTGCTGTTTTCTCTCTCTCATTTCAGCCAAAGCTCAGGCTGTCCCACCTGCCTTCCACTCACCTGTCCCCCTGAGCTGCGGCCATAGTCCTTGTGACCTCCACCACAGAATATATTCCGTCCAAAGAGAGCCAAGAGGCTCTCCCTCCATGTCAGGAAGAGAGATCTGCAGCAGAGCCTTTTTAAAGTACTTCTCCTTTGCATGGTGGAGTCTGGCCACACAAGACTACGAGCTGTTCAAGTTGCCAGCCTCTCCCCATGGTATTTTCTCGTAGGGATTTGTTGCTGCAAGTAATGATGTAGACGGCCTCACCCTCGTGGTTGTCATGCTTGAAATCTGCAGGAAGCTACAGGTCTCATGGAGCAGCCCAGCTAGCGAGGTGCTGTTATGAGGCTGTGCGGGGCAGACGGGGCAGCGGGGGGCTGCCTCCTCCCTGTCCTGCTCAGCCACCCCGCGCGTGTGCGAGGTCTGGCAAGCCACCGCTCGCTGTCCCGCTGCACGGCCAGGGCTGTTTGCAGAGGAGTTTACACCAGCCGCGCCGGTGCGGGGGTGACTCCCAAGCGCCCGAGTGCCATTGACGAGGAGGTTAAATCACGGCTGCGCCCCTGGGTGCAGCGGGAGGGTGCAGTGCCCTTGCAGTCAGAGTGCTGTGCCCACGAGCAAGGTCATCCTTGCAGAAGCAGTTGCCGAGGACCCTCTCTCGGGCCACCTGCCGTCCGCCTTGCTCCGCATCCATGTCACCCAGCCTCGGCAGGGCCCAGGGAGCTACTCGCCCTCCACGTGCTGCTCAGTATGGTTGTGTAGGGCTGCGCAGCCCCGGCAGACAGGAGCAGTGATGGAGCGGGCACCCCAGCAGCTCTGCGTGCCCGGCTCACCTGCACCAGGAGCGTTAAAGGGTCAGCTTCGCTGCCATCTGCATCTTGGCCACTGCTGTTTAATAAAAAACGTGGTCCTATACAGGCTAGTCAAGGCTTGGCGTTAGCTCCCCAGGTGTGGGGAAGCACAGGGATGTGGCAGAGAGAGCTGTAGCAATTTGCAGACCTGCGTTTCATGGACCAGAAAGGCTGTTGCCTTAGAATTTAAGCGCAAAATTGGTGAGGAGCTGTTACAAATATATATGCTGGCTGATAAAACAAATGTAGGTGATTTGTCTTTGTTCTGCACCAGCTTAAATGCTTGCATCCCCTGCCATTGGCAATTTGTCTTGGTTCTTTTAAATTCCTAAGTGGATTATAATTTTTCTCGTGGTATTATTTGACAACAGTCATATTTCATGGCTTTACTGCATTCTTTGGATACTTAGAATTTTTTTAAGGAAAGGAGCTCAGTAAGAGGCAGCCATCTCCAGGGCATGTCGTGTAATGCAGATGCTGAAGACAGCCGAAAACGTTCTTTGTATTTTTATGTAGTTTTCATCCTCAGAAAATACAGGATTTGACCTATGATGGTTTACAGCATCTAAAGCACGTTAATACCTCAACGCCGGATGCAAATCCTTTAAATGCTGTAGCATGAGTAAATTCCTCAGCACCTGATGTACTTCAGTGACTCTGGAATACTCAGTTTAAAAGAACAGTGAATTCTCAATATAATGAGGATGTTTTTAAGCTTTTCAGACACTAATGGGCTCAAAAATACAGCCATAAAATTTAGCTGCTTTGCTTTTATCTATGCACAAACTCCTGTCATAGAGTATGTTTCTATAAAAATGATAGGGATCATTTCGGTATCCATTTACCCTGCTCTTAATATTATATTATCGTTTGTTAGTTCGTAGAAATATGCCATATCTAATTAGGTTGGTAATGATTGTACTTAGCATAGGAATTGCAGCAACATAAGGAGAAAATAATCACACATTGCAGTATCAAAATAAACATTTCTGTCCTAAGAATGTTGTCAGGTGATGTCATACCATCTGTCCTACTGTACTTGCTCGGAAATTTTGCTGCAGCAGCATCTGGTCCTTTGGCGAGCTCCACAGACAACTGTGGTAGTTTTACAGCTGCCTTTAACTTTACTTTCATATTTAAACACTATTAAGACTTCATGCTCCGTGTTCCTATAAATGTGTTTGCTTTTACTAAAGTTTGGATACTGAGCAATTTGTGTATTTTCCTGGTTTGCAGAATAAGGTACAGTGTGTGAATTGTCTTGGGAATTTGCAGTTGCCAAACTGTAAAACACAGCTCTCCCTCCCTTCACTCCACAGCCATCTTTGGGCCTGGGAAAGGGACGCCCTTTTGGGGAGGACACTTTCCTGGGCGCAGGAGAACCTGAGCCCTCACTTCTATTCCTATAAAAATGTGGTTATTTGTACAGCCCGGGACAGCTCCAGCAGAGAAGACTGAGAGGAAACAATCCCAAAATAAATAATAACCTGGTCACTAACGGTGGGGATGGTTTTTTCAAGCCCTTATTCTGAACAAGGGAGAGGTCAGAGATGCTTTGGGGCCTCTCACATCCCCAGGGAGGGCACAACTGCTGGGTACACCTGGGCAGGCTACGGGGTGCTGGGGGAAGGGAAATGTTTTGGTTTAATATTTCGGAGAGGTCAGAAGTGCTTTCCTTTACTGGGGAATTCTCATCATTCTCCTTGAAAAATTGAGATGTTTGCCTGATCACAGATAGGCTTCCATCGATAGCCATGTTCGGCGACCCAGCCCGTGCCCTGTCCTCCTGCACTTCACCCCTGGTAGCTCGGGAAAGCAACAGGAGCAGGTTTCTTGACTGCCTTTCTTGCGTTCCTGGCAGTTCCCAGGTACATGGGCACTGATACATCTTACTGAGATCTAAGTTTTTCAGTCAGCAGCAGGATAAGTAAAAGAAGTTCAGCATGACTTTTAGTTATTTACTCACAGTATTGCAAGCTAAATATGCGACAGCAGTGTCAGAAAACCAAAAATTGGAGCCATGGTGCTTTCTCGTATTATTTTGCATTTTTTGTTTTGTTTGTTTTGTCATGTTAAAAATGTCTCCTTAGTCCACTTTTGCCACTACTGTGAGAAGTAACATGCTAAATCTGACCACGGGCCCTATTACAGTAGTCACTCACGGTTGCCAACCAGTACGATTTCCTGTATGGAGTGTAAATGACCAGTGTGCAAGCTAGACCAGCGTCGGGTGAGGGCTAGCTGGCACACGTTCATGGCCACACTCACTCCTGCATGCATGCATTCAGCTCCCCACCCCCCAGTTATTTCTCTGCCATGCCTGTTTTCCTCTTCAAGGTAGAAACAGCTCTCTTTGGATCAGCTCTGC
The DNA here is from genome assembly GCA_013398915.1 of Dromas ardeola. Lineage (NCBI taxonomy): Eukaryota > Metazoa > Chordata > Aves > Charadriiformes > Dromadidae > Dromas > Dromas ardeola. The sequence goes on from VYZM01020551.1 coordinate 152,688, forward strand.
CCCTTTTGGGCTCCACACGCACTAAGTAAAGGCCGGGCAGTTTTTCCGCTTGTGCGCAGAAGCAGCTGGGAAGGCATTATTTTGAAAGAGGACTGCAAGGAAAATCCGTGGAACCGGTGCTCTCAGACTTGGACTTGCTTGTGCAAACACCTTAATAAAGTGCTACGCCTTCCTTTTTCCTTCCACAAAATTAAAAAAGAAATATAACCCTGTAAAAAGCACGGAATGTATCTCATTTTTAGCCCCGTACACAGATGAATGTTCTGTGATTCTAAATTCAGATTTCACTGTGCTAGATGATTTTTAAATAGATTTCCATTTAATTTCCTAAGTGCAGAAATCTAGCCAGTCCATTTCCTTTTCCCCAGAGTTTTGGACATCTGCTAGGGAAGACTCCGCGTACACCAAAGGAAGGCTCCGAGTGGATGTCCAATTAATTTAGATTTGTCATTTCAATTTGTTCATTCGGCAGGTATATCGTAAACAAAATAGCTTAAATGAGGTCTGCTTTGGGGTTTTAAATATTTTATTTGTGCTTAGCTTTTGGGAATTGTCCCTTATATACAGCATCTGTTCAATACGACAGGGTTTTCTAGTGTTCATTGACTGCATATCAGCTTTCCTTTAATTGAGTTAGCAAAATGTTTTGTGATCTGCATGGTTAAAACCCCCAATGTTTAATCCTGCCACTCTCGAGCTCCTTCACTCTGCTCACACAACACTGTGAGCTACTGATTGACTAGCGAGGGTCTTTGGGGTTTGTCCTTCCACTTTCATTTGAGGCGCTGGAAGGTGCTCTTGCCTTGGAGAAATGGCAGCCCCTAAAAGACCATATTGGACTCAGTAGGGGGCTGCTGGGGACTTCACTGGGCCAAGGATTTCCCCCAGGCAGGAAAGGGGTTGCTGAGGTGATTCCCGTGATTATAATGAGGTGCGATGGGATGAAGTTAAGAAATAGGAAATTGAAGCAGAAAGTGTTTTGGCAGAGATGGTCATCTATAGAGCTGGCTCCCGAGGGAAGCGGTAAAAGTTTGGCTCTTTAATATTACATGGGTCAAAATACTGGAGGACGTACAATTAGGACCACTTTTATAGTAACAGCAACACAGAGTAAGTGGCCCCATCATTGTCATTCTGGAGTTAAAAGAATATCCCTTCCATCTCTTTTATTTAAGGGGCATTAGCATATGCTATAAATATAGGTTTGGGGTTTTTAATAGACCAACGGGAGGTGTATATGTGTGGGCTCTGTGGTACTAGCAGAAATTCAGGCTCTGAGGACATGGGACATTAAAAGGCATGGTTTAAAGAGGCAGAAATAGGCTTTCCTCATGAGCATATTCATCTTATTATGCTCTGCGAAGGGCTCTTTATCATCATGCTGCCGCTGGGTCTTTCAGTGTAAATTACTCCCTTGAAGATGACCATGTTTTGCGGTTTGCAGTAGTGACACAGGTTTTTTGATGTTGACCCTTGTTCACAAGGGGCTACGACACAATCACTAAGTTGTTCATGGAAATCATACTGCAGAAAATCATAGTCCCAGGAGTAATGTGCGAGTCATTTAATCCATCAAAGCGCGCTACCCTCTGCAGGAGCACACGCAGACCCGTGCCTTAATAGACCTCTGTTCTTTTTGTACAGCACTGATTTTCCTGTTTCTTTCTTGCAGTACAATAAACACCTCTTCGTACACATTGGACACGCTAACCATTCTTACAGTGACCCGTTGCTTGAATCGGTGGACATTCGTCAGATTTATGACAAATTTCCTGAAAAGAAGGGCGGTCTAAAGGAACTGTTTGGGAAGGGGCCCCAAAATGCTTTCTTCCTCGTAAAATTCTGGGTGAGTAAGACATGACATGGAGAACCTCTCTTGTCGATAAGGCCTGTGTTTAGTATTTAGCACTCTTTGGGGTGCTTGTGGAAATCTCTTCTGTCGTCATTTAAAAGTGCAAAGCTGCAAGCTATGCTTCAGGTAGGACGCTGGCCCAGAGCCACTCTTGTTGACAGCTCCTCAAGAAGTCTGTGTTGCAGATGACATGCAAAGGCAGATGCTGCCTCAACTGTGCTTGACACAGCTGCTGGGCAGGAGCAAACAGGTAACCAGAGCCCTCGTTTGGAAATGGGGAACTGCCATCTAGTGGTTCCAGAAAAAACGGGGAAGCACAGAAATAGAGACTGCTTTTCAGTGTTTCAGAGGTTGAACTCTTGCCAAATGCAAATAGTGCAAGTATCAGTCCTGCATCCAGTCCATGCTTACACAGTTAGGACCAAGCAGATTTGAACCAAGTGCGCAGCAGGACAACTGTGAGCCTGGGAGGGTTCCAGGGTTTTCCTTAAACATTTTTTCATTGCTAGAGCACGTCTGCTTTCCCCTTGCCTTTTTGTCAGTCATCCATGGGACTCTGCTCCAAAAGTTGTATCAGTTCGTATCAGTTGTGAGCAAGAGTGAAAAAATAATTTGAATAGAAGCTTGAGATGTTGTATATTGATCTAGTTGTGATAAATTTCATTGATACATCAGATTTCCCTTACTGCATTTACAAAATCTCATGTTAGCAATGCTATAGGTTCATACAAAAGGATCATCAAATCTCCAGGGCTGGACCTTATGTTTACACTAAAGCTTTTTCTACTCATTAATTTGTTGGGATATTTTTTGTGGTATACTCCTTTTCATAGCAACAGTTATCATCTAAATGTTTTAAATTTGTCTTTTAAAACATCAGTGAAATGGGCATATTCAGGATCTAATTACAGGGTGGACATGTTGATGGTGAAACCAGAAAAGGTTGGTCTGGAATCACCGCTTACGATCAGATGTTCTGGTGTTTATTGCTTTCAGTTAAAGTTTATCTATGTGACCTGACATACTCTCCACCTCGTACATACCCCAGACCTCATATCTTGCCAAAAGTTTGTGTGGCACCAGATTTGTAACTGGAACCTGGGAATGAGGGAGACTCTCTTTTCTCAAATCTGGGTGTAGAAGGGATAAAGCGCAGAGCAGGAGCTGTGCTGGACTGCAGAAGAAATCAGCTGAGAAATTCATGGGGCTTAAAATGGGGCATGGGAGCTGTAGACCAAGCATTTGAGGGCTGGCTGAGCAAAGAGGCCAGAACAGGAGGCAGCAGAAAACCGGGAGCTAAAACACAGCAGGTACTAGGAGCCTGGAAAAGGCAGGTGAGAATGTAGGGTCAAAAAGAGGGAGGGAGTGGAAAGAGGGAGCATTTGGCATAAGGAGCCTGCAGGGAAGTGTAGGGATGAAGGCACAGAGCAGAGACAGGTATGTGAGAGGTGGGAACAGGACAAGCATAAGGGCAGAAGAAATCTGGCTGCAGAGGAATAGGTCTGGGAGGTTAAGGGTCTGTGACCACTAAATACATTTCCTTGCAAAATTGGGGCGTGAACTGAGGACTGTCATCTCACCAATCCACTTTGCATAATAGATACTTGCAAAACCCACTGGGAAACTGAACGTCACCTCACTTGCCTGTTCTCAGTTCCCACAGAGATTGACAAGCCTCAGACTTTATATTAGACATGGAAGCAGCGGAGATTTGTGATACAGTCATTGATGTATTGTATGTTCTGCTTTTTCTCCATGCGGAAACTGATTTTCAGGCATGCTGAATGCTCAAAGATGCATCTAAAGCCAGTAGAGATCTTTGGATCATTAAGGTCTGTGTTGCACTCATGACTTTGAGAATTCAAGTGCCAGCCTTCTCTGTTTGATCTCCTACAGGCAGTGCACACCTTTAACACTCTTGCCTCAGCTCCCCATCTGTAATATGGGGGTGATACCATCCCTTCACCTCAGGTGGTCATTGAGAAATCAAACTCATGGCCGATCATAAAAAATCAAGATAATGCCAGGCAGAAAACCTTTATAAAATTAATAATTCTGTGTTCAGCACAGGTTTTGAGTAGTGTTCGGGAAATAGGGACTGGGCCACACTGAATAATGAAGACAAAGAAATATTGCGTAGGTGCTCAGAGGGCGAGTGGGCAGTCGTGTAGCTGAAGACTGTGTCATGATGCAGTTCAGCAGTCAGGACGTGCAGGCAACTTCAATCCAACATTTCTTAACCTCACTGTGCCTTCCAACATAATGGTCTTTTAATATAATTTTGTGTTGTATTAACTTAGAGATTAAAAACATACAGTGCTAGCATCCTTCTGAGTTATACATTAAAAATGTGATGAGAATGCCTTCCTGAGCCATGACCTTAAAATAGGCCAGTGGATTTTCTGTCTCGAGTGAGTGAGGCAGAAGGAAGGTGCCAGGGGCAGTGTTTGAGCGTACCAAGAGTCACCATGAAATGCCCTTCTAGTAACAAACTTCACACCAGTGCCCCTCAGCTAGAAATATGTCTAGAAAAAACAGAAGATGGCTGTGTAATTAGTCATGAGAATTGGATCCTAAGCTGTCAGCTTGCTGTCCTTAATTTCTTTCACCCGAATAGAACATTTCTTCAGAAAAAAAGGACTTTGTTCCCATTTTTTTGGGCAGTGTTGAGAATCTGTTCTAAACAGTCACATATTACCAGTGTAAAGCTGGCAAAGGTTGCTGACAATCTTTTTGACACTATTAATAACTTCAAGATTATTAATATGAAAATAGATTAATTTTTGTATTCTTGTCCTTTTGTTTTAAATTAAGCGTCCATGTCTGAATCAGTACCCCCTGTCTCCTTATCATCTGCTACCTCCTCCTACTCCGAAAGTTCAACTTCTCCCAGGTTCTGTTCATGTTCTGAGGTCATTGCTTACTCACAATACTCTCTCACCCTTTATTTAACCATTTTCCCTTCCCATCCTTTCTCTTGTCTTCTCCCTTCATTTTCATTTAACCATCGATAGTTTGCTCAGTGCTGTAAGCTACTGGGTGCACTCTGGCATCAGTGTCCAGTGACAGTCCGCGTTTTGGTGGAATTTGATTGTAACATGAGTAAAAGAGGAATAAGAATTTGTGTTAGGCAAGTAAGTACAGGTGAGAAAGCACTGCAAGGAGAATCAACAAAAGAAAAACGGGAACTGTGAGTGAAAGGAGTCGAGAGAAACCAGAGAAGGAAAGCAGGTGGGTGTCGTGGCATGTGGAAGCTTGAAAGGGAAGGTGAGGATTTGATGCCAGAAGGGATGGTGAGCCTGTAAACAGATTTAAAGAGAAGTTGGCATGTCGCTGGAGGCAGCAAAAAGGGTATCTTGTTTAGACATTAAATGTAGTGTGGAAGGGAAAGATGGGAAACGGGAAGACCAGAGACAAGCACTCACACTGAGGATGACTACGGCAGAAGGCAACTTAGCTCTGGTAACCAGAAAGCATACTCCTCTTGCCCTTTCCCATTTACTTCTGCTTGAGTCTTCTCAGCAGCATGGTCTTCCTTGTGATAAAGGTAATAAGGTTCGATTACAAAAAAGTGGGAGGGAAAGCTCTGAGATCTTGCAAGAAGACCTTTGGCAATTGTGGAGTTGACTTTGCAAAGCGTCAGAGGTCTGGAGTACAAAACCAAGTGTTGCTTTGCTTTGCAGAGGTTTATTGATTCATACAGATTGTATCTCCTGTGAAACATAGCCTGATGCTGGGAATGGATGATCTTCTGGCCTCAGTCCTGGTGATGCATCTGGACATCACACTTTTGGGCTTCTTCCTTCCTCACAGGGCAGGAGATATAAAGGGAAGGGAATTCTTCTTTTACACCACCTCAAACAACCAACCTTACAGCCCTACAAAGCAATTTCCAGGCCTTGTCTTGCACCTTGAGTGCAGTGACTCTTATCCCAGGTAGTCACTGGGAATCAGAGACTTCAGGGAAGTCACCCCAGAGCCAAGCCTTTACAGTGACAGATAGAAGGAGCTTTACTTGGTATGTTGTGCACTCAGTACAATGAGTAGATAAGGAACAACATACTAACGATAAGGCACAGGAAATTTGTGTGACAATGATATGAAACCAAAGATTACAGGGATATAAAATGAAAACAAAAATAAAGGTTCTTAAAAAAATGTAGAAGTTATTTTCTAGGACGGTGCTGAGGAATTCAGACAAGGCTGCAGAATATCTGCAGATGAAACCTTTCCCTGGGTGCAGGTTGAGTGCACCGTCCTGCTTCTGTTACCAGTAACAAAATAAACCCAATCTATGTAAAACAATCAGGTATGATTCATGCCATCTAATCTTAATGTGAGTACGGTCAACATAGCTGTTGGTTAGTTTGTACTTGAACTGTTTTTGTGACTTGAGAAAAGCCTGAAAGTTTTCTGGTCTTTGAAGTTCCGATTAACCTATCTAAAAGCTAAGTCAACACACGTTGCCTCTACTGGTTTCTTTTACTGGTTGAAGTTCTACTCATGTTGATATCTAATGCTATCCCCGCTGACTACTCACTGCTATTCTTGAATTATCTAATACTAAAGAATACATTTAGGCCTCCTGAAAGAGTTCAAGTTAAATGATAGATTGCACTGCCAGCTTTACCCCAGAATGTCTGTCTAAGACATTATAGCTGCCCTTGCCGCCTTGGCTCCCTGTGCCGATTGCCCAGCGCTCTGCCTCCCTCAGCTCTCCGCCTTCTCCTGCAGGAAGCTGACGGTAGGTCTGTCCCGCTGGCACCACCTCCCTTTTGAACCCAGCGTTTGTCAGCCGCATCTCAATACCTTCATTTAAACTCTGCTGTCAGGAGCACATACATCTCCATTGGCTCCGGCAAGCAAATTGCTCTAGGAAGGCACAAGACTTTGGCTCCCTTTATGCCCCTGCTCGCTTTGCTGGCTCTGTACCTTGCCCCTGTCTAGCACTAGCAACCTCTGGCAACCCCTTTTCACTACTAGGAGCACCTTTAACATTAATTCAGCAGTGAGCATCTCTCTGCTGCAGCCTAGACTAAATTCTTCTGGTTTAGGTAGTTATTTCTCTCTCCCGTTTTGCCTCAGCCTTCACTAGCAAATTCTGAGGCAGGGATTCTCTTTTTGCGTGACTTCTCTACGTAACCTGCAGTATCGTGCAGTGGGCCCATGCCTCCGTTGGGGTCCTCAGCGCTGGTGTAATCACACCTTGCAATAACGTGGCCAATAATAACTTTGTGTCTCTGACACTGCCAAACGCTCTGCGCCAAGCCTGAACTCTGACTTCTGCAGCTACAGGAACAGTTATGGGAAGCAAATATATCTGAGAGGAGGAGGGATGTTTTCTAACTAGTGGCACAGGAAAAACAACCGATATAAAGTGATCTGATCCACTGCCTTAATTTTAAATGTTTACAGTAGCTTGAACTATTCTTCAAACTGAGGAAAGCTTAGTCAGAGCTCAGCGCAACTCTGAAATAAAGACCCAAACTCATCTGAAGATGCATGGATGATATTAATTAATGTTTAAAATGAATGCTTCTATTTGCAGGAATCTGCAATGCAAACTAGGAGTTTTAGAAAGTAATGCATATTGTAATTAGGGCAAGCTTTTAAAGATGCTTTGAAGTCCTAAACATTTTTGAAATTCAAATGTGGGATGGAAATAAAGGAATCTACACAATAAAGGGGCATTAAATTATGTCCCCCAAAATTTCACTGTTTTATAGATGTAAATATATGCCATAATTAGTGGTAAGTAACATGAGGAGGATGGTTAAGTTTATTCCTATTCTTATTCAAAACAGCTGTGGCATGAAAAATAATGCTCCTTCTCTTTGTGATACACTGGAACAAACAATTTACCCATGTAATCAGTGTTCAGAAATGGCTTGCGCCTGTGGTCTCCTCCCACCCCCTCCTGAATTTATCCCCATGTGCCTCCAGCCGTCTTAAAAGGTGCAGAGATTCTTTGTGCCCTTCATTCACACACACACAATTGTGGCTACTGCCTTTTTTTTTTTCTTTCTTTCTATTTTTACATGTAATTTATATTGCATAATCTAGAATCTTGCATTTCCCTCCACACACACGCAGGCAGACATGCACACTCGCCAGCTTTGACTGGCAAATGATCTGCAACTCGCAAATGGGATCTGTAATGTGAATGGGTCTATGGCCAGCATGCAAATGTATGCAAAACAAATTAGACATGGAAGAAAGCAGACGTCCATTTTCTTTTCCCCATCAGCCCTCTCGGCGCAGGCAGCTCACACGGTGCTTGTGGAGGACCCCTTCGCAAATTGATGCGAGGGCATTAGCGCTTGAGGCTGGATAATGAGTGGAAGGGGCCGAGCAGCTGGGAAGCTGGAGCAGCTTGGCCTGTCCATCACAAGCCCAACCATGTGGCAGAGCTGGACGCAATTCCTGAGCTGCAGTGTAACGCGCGGCAAAACGTGCCAACGACCCAGATGCTCCCGTTGGAAAAAATTGCTTCACAATTTGGAATCTCCGCTCTTTGATCACCCTTTGGAGAGGAGGAGGGGAGGCACGATGCAGTCATATGAGTAACACACCTCCCTGCAGTCAGCAGTTGTTAAAACCTATATGTTGTTAATAAGTGACCTTATGTGCTTAATGTTAACTACTGAATGCCAGCGTAAATTGTTCTGGCCCTCCCCAGATCCCACTGTTTCCAGTAGGTGCTGTTTTCCTTCTACTCAGCAGGAAGGATTTAGACTCTTCTCAGCAATTTTTGCTGGAGTTGCTTTTTTGTTAGCCAAAGCTGTTATTATTACACAACCCTCTGCCCCCCGCCTTTAACACAGTGACCGAGAGCTCTTCTGAAGTGAATGTGAAGGTTTTTTTTTTTTTATATTTATTTTTACTTTTTATTTTGGTTTCAGCCAGCTCTGGTTGGGTGCCTGCGCTGGCATGCTGGCAGAGGCTTCTCCATGCAGCATGTCAGACACTTGGTACTCTTAATATGTAATATTTTCAGTGCTACCCATTGACAAGCTATGCTTTATTAATGAATTAATCATGCTCTTACAAAATCACTGCAGATAGCGTGCCAGAAAGCTGAGTGCCTCTCCTGCCTCCAAATGCATTCAGCTAATATAAATCTCAGCTCTTAGAAATAAATCAAAATTAGAGTTTTACTCTTGAAAGTAAAAAAAAAAAAACAAAAGAAAAAGAAAAATCGCTTTGTTTTTTTTTTTCCTAAGTTGTATTGATCTTGTATTTTAAAATTCAATGAGTAAATGGACTCCTGTTCATCACATGTGATCATGCCTTCATTCAAAATTTTATTTATCTGTAAATGCTACAATAGCGCTCATCAACCCTAATTCCTGGTCAGAGCATAGCTGCACGAGAAGCTGCACAGAAGGGAAAGCTGGTTTACAGCCCAGGAAGACTTGCAATCGAAGTCTAAAATACAAGAGAACAGTTGGAGCCAGAATACCAAGGAAATAATGAGACAAAGCTGGTTGCAGCATGAGAGGCTGCAAGCACAGCGCTCCAGAAGCTTGACTGTTGTTAAAGTTGTTTTTTTTTTTCACGGAGATCATTGAAAAAGGAAATTATAAGGAGAAGGTTAATTGAGGTTAATAAGACAAATTCCTATATTTCAATTTTGCTATTGCTATATTTATTTAGCCTTGCCTCTCCTGTAATATGGGCAGTGAATCTCACTAAGTAATGTCTGCCTCCAGAGAATAAGCCTGCTTGAACCAGAGCATCCCTGTTAGTTAGATATTTAGCTTGGTTAAAAAAGACCCCAAGTAATGGTGATTCCACCACACTGGAAAATTATGCCAGCATTTCATTGCCATCAGGGTTGCCAGCCTCTGCTTTGTTTCTCATTTAGCTTTTGCCTAGCTTTAGCTTTCTGTCTTTTAATGTCCTTTTCTGTGAGATTTAATCTATCAGAAGACTCTTCCCCATGTAGCAACTTGTAGGCTATGACAAAGTTGTGGAAAAACTTCCCTTGGAAAAAGTAAGTAGATGGAGTTTCATTAGTCATTCACTACAAAGGATGTTTTCCAGACCTGAAATCATTCTTGTAACTCTTTTCTGAATACTTTCCAATTTTCCGACATCCTTTCTAAAATGTAGACACAAAAACTGCAATCAATATTGTAGTAAGGATCCTGCTAAAACTGAATACCAGGGTAACGCATCACTTTATTCCTGCTCAAAGCTACATCTGCAGCTCTTACAGCCACAGCACTGCCCATTTTTAGCACAGTCTTTTTTGGTTTTTTTTTGTAGTCTCATAACCTTTTTAGGGGGGAGGGGGAAATCCTCTGAATTTTAATTCAGACCTGCTTTCGTCAGTTCAAGAAATACAATTTTGCTTTCAGGTGTATGCGTTTAGACAAGACCCTTACTATATAAGCCGTAACAATATAATTAGCAAGTCCTTTACTATCATTTTTTTAACCAAAGTTTTGTATTTTAGCAAAAGTGATCATCTTTCCTTCTTTTCTAAAAGTATTCAGCATGGAACAAAGCTTTCAACCCTTGGTACAGAATACTTCTTTGACGTGACAATCCTCTCTCCGTAAGGATACCCGCACCTTTCTAGTGTTTGTGGACTTGGCCTCTAGTGAAAAAATTTGAACCAGACTGAGAAGCAAGATTTGTTTTAGTGTATGAGAACAGACAAAATTCTTTCAGTATTAAAAGAGGCTTTGGTGAAGCTTTCATTTAAGGGTATTTGCCGTTGCCAACTCTTAGGATTTTTATGTTGGTGTTACTCTTTTTGGAGGAGTCTTAAAGCTTCAGCCCTCAGCAGTTTGTAATAAGTTGTACGTGAAAACTGTTGTTTAAAAGGAAAATTCTGTCTTTCCTTGAAAACACATTTGTTGTGTGCTAGACTCAAAATAAAAATCGAAGAGCAAATGAAGCAAATAAAGATCAGTCAAATCTATATTATCATCATGGGACTTTTGCAACAATGTTGTGGTTGCATAAGAGTAAATCATGACATTTGAGTGAAAAATTCAAGGATTCCTCATTCAGACATCAGGGCCCCAGCATGTATTTTTTGTGTATACAGGACTCATGGTGATTTCAGCAAGAGCTGGAAGAGCTGTGGGAGTGATCAACAGGGTGCCAGATGGCCACATGTGTTACTTTTCCAGGTTAAATGTCAGCATGTAAATACAACAATTAGATTTTTTTTTCAGTGGGCTTCAATATCAGAAGGCGGCAGATAAAAAGCTACTCTTTTTTTTTTTTAACTCTATGTTTGTTATTGCAGCTTGAAATATAAGGTCTATGTGGGTGACCCTTTTGACAACAAGAAGTTGTGAGGAGCATTTTATTTACGATTTCTTAAATATTTTGCCCATATCTGAAAGGAAAAAAAAGAAAATGTTTTGATAGTAAAATTGTAATAGTGGTAGCAGCAGGAATAACCAATTTTTAAGAGATTAGTACTACTACTACGAGTATTATCATTGTTATTATTAATAATAATACTATTATTATTAACAATGCAATTGGTTTGTCAGAAATGCCTATTCTTCAGAAATTCCGGTGGAGCAGCTGTGGCGCAGCTGATGGCAGTGCTACAGTTTGTCATGTTTAGCTGTTTGTCGTGTTTCGATTGCAAGCCAGCTGTGATGGCAAATTGCTTATTTACTATTAGCTCGGAACAATTTCTTACAGCTCACTGTGAACACACTGCTTTAGGTGTACATTAAACATTAACTGCTGACCTCATGCAAAACATGTGCAAGAAACAAGGTGTAATAGCGATAGGATTTCTTTCTGTTATGCAAAATGCGTGACTATAGGGCTGTTTGTGTTACTGTGTGTAAACCTCAGGAGACTTCTCCACTGATTAATTTACCAAAGCCAGCCTGAAGTAATCTTAGACCTGTGTCTTCTCCCTACCACAAACTAGCTCAGTATGTGCTATTATCAGCATATTGCCTCAGAATGTTGTACCACAAATAAGGGCTGTAGACACTAAGTAGAATTAATGAGTTGTTGCCTAGTTAAAAATTAAATAGCAGTTAAAAATGACCTGAACTATAGTGGAGGCAGGATTATAAATGTTCCACACTAACTAGTAAATAAACATACCTGTAAACCGAGTTTTTAAAAAGTCTCAAGGTAGACAGGAAAGTATCTGTCAAAATGTTTGTGTTACATTTCTGTATTGGCAATAAAAGCAAGCAGAGCTAGACTTGCAAGTGAAACAGCTGCAAAAGCGCATTTCCCTGCTGAAATGCTCCTCTCAAAGTTAAAAATTCAGACGACTCAGTTGTTACGCTGCAGTAGCTGATCGGCTGTTTCCACATAAAAAGAAAACCCTGCCCACTCTCTCCTTGGGCACCGAAGATGTCAGCAGAACTAATGCCTGAATCAACAAATCCAGCTGTGGATATCCCTAGGCTCTGCCTGTATCCATATTAGTGCTCTTTTAATTTGAGGGCTTTTGAAAATAGATTCATGATGACAAAGAGCACAGTGGCAGAACAGCTTCAGTGCTGCTGGGGAGGCCAGATTCAGCATGTGACCTGTGCTGTTGCTTTGTAGCCAAATTAATCATGCTGGGCACAGGACTTGGATTTGGCTATAAATAATTAAAGGTGGCACAGTTCCTCACTCGATCCGGCAAGTCTCAGTCTCTGTTGCTAGATATCAAAGGCAGCTTGGATAGTTATTCGGGCTGCAGAGAAATACTGAAAGAAATCAAATACTTCCAGTAATATTTTATTGGTGCGGTCGGCACAGCTCAGTGCGCGCACAGCTCACGTGCAGCCTGTGGGTTGCATCACACAGCTCCGCCAAGTCTGGTATTTTGCTGAATCAGGGCCATATGGCTTGACACAGTCTTATCAGAGATCGATTCCCATGTTGCGCAGCTGTCTCCCTTTGCCATGAGGATTTTGTTGCTTTAAGAAAGGAAAAGTGAGTGAACGAAGGCCCCTCGGGAGCGGGATGGCTAGGTTGCACCGGAGGCCACAGGGCAGGTTCCCTCCAGAGGAGCCAGCTCTGGAGCCAGGATCCTCGCAGGTGATCATTCCCTTTGCTCCAGGGACTTCATCAGCTATTTGCCAGACAAGGACGTCACCTGTAGCCCAGAGAAATACTGGGTTGTCTTTTGTTGTTTAAAGTTTGAAGAAATTGCCGCTTCCCTAAGGTTTTTACTGCAACAGTTAGGCATGTACTTTCCTGACAGACTTTTTTCACTGTCACTGTTGTCACCATAAAACTCCCCCCTCTCTTTCTTATTTCTGAAAAGTACGGTGAGCTGATTACAGCTTATGCTACTGACATTGTCAAATGAAAAATAAAATCTTCAACATCTATTACCTTTTCCCAACAGGCTGACTTAAACTGCAACATTCAAGATGATACAGGAGCATTTTACGGAGTCACTAGTCAGTACGAGAGCTCAGAAAACATGACAATCACTTGTTCCACCAAAGTCTGCTCATTCGGAAAGCAAGTAGTAGAAAAAGTAGAGGTGGGTGTTGTGATGGGATGCGTGGGATGAGTCTCTGGTTCCCTTTCATTTTAATTAGGCTTTTCTTTCTCTTGTCTTTACTTTGCTCTTATCTGTCTTTTCCTTCCTTCCTTCCTTCCCTCCCTCCCTCCTTCCTCTAATCTTTTCGGAAAGAGTATTTTTCCTTCCCAGACATGTTTGGGTTCATTTTAAATCACTATGTAAATGGTGACACTACAGTTAAGTAAAATCCTAGTTACCTGTTGCTTTGGAGACCCTCCTCCACCCTGCCGGTGGCACCCGTGGGTTTGGAACCTGCAGCTGACCTCAGTGCTGCCTCCTCCATCACCTGGCAGAAAAGAGCTGAAAAATGCTTTTGCTCCCATTTCGAAACACTTGGCCGGTCACGTAGCCTGCTTGGAACCATACTACAGTAACGAGCTACCCTCTATCATCTAGATTTTTTTTAAACATTTTAAAGCCATGGATGGTGTGCTGTGTTTCATCTCTACCCATGCTTATTTTATCTTCTCTTGTGCACATAAAGGCATGCTTTCCTCAGACACCAGCAGCTTTTGAATAAAGTTGCATATTTTCTTAACATGCAAGGGCCTTTAGTTATTTTTTACCTTTTCTAAGCACAGACCTGTATGGTGTGGTCAGGTAGCTAGCTGGTTTATTCTACTGCAGCTGTTTATCTTGTCTTCTGTGTACTAACCCCGACTCCCATATCCGTTATCTGCAATACAGGAATTTTAGCCTAGAGCTGCAAGTTGAGCCTTTATAGAGGTCTTGGTCACTGTTCATGTCCTTCTTATACTAAATATGGTTTCTGTGCATCGTGACCATAAAAAAGTTTTCCATCATTTCCATTATTCCAAGCTCAGAGAAAGCCAAAAAGCCCCACAAGCCACTGAGTGTACCTGAGCTGAGCAATTGGTAGCTGGGCGTCAGGAGTCCAAGAGTCACAGCCTTACCCTCCTTCAGCCCCAGGGGGGGCCCTGCAATCTAAATCAGCCTGGTTTTCTTCTGACTGTAGTCTTGCATCTTTCTGTAATTCATAAATTGCCTATTAAATCATGCAATAATATAGCTATGTTTATATGTGTATATTTATGTGTAAATATATAAGCTTATTTTTGCTTTTGCCTTTGCAGAGAGTTGCCTCGAAACTAAAATCATCTTACCACAAAGTTTTCTGCTTAATTCATTTTTACTTGACTTGGATTTACCTTTGCATAATCCTCATCTGTTCATCTTTTTAATTCACAGGTTAGAGAACGAGTAGTGATATTATAACTTAATAATTAAGGGCCCTCAAATTTTTAGCAAGGCACTGCATAGCTCAGGCGGGGAGTTAGCAAGTAGGCACACGCGCGTGTGTGTGTGTCTGAGAGCCATTTTCTCTTTTTTGCTGTGTATACAAAGAAAAAAACCCCAGATTTAGTATTCACTTTTTTGCTATTTCTGAATTATCTTTTATTCTTCTTATTCCAAATACCCTTTTTTTTTCCATTAGACTGAATATGCAAGGTTTGAGAATGGCCGATTCGTATACAGAATAAATCGCTCTCCAATGTGTGAATATATGATCAACTTCATACACAAGCTGAAGCATCTACCAGAGAAATACATGATGAACAGTGTGTTGGAAAATTTTACAATTTTATTGGTATGGACTCACTTTTTATTTTTCAATTTATAAAATACTCTCAGGCTTTGTATGGCTTGCTTAACTTGTAATATTTAGAACCAGTTTCCAAATCCCTTAGTCATGTTGCTTACTAAACAAATCATCCTATTGACTTCGGAGTAATACTCTTGGAATTGCGCACTATAGACGCTAAGGATGAAAAGGCTAAGCTGGCTGAGAACATGAACAAACAACTTTGTTACTTTCCAAACATTCAGCTTACCTCTCTCTTTTTTTTTTAATGCAAGTCTCTATTTGGTGTTTGTAGCAAGCCCGAGGCAGTAACTTTGAACAGTCCCATTCATCTAATGTGTTCTTACTGAGGTACCAGTTATAACACTGCAAATGTCAGTGGCGTTAATTAGTTCTTGGGCCAGGACAGCATTCAGTAATGGGTACACCCAACAGGTGATCTAAAGCATGAAGAATGGTCCACATAGTAGCCTTCGAGCCAGTTGCATCCAGTTTCCCAGCTTGCTTTCACCGTGGCTTTGCAGAGGCACCTCAGCCAAGCGCTTAGAGCTGTGCACCGCTGCTGCTACCACAGGATTCGGGCAGGGCCAAGGGCTGTGGCATGCAGAAGAGGTGGGGCTATGAGCACAGTGCCACGCACACCTCGCTCAGCGAACACAAGGTGACGAGGGTGCGCTGGTTTCCCTTTGCTGAAGCGGGGCTCAGGCCGAGGACGGCTGAGCCAAGACCCCATGATGGCGGCTCGTGGCCAAGCAGCCAGGGTGGGATGAATCTCAGTGCCCCGCAGCCCGGCCCCAGAGCGCAGCGTGTGAGCGCAGTCACCGAGGCCAGTTTAAATTGCCAAAGAGGGAGCGAGAGGACACACGTTTCAAACAGCCACATCTAAAGATTGTCTTCAATTAAGCCAGTCGTTTCTTGTTTTAGCTCGGTGTTTCCAAGTTTGTAATATGCTGTCTGCCTCTTCCTTCCCCTCAAACAGGTTGTAACAAACAGGGATACGCAAGAAACCCTCCTCTGCATGGCCTGTGTATTTGAAGTGTCGAACAGCGAACATGGAGCACAGCACCATATCTACAGGCTTGTAAAGGACTGAGCAGTTATTTATATATACACTTCATTTCACTTCTTTATCAAAACACAGACTGTAAACCTCAACACTAAGTGGCAGTGCCTCTGGCCCAACTTTCACCCACATTTTTCTAAATCCTGTTTTAGTGAAGTCATTTTTAATGTGTTCATATATAATTGTAGCTGTGAAATTCTGGTACAGTTGTAAAAATTATTTCTAAAACTAAGTGTTCTTCAAATTTGTAAACCACAGTTCTTTGGGAAGACTGTATTTAAGAACCTAACGCCTCTGTCTGTGGAGGCCTATTTTTAATTCTGATAGAAAAATGTATGACAGAGCATTTGCCATGGGAAAAAACTGACAGCATTTATAAGAATTTATTTTGGGTTTTTTTCCAACATGAAATACTTGTTTTACAATGCAAGTGAAATTGAAATGAACCTTTAGCTATAACTGTAAATGAGTACACAAAGTTAATAATCTTTATAGAATTATCTTTGTAACTAATTAGGGTGGAAGATATGGACGAATGTAATTCACTAAATTATTTTTTAAAATGAAAGCATTTTTCTGTTTGAAACCAAATGAAAAATATAGCCTTAAGAAACGCCTGATAGAAACAGACAGGTCCTAAAATTAGGCAAATTTTGTATTTTTTTCTCAACGCTAAAACTAATCTTCTAATCCATTAAATTTTCAAACAGGTATTGCAGAGAAAGAAAACATCATCCCTTATCCCTAACATATCTAGTGTATTCTAAAAGAGTATAAAGTTGTATTGTACTAATATGAAAATTTGATTATTTAATGAAAAAGATGGCTCATTTTGCAATAAGTAGGTAAATACTGAAGATTTAGACTCGCATTGTATGTAGTCTTGTGTGTGCAGTTATATTTTATATGGACAACTACGTTTTCTAATAAGTTGAGCGAAAACTTGCAACTCTGAAATTAACAGATGAATGGAAACAACTGACATTGTGACAGCGTTGAGTAATTTGTAAACTGAAAGCAAAACACTAATGTGTTTGAAAGAAGAATACGTACACCTCTGAAAGGATCAACAGCTTTAATATCTCTGAGGCGCTAGAAAATCACAACCGACATCGGGCAAAGAAGATTGGAAAGTGGAGATTTTTTTTCTCCTTTTCCTCTTTATCATGGTGCTCTTAGATCTCTCCCAGTTGTCTCTCCAGTTCCAACTGGTGAAGACGTTATCTGAAACAAACACGTACGTACCACGTGGGGTCTGATGTCCTTTTGCATCCAGATGTGGTAGCATTCATCCTTCTGATATATTCAGGGAAGACTCCAGGAAGTGAAGTACAGCTGGAGATATTTTAATACTGTAAGGATTCAAACCATGGATGTGGGTGTGAGTGATTGTCTGAGGTACGCACACATGAGAGAAGTAGTCTCATTCCTCCTGGCTCCGCCAGAGAGTGTTGCTCAGTTTCTTTCCTTCTGCTGCGCACCCAGCACTGCCCCACAGTTGCTCGAGCAGCAGTTGTTTCAGCAGGTGCTGGGCCCAGCAGCGGGTTCTCACGCGAAACAGTTGTCTGAAAGGCTGAGGGCTGCCTGGCCAAGCACAAGCCACCTTAAAGATCAGTCATGAAGTTCTTGGGAAGGTCTTTTGTAGTCCTGAATCAGAGAAGTTAACATTTAGCAGGTTCCCTCTCCCTGCCCTTTGCTGATGCATGCCCATGCACAAGTTAAGTCTAGAATTTACTCCCAGGCACAGTGCTGTAGTCTTCAAAAAAGCCGGTCTTAATTTTTTGATATTATCTTTCTGCATAGTACCCTCTGTTAGAGTTGCCCATTGTTGAATTACCTAGACTAGAATAGAGCCTAGACGTGGTAGTGGGTTGCTGTACGTCTGCATCAGATGAGGTTCATCCTTAACATGGGTGAGGACTCAGGTTAGAGGACAGCACAAATATCACCGAGGGGAAGGGAGACTGCTTGAATTCCTTAGCCTGCCTCTGATCTAACTCTAGTAGGTGGATGATTGCTGTGATGTCTAGCTGTTACCTGCTTGTGGATATTAGGGCTGATGATCTTTCGGTTTATATTCCGTGAACAGAACAAAGAAATATGTCCATGGTAAGGTCTCTTTTAACACTCATTTTTAACACTAATAATCACATCAGGAAAAGCACTGCATTGTAACAGCCTAACGGTAGCCCTTTATTCTAAGCACTTGGTGTTACAAGTCAAAAACTACTTTTTTGTTTTATTTTGTTCTAAAGTTGTCTTTTATTTAGGGTTTGAATTGTGGTTTTGGTGATTTTATTATTTTTTTTTGATAACAAGCAAACTCTTTGAGGCATATAAAGTATATAAGTCAATTTGCAAAACCAGGTACATTTTTTTTTATGGAATCTGGCACACTACATATGCCATAACTATAGGGTATAAAAAGTCACAATGTTTATTGGTGTTCACATATGTAATATTAGGGAAACTACTTCCATCGTCTTTTCTTTACACTTCTGTAAATGGTCCATACCCTGTATATGTTAATTCTTAAAAGCCTTAATCCTTCAAGTGTTCAGTGTGGGGTGTGTAGTCCAACAGGCTGCCTGTAAACTGTGAGCTCTTTTGTAAGCTGGAAGTACTTATCCTGTTACTGTTACTTTTTTGTAGGAACCTTTTAATTGAGAGCTGCCAAAGCATTACAATATGCAGTGCCTTAGCATTATATTAGAAGTACCTTTAGCCTCTTAACATAAATTTTATATATTGTTTTATTAATTGGTTCCATTTTTAAAAATATCTGTATTTTTTCCCACAGAAACGCTCTTTGACTGCTTGGTCTAAACCAACCTTCTGTACAAGTCAGTCCCATTACTACGCAGTTAAATGTCTATACCAAAAGAAAAGATTACAGATTCTTAGTTCTCCGTGAAAAGTGAATTGTATTAATAAATGCTGCCTTTTTAAATTTCATGACCAAATAATTAATTGTGACTCTTCTGCACTCTAGCATGAAAGTGCCTTTGGTTTGAAATTCCAGCTTAGAAAAGTGCTGCCATAATAATGACAATTTGTAGAGAGACCAAAAATATTTAGTTATCACCGTAATGCCTTTGGTTTATTGGAATAAGTTGAATCTACAGGCCTCCATTCACAAAAGAGCACCATTTATAGCAAAGTAATTTTGCTAATGATCAACCTGCTGAAGAATAATCTACTGTTTGCCATTTCTGACAGCACTGCAAACCAGCAACTGATTTTTCTGTGATATGAAAATGATACATGTTTATATTCTCTTCATCAAGTCATGCACCTGCATAATGAGAGATCCATATACTGCAGAATTTCAGACAGTGGACAAATGTGACTTTATTGTTCTCCTCTAATAATATTCCGGTATCTGTGAAGATTTTTGTTTAGACAGAAGATTTTGTTTACAAAGTTGTGCATGCTGAAAGTCAGATGCATAAAACAAGATGAAAATGGAGAACAAGACAATAGCTAGGGTAAATGCAATTGTGTGTTTTTAAGCATTGAAATGTTGAGTGTGAGCGTTGTGGATGAAGGTGCTGTTAGAGAAACTCTGGCCAGCACGATTCAAAACACAGGGTTGTTTTGTTTTATCTCCCACATGATGTCTTGGAAAAAAAAAAAGCTCCGCTTAATAATGTGTCTGTATTAGATACCTTCTGTGAACGGGGGCCATACTGTACACTACAACTAAAATTGATGGGAAGAGGAGCAACATTTAGATTTTAAGAAAGTGATGTTCGAAAGAACAAATATCAGCAAAACCAAAAGCTGTCAGAGGGATAATATAGTTGTGAATACAATTTTAACTTGATTTTTAAAGTATTTGATGAAAACTAAGATTAACTTTTTATATATAGAAATATTGTGACACTGTGTGGTAAATATTGTGATAATTCAAGTTCCCTATCTCTAAAATATTATTTTTGTTATTCCTTCAAGGTCTAAATCTCACTTACCTCTGTAAGACAAGCAATCCTGTTGAACTCAATGAGACTGAGGTAGGGAAAAGACACTTTTGCCCCACAAGTAGAGCATATATTTTCAGTTATTACCAAACGTTTCAGCTGTACTAGTCAATATTTGTGACAGACTACACCTCTGTCTCATTAAAATATTAAAATAAGCATAATGGTACCATTTGGGGCTGTTAAAAATTACTACTAACAAATGTAGTTTTACTTACTTGAATTCGAAAATGATTTTATTTAGGTACTGCACCACTATTTTGAAGGAATTGCAGATATAATGCCTGTTTCTCACTTTCCCTTTCTACCGCAGCTACAGCTCATTAAGTTTGGCAGTAGCTTCTTCCGTTAGAACCTCCACGGTATAGGCTATTTGAAATAATGAAGGGTGTACATTAATGTTGAATGTAAGTAACTGGCCAGTTCAAGGCAGATACAACATTTGACGTACTAATCCATATCTATTTATTTTTCCACTGCAAGTCCTAGGGCATGCGCTTTCTGAAAGAGTTCCCCTTATAGTTTTCCTGGATCACTCAGTCACTCATACTGAGAAACCTTTTGTCTACCCTTTACTTGACCCATACTGATACACATACCCGGTCACACAGCAGATGTGGATAATAGAGTCCAGTTTTGTACTCTTCTCAGGATGATCTCTTTTCCCCCTCTTATCTTTCATAACGAGATGTTTAGCCCCCTAAAAAAGATTGAGGCTCGGTAAAGTCAAAGTACAAGAAACACTTTGGACTTCTTCATCTTTTAACTTTTCAGGTCATTCTTGCTGAGATCATGTAATTAGTTTTAGTGTGTAAATTAAATCTTAAATGCACTCAGTTGACTAAAAGGAGATGGATCCCTGTTACCTCCTTACAGAATATGTGTTTTTGTTTTTGTTATGTTTTGTTTTATGGGCCTCTGATTCAGGCTCATGAATGCAGACAAAAAATACAATATGTGCCTGAAAAAAAAAAGACAAAAGAATTTTATAACATTGAAAGCCTGAATAGCCTTTAATTCTTCAGTACATTTTATGTAAAACAGGTTGGGTTTTTGTTTTGTTTTGGGGTTTTTTTGCCATGTGCATTTGTTCACATTTGTAAATGACTTAATGGAATTCTCACTTTATGTTTATTTGTGTAATGTGTATAAAATGGGTTTGTGACTTAAGCATATTCATATATGGTCAGTGGTTACTTTAATATTGTACTGCTGCTGGTAACTTTTGATGTAGAACTTGCCTTTTGATGATAAAGTACCTCTAGGTTAGACAGGGAGGGAAGGCTCTGAAAAAAGTGAATGTTCTCCAATGTTTTCTTAACATATTTGCAGAAGCTTTCAAAAGGAGTTTCAGTCAAACCTCTTGGCAGTACAGTATTCTTGTATTTGTTATTGTCTGTGTGTAGGTACTGGTACCTTTTTTTGTTTAAAATGTTTTAAGTGTTGGCTTTAAAGTGAATTTATCTTTAGTATGATAGTAATATGAAAATTATAGGTTTTGTGTGCAGAGAATTTTTTTATAAAGTGCTTTGTAAAAAAAAAAAAATGTATTCTAGCTTTCGCGGTACATATGTGTGATAACTTTAATATCCATGACAGTTAAGTGCAATTATTTCATCACTCTAAAAATGCTATTTTTGTGTCGGTTACTGCAGGTGTTTTCATGTCTTTGCAAAGTGACACATTTTGATGCCTTCTTGATAAAGTGGTAGAATTTTTGTAGCTTTCTAGAAACTTTGTATTCATACAGTATCGATTGAAAATAAAGAAAATGAAAGTGTTTTGTGCATTTATCTTAATCTCTTACATCAATCTCTTTTTAATGTTGGGTGCGACTTTCAAAAGCAGTTTCCAAAGCAGCACAAGGCCAGACTTGCAGCAGTATCCATGTACCTCCCTAAAGGTGCAATGGACATCCAGCAGGATTTACAAAAACCTTTAGGGACGGCACTCAAGGCTGGCACATCTGGAACATTCAACAACAAGTCCATATGCTTTCTGGCATTTTATCAGCAAGAAAGGTGACTACCTCCAGCTTGTGTGTCTTCCTAAAGAAGTGGTGGTAGGTTTTTCTGAAACATCATTTAAACCATACTGTTTTAATGGGAAAAGCCACCCATCCCACTTTATTTCAGAAGCAGGAATCACCTATTCAAAATCTTACATAATGAATGGTATAAAATGCATCACTAACTTGGCAACTAGAACTGACTGAGGAACACAATAGTTATCTGAGGTTGAGGTGTTTCTTCCAGAAGGACACTGAGCTCTGTGGAACTGAGGTCCTAAAAATGTGGTATTTTTAAGAGACTGATTTCTAGTTTTTCTTAAAGCACTTGCCCCTCAGCTAGCAGCTGTACCTGGTATGATTGAGAGGATGAAACAGGATCAACGTGCTTGCTTGCTGCATTCACAAAGTGAAACCACCTATCTAGGGAAAAAAAAAGAAAAAAGAGAATAAGAAGGGTATCCTGGATCAACTGAAATCAATGGGAACATGACTAGGACTTGGCAGAGAAAAAAAAAAAAGTACATCTGGCTCATCTTCTGCTTCAAAAGGAGAGCAGTGGCTTTTGAATAAACCACATGCCCCCCCACCCCAATTCTCCTTTTGGGTGGCAGATGTTCCACTGCCATTTTTAAAATGCCAGCAGAGCACCCCCCATGCGCAAGATGAATGGTTTGAGAACAACGCACAGACATCGTCTGTTTTGACCCTGTTTTCTCTTCTTTGTTCCCCAGTAAGTATACGGCTTCAGCCCTTTGAAGTGGGTTAGCTGTTTCAGAAGCAACCTACTTCTTAATTAAGGTTCTGCTTCTTAATTAATTTAGGTTAAAAAACATAAATCTTCCACCTTTGGGAAAAATGTCATGCAGCATTTCAGGTTGGGAGGTCCCATGTAACGTCACACCATTAGTTTATTCACAAGCTGCATTCAGCAGAAGCAACGGCCTCTCCCTGACTAAGCACAGGCTGGTTTACGCAAACACGGCAGCATGGGCAGGGACCGAAGAAGCCAGACCAGTTACTCCGTGCCATTTTATGAAGTGTAGAATGATGAGCTCTATGTGGTCCATGGACTTTTCTGTGGATTTTTTTTTTAAAGATGAAGCCTATTTGACATGGCAAATACAGAATACATTCAATGTTTACAAACCCAAGAGTAAAAGGAGAGTTTGAAGCTAAGCAGTGTGTTAGCAGATGTCTATAGTTCCCCCATACAGCTCTAGCTGTTCATCCCAACCCTGACCTTTCGCAGCCTTACTATTGTCTGGGGCCCTTTGAGCAGAAACAGCTGAACAATCTGTTACACCAAAGAGCGGTAGCTTAGCAATGTTCATAAATAATTACCTACCTTGTAGAGAGGTGTGACACTTAATTGGTTAATGGTTGTAAATTGTTATATGACTGCTGTTGTTTTATGAGAGCTAGAGCTGTGCCGGAGACACTAGAAACTTGGTGAAGGTGGTAACGGCAGGAGGGAGTGGGTAGAGAGACTGTACTATGAGTGGAGGGAAAAGGAAAATTGTATAAACCCAGAGTGCAAGGGACTGTGAAAAAATGAGTAGCAGCGTATTGCTTTTCAAAGAATATGAAAAGCTGAGGACAGGAGAAAATAGGAAGAAAGGAGGAAAAGGATCATTTGAAGACCAACAACAACAACAAAGCCTGTCAGAAGAGGGAAGGAGAACTAAGACTAAGAAAAAGGCCACAACAGAACAGACAAACATTGACCTTCTAGGTCAGTGAATAGAATTGCTTTTTTTTTTCCTCCCATATTGTCTTTTTAGATCTTTCCCTATCCTCTTTAAGCTTAAAGGAAAGGGCTGCTGTAGGCCTCTATTCTTGTGTGCCTCACTGTGGAGAATCAAAAGCCCAAAAATCTCAGCAGCAAGGCACCCTGTAGCCTCCCTGATAGATGAAGAGCTGTCAGCTTGGTTTTGATTGGAAAACAGAGAGAGAGAGAGAGAGAGAGCGCACGAGCAATAGCCAGAAGAATATCTGAAACAATCAGCTGAGCAGACACTTGAGTGCAAGTAATAGTCTCAATTTATCCAGCACTGGTGATTTCTCAGGCCATCTTCCTTCCATATCTGTGTGGGTTTGGGTGCGTGCACAGAGTCCATTAGGTTGATGAATTTCAAAAATGTTGCTTTCCATGCCCCTCACTCTATCCTAGAGATAAGCGCATAAACAGGTAACCTTGATGTTATTAAACTGGAGCAGAAAGCCAAAAAAAAAAAAGTTTTTCATAAGTCTGCTTCCAAACATCTTTATCGGCTGTTACGAGACGTCCACACACAGGGAGCAGTTTTGCAGCCTTTGGCATTATAGCTTTTCCCTAACTCTGGTAAAGTCAATGCCCCACTAAGGATGGTTGTTGGGGCCACCAGAGCAAATAGTGTAGCAGCCATGATTATTTTGTACATGTTCCTTTTCATTCCTCTCACTTAAACAGTTCAAAGAGGGGATTTATTAGTATGCTCCTCATACTTACCTTGCAATGCACCTTGATGCTTTGCTTTCTGGACCTCCAGCAGAGACAGTACATGGCAGCGGCTTTCAGACATACTCTCTATTTGAACAGAGTACTGAGCTGCATGTGCAGCTGACTTTGCCAGTAGATTAACAAACTACAAGCTGATGGTTTTTTCCCTGCCTCAAGCATGTCAGTTTATTAGCCATATTTAAAGATTCTTCTCAATTTATTTTTTGTTGGCAGAGAATAAGATTTTTTCCAGACTTTGCAAAATTCCTTTCTGCTAAGATCATGTGTTCTTTACAGTGTTATCAGAGAATTTATTTTTTTCCAAGATACTCGTCTTTTCTTATCCCTTCACCTGTGATGTTGAACTTCCTAGTGAGCATTATACTTGGCAAAATGTACAAGAACAGCATTCAGGTTATAACCGTTCCCTTCAGTACCCTACGAGAACACGTAATTGAAGGGGGTGCGGGTGGAATACCTGTGTCTTCGTGATGGTTGGCCTTTCTATTAGTTTTAAACTGAACCCACATATGACAACCTCAGGCAATGAAGTACTAGAATCAACCATATTGCGCACATATTACGCCATTCCACAGCACAGAGAATTTGATGGCTTCATTGTAAAATATCTGTATTGGTTTTACTGTGACTATATTGTATTTTTAATAGGTTTTAATCTAAGCTTTATCATCAGAACACCATGATGGATGGAAACTCAACAGTGCAGCTCACCTCCAGAGTTTACGGCAATAATGTGGGAGACAGAACACTAGTCTCAGCAGGGTTTGTGCTCCCTTATCTCCCGCAATGATCTCCTGTTTTGAGGGAGGTGGTGATGAGTAATGTTTGGGAGGTGCCCCGAGACTCTCCAGCGATAGGTTCTGGATAAGCGCAATGGAGCAGGTAAATGTGGTGCAGTAACAAGCAAACTCCAAACCTTTTGGCTTTCCTGCCCACTTTCACCTGTCTCCCAGACAACAAAAGGACACAATGTCATGTGGGCAGTGAAAATGAATGGGGAGTCTCAAGATCTGAGACCACCCATTTTTGCAGAATTTTTCTCCAACTGCTCCCTTCTCCCAAAGGCTATTACTTGAGACTAGGATCACCGGGCTCACAATTGCTCTTCACTTTGGGTGAGGCACCGCAGGGCATGCAGAGCACTCAGATTCAACTATGGCATCAGCCTAGCAGGTTTTTTGCATGCAAACAAAATGTCTTCCCATTAAGAACATCAGCGCTGGAAGTGGTACAAAGGTAACGGCCACTCTGGGAGAGCCAGTCTAAGGGCTCAAGAACCACTGAGAGGAGATAAACAGGGCAGCCATGGGTGGTCAGGCTGACCCTCTCCATGTGCCCTGCTCTATGCCAGTGTGGTTTCTCAGCTCGAGAGGAGCTGCAACTGGAGCTGCAACTACCCCTGCAAACTGTAACACCAAGGCAATAGGTACAAGCACAGTGGAGAAAGCTAGCTTGAAGATACCTGAATACTAACAGAAAGGAAGCATTAGCCATGGGGATTAGCCATGATTTGAAGATGAAGCTGATGAAGCAGGAGATAGGGTAAAGGCTGTTTCAGAGATCTGCAAAGGAGAAGGCTTTTCTACTACCTCTGGTCAGACACATAAAAGAGCAGAGACAAACATCAGTATTAATCAACTGTAAGCAAATGGAAAAGTATCCAAGAAAGAGAAATGACCCCGGAGGACTGGACCAATGGAAGTGTACAGTATGCTCATTACTATGAATTCATATTAATATGGCCAATAACCTGGTAGGGAACGACTGAGTGGTGGAAGGGGAGAAAAACATCAATCAATCTGTGCAATACTGAAAGAACAGGTGCAGAGCTATGTGTGTTCACGTGGCTGGATAGTTGCAAGTGACGTTGCCAACGTCAGAAGTTACTGCACACATTAGGCTTTCTCGGGTGTGCCTGTGAGACGCATGGGAAAACTGTAGATGCAGCAGTAGACAGATTTACAGATAAGAAAGACCTGGGAGGGGGTAGAGAATTCAAGATAAGGGCTGCCCACAGGTTCCCTGTGAGGGATGCAGATGGGAGGTCAAGGGGAGCAAGGACATAAAAGCCATGGAGATAGAGCTGCACAGTATGGACCTGTGAAATGGTCTGTCATCTCCAGCAACCAAGCAACCAACTAAGCCGAGTCGATGTGCCAGAGGGACAGGATGTCATCCAGAGGGACCTGGACAAGCTAGAGAGGTGGGCCTGAGCAAACCTTATGAAGTTCAACAAGGCTAAGTGCAAGGTCCTACACTTGGGTTCAGACAATCCTCGTTATCAATACAGGCTGGGGGATGATGTGATAGAGAGCAGCCCTGAGGGAAAGGACTTGGGGGTACTCGTGGATGAGAAGCTGCACATGAGCCAACAATGTGTGCTTGCAGCCCAGAAGGCCAATCACATCCTGGGCTGCATCAAAAGAACCGTGGCCAGCAGATCCGGAGAGGTGATTCTGCTCCTCTACTCTGCTCTCGTGAGACCCCACCTGGAGTACTGTGTCCAGCTCTGGAGCCCTCAGCACAAGAAGGACATGGACCTGTTGGAGCAGGTCCAGAGGAGGGCCATGAAGATGATCCAAGGGCTGGAGCACCTCTGCTACGAAGACGGGCTGAGAGCGTTGGGGTTGTTCAGCCTGGAGAAGAGAAGGCTCCGGGGCGACCTTATAGCAGCCTTCCAGTACCTGAAGGGGGCCTACAGGAACACTGGGGCGTGGCTGTTTGCAAGGGCAAGTAGCGATAGGACGAGGGGCAATGGTTTTAAACTAGAGCAGGGTAGGTTTAGATTAGACATTAGGATGAAGTTCTTTACAATGAGGATGGTGAAACACAGGAACAGGTTGCCCAGAGAAGTGGTGGAGGCCCCATCCCTGGAGACATTCAAGGCCAGGCTTGATGAGGCCCTGAGCAACCTGATCTAGTGGAAGATGTCCCTGCTTACTGCAGGGGGGTTGGACTAGATGACCTTTAAAGGTCCCTTCCAACCCAACACATTCTATGATTCTATGATTCTTCCTTACTAGAAGAGTGTGTGGTGGTAGGAGGCAACACGGTGTGCCTGTGTTTGCAAAACAGGGTGAACAGGGAAGTGGTGAGACTAACAGGTCTCCAAACACACACTTATGGCTGAAAAAACAACACGTCATCTGGAGCTCGGTTTTGGCTCCCTGTTGACAAGACAGACAAGTATTTATGCGTAAGAGATGGTCACGATTACAAAGGAGATCTATGGACACTGATACCTACACTATATAATTTAGAAATTTGTGCAGTGTGAATGGCTTGCTACCCTCATAGTTCCCCAAAAACAGATATGTAATCATGTAATGGGGGGGTGTCTGGTTTCTTTAACAAATAGAAAAAGATGAATTCTGTACAATATTTAAGCTTTCTGTTCAAAGGTTAAACACAAAGATGCTGTTCAGCCCTTAGAAACGTACCTGATGAGAAGCTGGGACTCTGGGCTCAGAGTATGCACTGCTCAGCTCTGCTGAAAACCAGGAAACAGCCTTGGTACTGAGAGTGTGCACAGCACCACAGCATGTAGGAAATGCCAGGCATACAGAGAGGCCATGCTAAGAGGCAAGAGAGTAGAAACTTCTCTGCCAGCAAGTGAACAAAAAAGCTTGAAAGTCTGACCAAGATACAACCCAAGATACAACCCAAAATGTCTTTAAAAGAAACATTCATTCTTACTCCCTTTCATTTCAAGATTGTATCAATCCCTAAAATAACTGGATTTAAGCCTCCACATGATAATGAAGTTGGGTTTCGTGCTTCCACAAAGTATCACCTTGTGATCTGAACATCTGACAAAGACCCTCAGCCAGGAGCCTGGGAGGCTTATGCATGTTCCAAATCTTCTCCTCAGACCCCACACTGAAGCGGCCCAAATCTTTGGGGATGCCCAAGAGAAGGATATGGCCCTAAGATGACAGCTAGGTCTTGAAGGATTCTTGTGCTTGTTTCTGCAACACATTCTAATGTAGAGCATGGGGTGGCAGTGAGTCTCATCAGGCTTTGCTGTAGTCATTTCATGACTGCAGCATGTCTCAATCTGTTTACCTGCAAGTACTAGGTATAATCAGGTTAGATAAGACCATTACCACAGTATGTAACCTTTGGACTTTGGCTTGAGGCTCCTACTTTCCCTTCTGGAGAAAGCACATCGTATTTCACTGTCTATTTTATTTCTTTCTCCTTTATTACAGTTGTGTTCAGTACCCTACACAGATTGATTTTCCTGGAGGCACAAACAAGCAGATAGAATCTAGAGGATGTTTAAATAAAGGGAATCATTGTAAATGGTCTTTGAATTAATAAATATATATGAAGATAAATAAGAAACATAGAGATATATAGGACATAGGTAGTACAAACAAATCATGACCCATCTGTCCAGTGTGCTCTGTTTATGTGCACACTCAATGCTAAGATAGCCTGGAAAGCAATAGGCCTCTGTTCTTCATCTTTCTGGATGCACTGTACTTGGATCCCAGCTGGGACATAGGAATTTTTCCATGATCTCAAGTGAGTGAAGGATGGATCGCTAGATAATACATTGTGCCTAATAAGAAGAGTTTTCCCTAAAAGAATACCTAAAAGGCACAGTCTACCTTCCTGACTGACTGAATTTAAACTGACAGAATACGCACTTCCACTGTAGCCCCTACTAATTACCACAAGCAAAAAGAACTACCAATTTAAAAAGGCTGGTGACCTGGAGACAGAGGAGTTCACTGTTGTTTTTTAACAGAAACTTCCACCGTTCTTCCCCCCTCCCATATTCCTGCCAGACACTGACCTTCCTTTGATCTGCTGTAAATCTTGAAGGTCATCTCCCTTCTACTTTCTGGATCTGCGTTCAGAAAGAACAGCTGCAGCATTCATCATGAATAACTGTGAACAGCAACTCCTTCTGAGTCTCCTTTGGAGATGGGCTGATCCCTTCCTGCCTAATTAACAGAATATTGAGTGGAACCCTCAGCACAAGGTGAGCAGGATTTGGAAAGATATTTGGTTTTCTCAGTCTTCCCTAGCACAGTCTGAATACGTAATTCAGAAATTTATCCATCAACATAAGTTAGGCACCAAGGTTGGAAAGGTTTGATCCACCTGAACAAGTACTACAAAAAAATACCTGTTTGTCCTCCTTCCTTTTCTCACTATGGTCTGGTTCAGCAACACAGTTTGGTACTTGGGAACAGCTTGTATCTACTACCTCAGTCTATATGTATTTTTAGGGAACTACTAATGTATAAGCAAATGTAATACATTGTCTTTTCCATTCTCTTCCAAAGAGCCCCCCTGTACCAGCAGCATCCTACCTGTCACTTTCAGTCGTTAAACAATTAAACATTCATCTCTGCTGAAAAGAAAGAAAACTGTACCAGTTACCATAACATAAGCTTCTTGGCTTCTGCTGAGACAGCAAAGTCAACATTAAAAAAAAAACCACTCTAATTTTTAGTTCTGTTTCAGGTCAATTGCTTATTTCTCTGTATTTCTTTGTACCACTGCCAATACAGTAAGCCATGTATTCTCTTGGCTTGGATCTGAATTCTCTATCGCCTGGCCTATGTGATACTCTATGTCACACGGTACATAAAATAACAGAGGCCCCGTCTCTCCTGGAGACCTCTATGTACCACTGGAGTAGTACAAACAGAAATTTAAAGCAATTTACCTCCAGCCTTGCTTCCAACTACTGTTGAAGGTAGGTCACTGTAGGAGACTGTCTTGGATTTTAGTCACTCAGACTATCCTTATATCCCTCCAAAGAAAATCAAGGCCAAACGCTGCAGATACTGGCCTTGCATGAGATGCTCAGTGACTTTGCCAGTCTGGGAATAGAGCTGTGCTGTGATACATTGGCATGAGATGGTTTAAAAGATGAGTGAGGCACCTTGACTGAATTACACAGTGAAGGGAAACTAAGCATATAGAAACCATCTGACTCTCCACAGAAAAGTTATTACTCAAAAGGCTTTTGTGCTTACCAAATAATCTGATCTATGGTTACTGCTAAATGCTTTTCCTTCTCTCTTTGAACTGAATTTCAGTGTGTCCTTGCATGAAGAACATAATGAAGTAGATGCCTAGAGCAAGTGCTGTTTAAAGCACTGTCCTTTATTCCTAGAGACTTCTCCAGGAAACGCAAAGCCGTGGCATAAAGCACCTCTGGCTTTATCACAGACTCCCTCTTCTGCGTCACTTTTTGCTCAGGGGACGACACTTGGCTAGACAGGATTTAGCACAAAGACAACCCAGCAAATCTCCCCCTCTCTCAGCCAGGCAGGTAAGAGTCGTGCCTCACTGGAAGGCAGACATGATGGGGCCTGTAACCTGAAGGCAGTGCACAGCATTTTAGAATTTTGAGGCACAAATCCAAAGACCAACTCCTTCACCTCCCAGAGGTGTGCCTTTGAACAGGCATAGATAAACACCGAAGAGACAGATCCTGCTGTTGGTGTCAATGCTGTAGAAATATATCTGTCCAAGTCATACCATAAAAGCTGATGGGGATTTGTCTTTCCGTTAAAAAATCCCACCCTCAGGGAAGTGGGACATTTGAAAGTGATTATCAGGCACACAGCTCATTCTTGGGGTGGCTGGTGACTCACCCTGGGCACTTCTTGTGCAGCCTGAACATAGCCTTACAAAGTGAAACATAAAATGGTATTTCTGTCTCTTTCTGAAGTGCTGCTCAGGAAGGGCCCCTCATGTTACACACCTTCCAAATTGTTGACTGGTTACATACATAAAGCTTTCCAGGCCCACTGGTACCAGGACACTCAAGACAGGGTGGCAGCAGTGTGGGGCAGCTTGCGTAAGGGGCCAGAATCTCAGCAGCATCTCTTAGTCACGCGTGTGAGATCTCTCTGCCGCTCCACCCTGAGGCCCCAGGAGGCATCACTATTCTTCCAGCTCTGCCTTTACTGAATAACTCAGCTAATAGCATCAGATGAAATAGTGATTTTCTGATGTTTGGCCAAGCTGCTAACATTGTCATTCTAGCACATTTTAACAAGTACAGACAGGTCTGGGCATTAGTCATATTTCTACAGGCAGGTTTTTTTATCTTTGTCTCTTTTTTCTTTTCTATCATCCATTTTACTGGGCTTCAAAGCTCTCAGTGGAAACAGATGTGCGAATGTTATAAAATTACATTGCTAAATCAGGGCTTTTTTCTGACTTTATGCAAGCTGTATGTCAGAAGACGCTATAGGCAGGAGGGCCAACTGTTCTGCAGTGAGAAAAGCTACAATAAGGAATTACAGTCTGGGAACCAAGCATGTCTTAGGTCATGCCTAAATTAAAACTGTCCTCCCAGCCCTAATTTAGGTTCCATGTATATACACATTATTCTACAGAGTACAGTCTCCAAATGGATGCTCCAAAAGGTTTTGGTGGTACATCGGAAGGCACAAGCTTTTCAATACTTTATTACAACTTCACTGGTCAACAGGTGGCCCTAGCATCATTAACTGTATCATGGAGAAGGCCTTTATGGTATGTGAATACTTCAGAAGCATGTATTTATTTTCCTGGGGCTCCTCTGAGCAGAAGTTCAGCCTGCAATCCTCAGCAAGGCTGTGCCACTCAAAGGTTTGTTTCAGTGAAGCTCACAGCTCAAAAGCCTGATAGACTCTCCTAGACTTGAATTAAAGGGTAGTACACAAAGAGTTGCTGAAGAAACTCTTGCAGTGAGCTCTGTTTCTTAGTAAAGTATTGGGCCACTACTCTACCTTGCCTATATGCTGTTTGTGTAAGAAGTGCTTCAAGATTAAGAAAGTATCCCATTTCTTCCCTTTGTGCAAGTCAGACTGACTCTTAGTTTAGGATCTGCTTGTTATGCATGAAGCAAATACAAATAAAAACCATTAAGGAATGGGAATGATTAGTTATGGACAATAGGGCTGTGAAGCTTGTTACCAGCACCCGTCACTCCTGCTATGTGACTGATTCCTGCCGAGCAGCCCAGGCATGGTACAGGGGCCGTTGGTCTCTGAGACGGCTGCTGAGCAGAGCGCATCCCTGCTCGCAGCCCGCCTGCTCCTTTGTGACCCAACCAGCTGCAGCAAACGTGACAGCAGGGCTTGTGCTCGGCAGAGCAACAGATTGCAAAGCATCCGGCGATACTGGGGCCACGCTTATGTGGCAAAATGTGCTACGATATGAAGAGGCGAGCTGCCTGCTGCACTACGACAAAGCAGATTGCATAGCATTAGCACTGGTAACAACAGGGCACTCATTGTGTGGGACAACAAGTCACACAGAGGATGTGCAAATGCGATTGGTTGGGCTCACTTAACATATGCACAGCAGAGTGACATATGGCAATTGGTGACTTTTCTGCCACAGATGCTGAAAGGCTTTGTTTCGGTACAGTGCGTGGTGCAGATCCAGTACAGCATTCCCCCTTTGGTGGGGAGCAGTCTGAGTGCCAGCAGCACTCTCCCCCACCTCCAGGCACCGCAGACTCCTGGTGCCGTAAGTGCTTCTAGCTGTGCTGTGCAGACTTTCTGTTACTGAAACCCTACCCATCAGCCAAAGCCTGGGGCATACTGAGAAATACGTTTAACGTAAAAACATGACGGAGATGGATTCCCATTTCAACTCCTTGTGCCCTCTGCATTGTGCTTTCTATTCACATATATATATAATATCGCAGCCTGAAACAAACTATTTCTAAAAGTGTTTACTCTTATTAGAACCTTTGCTTTCAATAGTTTCTTTCTATTAATGATATAAACAGGTAACTAGGATTATGATTAATAGTGACAAACAGATTATTTTTTTCAACTATTAAGCAAAAGTTTAAATGGAGGTTAAAAAGGACAAAGCAAAATTATGTTTTCCTGGCCATGGGACTGAGACAAAATGGAAAAGAGGTTCTATCAGCTTGCTCATGCAGGAAAAACATGGAGGAAGATTTTGAAATCCTGGCACAGGTTGTAGCTATGCTCACCTGTGCAGAGCCGTAAAACAAGCGCAATCTGGTAACTACAGCACCAGACTAGGGCTGAGATACAGAGATCCACTCTCATCTCTGCCACTGACCACCTGTGTGACCACGGGCAAATCACTTCAGCTCAACATGCCTCAGAAATAAAGACATGATTCTAATCCCAGTGCACCGTTTTGCGATTGCCTGCTGGCTGCAGAGTGGAAGACGAGGTAGGAGCTGACCTTACAACACTGAATCATTTCACATAGACCACAGAAGACTGATCAGACATTAACAGCATCCACTGAGCTGAGGGCACAGGGGTCAAAATCTTTGCATCTTATTCCCTATTGCTGGCATTATCAGTCCTTTGCTCACTTGCCATTTTATGTGTTTCCATGGTGAAGAGGAATCCAAATCTACATAGTTTTAAAACACTTGATATACAGACACACAGTCGGGGCCAAGCAACTAAAGCCAGTTGATAACTAAGTGCCAACTATTGCAATGGGATGGGAGTTGCTACGGACTCTGTCCTCCCCAGATTTCTGCTTGACCAGACCATGGGATGTAAAGCCAGATTGGGACATAGAGTTGGCAGCCACCACCATCTCCCATAGGAGAGCAGCTTGAGAGCTGCCCAGGTCAGAGCAGTTTTCTTCACTTTATGTGCCTTTTGTTTTTTAAGAGGTAGCGAAGGAAAAATGTTGCTTCAAACTGGGTCTGTGGAGTAGCCATACTCTAAGGCAAGGGACATAACATGAGCTACTACTACTGCCTTGCAGGAGCAAGAGGCAAAGCGACAGCCGTGAGTGCTGAGAACATTCTGAGTATAACTGCCTTTACACCTGCAAATCTCCACTGTACCCACGCTGCCCAGAGATCAGCAGAGGGCTGAGCTATGCTGGCTCTATGATCCTCAAATTAATTTGTCGCTGTGGTCCTTAGTGGATCCCCGAGTTGCTGTATTTCCATGCAGAAATACTAGCACATGTGGCAAGTCTGAGTAGTTCTGACTGCATCATATTTACTCTGCAAGCACCGACCATCTGTGCAGCAACTGTCCAATATATCCAAGGCTGCATCAGACCCTCTGGACCTGTACTGTGGTGTTGGTACACACATTTGCAGTGCTCTGCCAATACCTTTGGCAGACTGGCCCATCACTCAAAACCACTGTTTCACTCACTCTATTGTACAAGACAGACAAACAGCCTCAATCCTCAAACTTGGCCTGGAAAGCAGTCATGTTGGGGAACAACACAAGATATATTCGAGAAAAACTGGATTTTCAATAGTCCTATCTCTGTGGCATTGAGAACAACCCGAAGGGATCACATCAACTGACATGGAAAGGGAATACTGAAGAAGAGTTTTACCTTGAGACTAGCTCCCTCTGCAGCCTGATCTTCAGCACCCAGAACATGGCACATCTTTTTAGAGAAATACTTGTTTAACTGCTACTCACAGCTAGAAAACCCTTCTGGGCATGAATGGAGTCAGCCTCGGAAATTTGTGGTCCCTATGCTCATCACGTTATTAGCTTGTCTCATGCTTTCCAATATCATAGGGATGGTGGATAACTACCCCACTGATCCAGACTGAAAAGCAGTTGGACTTTCAATTTAAAATTATGTCACTAGAATAAATGTCACATCAAAAGCTTCTGATAAGGTGGCAAACAAAGAGATCATTTCTAAATTTCCTGGAACAACGGAGAGCAGAATCTGGCCCCAACAAACGGACCATGCAAACTGTCTGCAGCGCTTCACATGCGTTCCCTCTAGCGGGTAAAACCCCTTTGCGGCAGGCACTTCACCAGTGCAGTGACAGGGGAGTTCGGCGCGGCTGCCGCGCCGCGGCGCGGGAGGGGAGCGGAGCGGAGCGACTGCAGCCGCGCAGCCCCCGCGGCCCCGCAGCGACACCCAGCGGCTCCGCTCCGGCTGCGGCCGCCGGGGGCTCCCGGCCGGCTCCCCGCACTGCTTCAGGGGCAGGCGGGCACCAAACCCCGGCAAACGGCCCGGGCATCCTGTGGAGGGACTGCTGAGGGAAGGAGCCGGCCGTCCCCAGCTCCTTCCTACGGACGCTGCCCTGCCTGCCCCGCGCCTGCTCCTCGCCCTACAACCGTTTGTCAAGGTCTACAAGGGAGCCGCCATCACTGGAAATGTTTAAATTGCAATTGGACACTTCTCTAATAAACATGCTCTCGTTGACATACAGGGTGAGCACAAAGCAGGAATTAAGCCAGGGAAATTCCACAATTTATATTATACAGAAAATCAGATTAGATTATCACTGTGGATCCTTCAGGGCTTAAACCTGTGAATCTGCTGGCAGGTTAATAGCTTCTCTATCTCCCCTCGTGAGAGTAAAAACCTCCCTGCGTGGCTGAAAGACCTGTTTTTAAGTGCTCACTATCTTTATTACACAAGACACCATACCCGCTGGCCACCTTCCTCAGTTCTCATCTGCCTGGCACCTGGTACAAATTACACTGCTAGGAGAGGCAGTTAACAAACTCCCTAGAAGTGCGGTTGTGCTTCATCAGCCACGTCAACAGGCGGAACGCATCTCCCTGTACTAGTGCTTTTCTGCCCCAAAAGCCATCACATCCAGTAGCATCACTTGTGTTGAGCATAAGCTGCACACCGATATGTGATCGGGTTAGTACAAGCCATTTGTCGGGCCAGCAAGCAGAAAGCACCATGAAGTAACATTGCGCTGCTAAATCTGTGATGCATCAGCGTGTAATGGAGCCCAGAGCTGCAGGCATTGCCAAGGCAGACTCTGACTTTACCACGGTTTCACTGAAAACAGATGAATGC
Source organism: Dromas ardeola (assembly GCA_013398915.1). Taxonomy (NCBI): domain Eukaryota; kingdom Metazoa; phylum Chordata; class Aves; order Charadriiformes; family Dromadidae; genus Dromas; species Dromas ardeola. The sequence continues at coordinate 188,999 of VYZM01020551.1, forward strand.
AATATTGTCAACTTCAGCCAGCCAGAAACCATGTCACGCACCCAAAAATCATATGATAGAATTTTTTAAAAGCACAATTTCAAGGAGTTTTGCATTTACCTTTTGGTGTTTCTAATCCGCTGTACTCAAGAGAATGGAAAACATCCCTTTTTATATTTATAATCATAGGACCTCTACACATCTCATACAATGCCCCAGGTCTGGCTCTTAGGCCAGCGATAAATATTGAGCCATATCATAAAACTGTGGGAATTGTCAGCACTGAACAGAGCGCACATTTACAGAGACAAATAACCCCATGCAGGCAGACACAAATAACCCCCTTTCTTCGCTGGATGGCAGCCAGTTTATTGGCGAGTGCCTTTTACAAGCTCTAGATTCGGTGCTGAGAGCCAAAGCAAGCACCAGCCCAGAGCAACAGTCAAAGTATAGTAAGTCAATGCAACCACAACAGCTAGAGCATTTAAAAGGAGACAGCACATTTACTTGTCCGTGTGAAGAGTCCACAATACTTGCAGAGTTCAGGCCTCACATATACATACAATATAGTGAGCTTATTTTTCTTTGTTTACTCTCTTCAGGATTTGTGCCTGGCTATTTCAACAGCCACTCCTGGAGGCTGGAGGGATGGATTGTTATTATATATAGAAACCTTCGGCTTGCTAAGAGTCACGAAAAAAAACTGAGTAATTGTTCTGAATGTTCAAAACACAGTCCATCTAGTGAAAAGGCTGCATCATGCCTCCCACAAAAGGAACAACTACCTGATAGCATAAATTGCTTGTATGCTTTGGAAAAATAAGATCCAATCTGGTATAATACAAAGACTAGTCCTGAACACGTCATCTCTTTATCTGCTGCCAGCTATCAGTATTGTAAATTGGCTTAAGCAGCCATACCTCATAGATCTCCTCTCATCTGTGGTTCATCTGTAGACGCACTTATTAAAGCTAGGTGAAAACACACCTTCTCAGTGCCCCCCACTGGAGTAAAAGCTCATTAACAACATTGTGACAATAACAGTTTGCATAGACTACCTTTTCCAGGAAGAGAAGGCGGCTGACAAAAGGGTAAGGAAACAGTTAGCCTGGGGTAACCACTGGCTAGAGACGAAGCTGAACTTGGCCATCAATCTGCAAATTGGTACAAGCAAACTCAAAGTACTCTGTCCAAGTTTGGCAGTTAAAAACTGCAAATGGACAGTTAAGAAATTCCAGTAAATGCTGCAACCACTTGCCAGAAGATCCTATTCTCCTATAGTCCACCCTCAAAGGACAGCTGGAAGGAGGCCTAACCATTTGGAGAAATTGTTCCTAATGTTATGTGACATCAAGAAGCAAAGCAAACGGCCTGGCAAAATATTAGCCTGCAATCATGCCAATTCCCACTTGTTTTCCCTTTTGTCTCCCATGGAGCTGCATATGAGCCTCCGAAAACTTAGGGATAAAGCTTCAAGTTTGGCTCCTCCAGGCGGGCCATCCCTAGCTACAGGTGGCCAGCTGGAGATTCTCAGCCACCTGGCTTCATTGCTTGATTTGCTCCAAGGACAAGCCCATCTGCTGGTTTTGGTGGCCAGCCTTCTCCTGCCACAACTGCCTCATCTCTAGCACACAGAAAACACGCACCTGGGCCGTGAGTGCATTTGTAAATCTTCAGACAGTGTGCTACCACGCAGCTCTGCCATACGGCAGGAGGCACGGAACTGACATTTGTGAGTATGGTACAAAGCAGCAATTAAACTTCTTGGCCCTCTGTGTATATATGGGGCCAAGATGCTGGGAAGTCCAAGCAGCTTAATTGCATATCTTTGACAATAATAACTATCCACAGACATTATTAACAGCCTTGGCCTCTCCTGCAGGCTGATAAACTCCACATGGAAAAACACCTGCAATACTCCTAGCACTCACTTCCAGCTTCCCATTCCTACTTCTGCTACCATTTTTCTTTTCTCACAGCTCTCATAATTCTGTGCAACACAGAACAGGAGACTAAGACATCAGAAGCCTAAGTGCATTGTGGCCCAGACTGAAAGGTGTTGCTAGAAGCTTAAACATGTTTGTAAGCAATTTAAATATGGAAAGGCACGATCTAACATTATGAAAAAGTAATCCACCACTTGAATGCTTTTGCGAGATTTCCATGGAATTATGGTATCATCCCAGATAAGGGTCTTACCATGGAGATGGCAGAATTCAAACCACCTTATGTTAAAAGACCATTTTTCAAAGAAAGCATTCTGTTCATGATGTGCTTCAAGTGAATTGTAGACTTAAGTCCCTCCCTATTCACAGGTGAGCATATGATTACATTTCTGTTAACAGGGATCTGAATCTGTTAATACTTTGGAGTGCCTCTGTAAAATAGAAACAGAATTATGTCCAGAAGTCACAGTGACCAAAGTTTTAAGGTCCCTTGTTATTTTTCTTGTTTCTTTCTTTATTATCTCAGCCTCATTCTTTGAAGTTTAGGTATCCTCTATTGTCTGTGAACCTTTTAAAGGGATCCTTCTGTTTATCTTCACGCAGACAGAGGAACAGAGCACCATCAACAGGTTATGTATGCTTATTCTTCTAAACATATCAGTACTTATTTTGCTATTTTAATACAGGCATAGATTCAAATAAAATCATTAGGTTTGGACTTTGAATCTGCATCACAGATCCAATGTTCTCAAGAGCGGGCTAAATTCAGACATGGATACAAACATCCAAATAATCTTACATTTGGGTCTGAAGTTTGCTATTTCAATTTCAGGTGTGTTTTCATTTGGAGCTTTGATGTGCTTAAGAATAAAACTGAACTACCAGCTGAAAAACACTCTAAAACAAAACAGAGGACTAAACAATCCCCTGAATAAACTTCATGTGTGAATCCTAAGTGTATTTTTAGGAACTGCTCCGCTGCTTGCAGCCATGCTTTCCAGTGTACTACAACCACGTATGATCACAAGGTTTTTTTGCCCCATAATCTGACACAAGAATGTGCTACAAAACAGGCAAAGGATTCAGCAAGTATGACTTCACACTGCTACCTGAGATACAAATTCATATTTCCAGATCAGTTATGTTTCCTGCCAGGTCCTACCAAATCAAAATAGAGCTGACCGAGTAGAGCAGCGGTAAACAGAAAAGACACTCAGCACTTGAATGAAAAATGCAAAAGAGCTTCAAAAGAAAAGGGAAGGAACAGTAGGGCATCAATCTCTTGCCTTTCCCAGGGGCTTCTTTGCATCTCCTTATTTTATTGATACTATCATCTCTCTCTGTATTCTTAAAGCTCAGCTGTGGTGCGAGGCACGTTCAGCAGTAATGTCAATCCAGTGAACTAAACTAAATAGTTCTAGCAGGATTGGCCTGGGGCCACTGATTTCAATGGGAGCTGCTGGATGCTCAGCATGACTGACAGTTAGGCTCTTTGTGGATCAAAAATCAGAATAATTTTGTTCCATCTGGCATTTTTCATGATCCCCACTGTGCCCAATATTGCAGTCACAACACCTTGCTTTTTAAAAATCACCCCTCAGCTAAAGGCATAAAAATTTAACAAACACTTGAACAAGTAAAACAGTAGTGACAACCAAATACTTGCATATTACAATTCTTTGGTAATTGGATAGAGACTCCTTAAACAAATGTACTTTTTCAGGGAGAGAATACTCCAACTGCTTTTTGAGGTACTTCATTCTTAGAACCCCCAATCACTGGTAACTAGAAAATGCAGGTGGGTGTCAAGCTGCTAAACTCTTTTCTAGGTCTTTTCTAGGTCTCAAGGTAAAAGATCTGCCAGAGGTCAAACAAGTTAATCTCTGAAGAAGACCTAAAGAAAGTAGAAAATAGCAGAGGTAAGTGAAGAAGGCAAAAAACATGGCTTGACAGGTGGAAAAACTGAAGAGTGATAGAAACTGCAGAAAACAAAGAGAAAAGAAGCTAAGTTGAAGGAAATTAAGTTTTAGACTAGAAACACAAGAATTGCTGGACTTCACACCAGGATACAGACCAGTATCCTGTCTCCACAGTGCTAAATGACAGCTGGAAGAATAAGAGAATGGAAGAAGCGTATAGTGCTTTTTCCCTGAAAAACTCTTTCAGTTTTCAGAGATACACAGGGTAATAATTTCCAGAACCAGAGATGGTAACATTTGTGTTTAATAACTTTTAGTGGAGTTTACTTCTGTGAAAGGGTCTAGTCTAAATATAGGTAAATTTCTGGCATCGACAGCACCCTCTGGCAGTACGGCTCACAGTGTACCCACATTGTGTTTGAATAAGTATCTCTTAACTACTTTCAGATTTGCCACCTATTTCTTGAACTATGAGAAATGGTAAATGATGCTTTCCTAGTCATGTTCTCTGCTCCATGCATGATTTTTATACTTTTCTATCTCATACCCACTCAGTTGTCTTTTTCTAAGCTAAAAACCTCATGTAATGCTCAACAAAACCTCATCCTCAACACAGAAGATGGTCTGTATCTTTTACTACCCTATCTGCCTTTCTCTTCTCTCTTTTTTTTACAGCTCTACTATTTTTCTTTGGAGGTGTAATTATGTCAACAACACAGTGGCAGAGGCAAAGGAACCTGGATTTATTTCTTCTAATTCCCTTGAATGCTTCTGAAAGCAACTCTTTGAAAGGAAATGGTAAAAGATTTAGCGTTGCTAGAAGTGTTTTCAGAAGCACGATGACCTCCTCTCCATACCACATACAAACGGAGAGCGCCTAGTATAAGCATCAGGTCCCAAGAATGTATAAACAAAAGCATGGATGTTAACACAGAAATGATCTTATTGCGGGCTCTGTGTCTTATTGCATATGAGTATTGTACAATACAGTGAGCACTGTGGAGTGCTCATTGCACAAGCACTGTACTGTCATATGTGTGAAGTTAGCCTTTTTATTAGCTCTGAATTATTTGCGGCAAGCAAGAAGCCCTGTCAAGGTAAGTGTGTGGTAAAAAAAAAAGTGCAAATTGAAGATATTTCCAAGTTACAAGGAAAATACTAAAAATTCAGAAATAGACAAAAATGGGAAGAGTCTGGAAAAATAAAATTGTCTCCAGATGGAGGACAGGGGAATGCCAAAAGTCTTGAAGACGTTTTATTTTAATCCCAATTCCCTAAACATTGGATGTTGTTTATAACACAAAATTGCTTGTATTGTTTGTATGTTACTGCTTGATTTCTAAAGCGATGAAACAAGCTGTGGAAGTCACAGCAGGGTTCCCTTTTAAACATTAAATCAATGCACTACATCTGTTGAAATCCTGGAGAGCCCAAGGCAGCAATGCCAAATTCCAGAGTCTGTACTCAGCAGGAGCTGTGTGGTAAACGTCTGCATTTAGGTTCAAAGTTTGGCTTATTAGCTGTCATCCTCTGAAAACTCTTTGGAAGCTCTACAGTCAAAGTGCTGGAACTGTGAGTTCTCCCCTCCCACCTCCAGCAACATTTCTGATACAGTAGAGTCTGTGAAAAGCCTTGAACCATCCAGGGGAGGACAGTGAGGGGAACTCAACTGAGCCCTGTCATTACTTCAGGACTTGATGAAGGCACCGTCCCAAGACAGTGTTTTAATGTTTTTTCAGAGAAAAATTTTCCACCTTTTTCTCTGTACTCAAAGATAGGAAGTTCTCTGAGCTGACCACAATGTACTGACATAAAACTTCAGAGGACTTAAAAAGTCATGAAGAACTCCCAACACCCACATACAGATACGCCTAATGTTCAAAACAAAAAAAAAAAGTTAGTAATTCATTTTACTAAACTCTCCAAATGCCTGGGGTCTGCCTGTCCTCACACTGTTTATGCACACAAGAATCAATCAAGCTGGGAACAGAAAGTCTACCAAAATACCATCAAAGGCCTGTGCAACACAATGTTCAGTTCCATGTGACTCTACGGCTGCTCCTGCTACTGCCCACTCAGACCTCTCCTGCAACACGCTTAAGCGTATTCATTTCGTATGTCTGCTTAGGTGCGATTAAGTCCTCAGATTTGGGCCTCATGGTAAAATACCTCGTCCCCTCCACAAATTGTCTGGGGGAGCACATAAAGAGAAAAGGTTAAACGGACATTCCTAGTTTCTAAACCTGAGATGCTGCAGGTTTTCAGTGGGTGACGTCCTTTGACATGCTGCCATCCTGCCTATCTACCTCAGTGTCTCTGTTTCTAAAATGGAAATGACTCCTGCTTGTCGAGCGGGGGCCTTGAAAGAATGTATTAGCAAGTCATTCCTCTCTTCCTGGAATTAATACTCAAAAACATGTCAGAAGGAGTTCTTGCTTAATGACTGTGATGCAGTGCTATTTTTTTTCTGAGGTAGTGATGATGAGAGTTGATAGCACAAAGCAGTGAGCAGAACATGCATATTTCTACATGCTGGGCGCTCAGTTTAAAATGATTGTATGGTCCACTGTATGGTTTGCTGTATATCTCATATGCTATTGCATTTTCTTACTCTAATGTGAAATCCTAAATCTGACCTGAAATGTCAAACAGGACCCATTTTTCTTTCGTTTTCATAGCTACTATCTGCTTTTACAGATACTCAGTTTTCTGGCTTGCCAGGCATCTAGCAAAGTGGCCATTGCGAACACACAGGTGCAGGGATAAAGTGCAGAGACAGACAGGTCAGATGGTGTCTGTCTTGGGCTTTTGGCTCATCTGAACATCTCTGTGCAGGTGACCCGTTCATGAGTGATTTGCCTGCCTGAGACTGTAGAGGCACTGCACCCAGAGCTTCCAAAAACTTTACAGTCAGCATGCCTAAGGTATTACAGAGAAAAATTTGGCTCAGGGTTAAACATAACAATATTAGGTGTTGGAACATGGTTGTACCACCCAAGACTCTTACTGGTTGAGTCCAGGTGCTACAGACCAAAGATTTAATTCTAAGAAGCAGTGAAATTGAAAATGACTTGGTGTATAACAGGTACATGTAACACAAACAAGCTATTACAGTGGGGCCAAAAGAGTGAATGCAATGCCTCAATGATGAAATGGAGAAATCTTGCCTAGGAGTACATTACTAATACATTTGGTATTACTATAGCAACTGTATGGTACCTAGTTCAAGTGCTAAGAAGTGAAAAAAGATCAGTTGATACACTGAAGACAAGAGAGTGGAGAGCTGTGAGAATGATTAAAAGGGCTGAGAAGAAATGCTTTAGTTTCTTATACGAAGATAACAAGAAATACAGAGAGATACATTGATGACAACCAAAACCCTACAATATTCACACTAGAAATGTTACATTTTTCCAAACCAAGTATTGGAAAAGCATACCAAGATCTATGATGGATTTTACCTCATTACAAATTTTAAATTCAAAATTAGTTTCATTTTCTAATAGAGATGCTGTAGTTTGGATAAATTAAGATATTGAAGTCTGATTATCTGCTTAAATGGGAAGCTGAAATCTACGGTTGGAAGAGTCCTGACGACGCTGAAATCTGGACAGCCTCTTTAGCATCTTTTGCTTTGATTGTTTTGAATGAAGGGATAAAAGGATCACATCCATCATGGCTTTTCACACCTGTATACAGGAAACTGATGAAGGAACAACTGAAATTCCTCCTTCCCTTTTAGCAGGCTCTCAACCTTAGCCCTGCTCTGGATGTTATAGGGATGCTGAGCACTGCCCCTCAGGACGGCATGGATAGAGCACAACTGACACTGCTGTGTTTGACTCCTTTCTAGTGGGAAAAGCCACACTAGCCACTGCTAGGTTTTGTAACAAGACTTACATGAAGACCGGTTAAACACTGCTTACTACTGCCCTGAAGGTTAAATGACATAAAATCACACTACTGTCAAACATTTACTTAACATATTGGCATTGCATGGCAGGTGAGAGGAGAGGCTGTCCTATTGATTTCAGTATTAACACTGAGTTACATCTGGCCTGGCACAGTACAGGTGATAACCATAATACAGCAGCCAGCTGCTCACATTTTAGACACCCAAATACTTCCTCACATACAGGAAATAGCATGCAAAAATATCACTGCATTCCTGGGCGTGAAATTGAGATTTTCAAAGGGTTTTTAGACCTCATTAAGAATGTTTTCTTTTAAGGCAAAAGTTTGCACAGTGAAGAAGTTAGCTTGTTTGACACCAGTGTGAAAAAAAATGAGTTCTGAAATATTCCAGTTAGGAAACATTTCCATTGCATCTCATAGCAATGGTGCTCCCACTCTCTTCCCTAACCCACACCACCCAGGCGACTCCTCACAGTGCACAGAAGCAGTTGCATCACAGGCACTCCTAGCTATGATGTCATCTTACAAAGAACAGAGAGAACAGGAAACAGGCATCCCCAACTCCAGCTATGATAAGATACAATGTCAGAACAAACCCATAGGAAATATTTTCTCCTTTAGGATAGTCATCTCTTTTATGACAAAACTGTCTTTGTTTGAAGGAAGGAGAAGTTTTTGTTATGTAAGTTTAATTTGGCAATGCCAAATTTCTACCTTAAAAAAAAAAACACCAAAAAAAACCCAAAACAACAACAACAAAA